>VWZE01007488.1:218012-294364 GCA_013396675.1 Eubucco bourcierii | reverse complement strand
TGACTCTGAACCTGTGCTACACTTACCAACTGCTCCGTGCTCTTACTGAGCATGCTGGGACTGGTCATTCTATCTGCAGGCTGCTGGATATTGACTTCAGGAGTGGACCCCTAAAGCATGAGCTAAAATCCTCCAGGTGCTGAAGGCAGAGCAGAAACCCTCACAGTGGAAGGAGGAATATCAGCTTTCAGCAGCCATGCTCTCATCCATCAGACCAGACAACTGTAGAATTACTTTCAATAACACTTTCATGTTGCCAATTTACACCATAAAGCTCCCAGCCAATACTTGTTACTACAGCCAGAAGCTCAGCCTCCTGCAGAACATTCTGGGCACTCTCTGCCCAGGGTTTCAGCTGAACAGTCTGCTGGTGGTAACCATGGTTCAAAATGAAAACACTTCTGCTAATCATTGATTTTGCAGCCTGTTGTGTGTTCACCTGCACGTGAGAACTCAATCAGTAACCCCAAATTAGGTGTGACTGGAATTGCATTTTCCTTCTGAAGATGCAAAGCCACCAATACAAGGTGGCAGGATGGTGCCAGCTGCAGAGGGCAGTGCACAAAGCAAACACTTGTTTTTGGGAAGGTGCTGCTGTGGGCGATGCTGCACTCTCAGCCATGCAACAGGGAAGTGCTCCTGCCTTCTGGAGCTGTCTGCCGCTAACCGTGACCCCTCCCCTGCTCTGACCACCACAAGCTGCCCAGCCTCTGCTCTGCTCCAGTGCAGCTCTCACCAGCAGCTCTCAGTTCACAAGCACAGTTGGTGCAGCCTATGTCAGGTGTTCAGTGCTCACTGAGCAGCAGCCAGAGACTGAGCAGCAGCCAGAGACTGAGTTTTGCAACGCTTCATTTTTTCAAATGACTGTGGGCTTTCTGCAAGTTAAATTCCAGCATCCCCTAACTTACTAACTCAAGGGCTGCATGCAGTCCAGGTGGGTACCTGACAAAAGGATCAGGCCTTCCAGTGGAGGTTTGGTTTGTTCCCATCAAATGTGTGCATTTTCCATGGCTCCCTCTAGAGCAGCCTCATTTCAATCACGTTCAGCTCCAGTTTTGCACCATGAATGAGCATGAAAGCATGAATGAGCCCAGACCCACATCTAATGGGGCAGCAGCCCCCACGGCTCCATTTGCTGCAGTCCAGGCTGCTCTGCATGCTGCTTTTACTGCTAACGGCAGGCAGCTTCTGCCCAGTGTTCTGTGTGAGTGCTGTGGGTATTTACTCAGTGTCATGTCATTAATTTATTGCTCCTTCAATCATAAAATAGACTTTGAAGCTCAAACCTCACTTGCTGAACTGATGACCTCATTAGGTTTACCTTGCAGAGCTACTGGCAATGCAGACTCTGATTACTGCCCAAGAGTCTCTCACTTCAGGGGACCACCCAACAGGTGGTTTGATGCCAGAAGCACACAACTGCTAGCCAAGGAAAGGAAAAGGAACTTACTCTTATAGGTTATTCTGGTTATGGTGTCTCTGTTCAGCATTCGGTTTAGAAATGGGTTTGATGACTCAGACACCTGCAGAAGAGACAATGCAGAGCATCAGCACCTCACTGCCACCTCCTTCCTGGCACTGCAGCTCTTCTGTGCACTCCCTCCCTTCATTCTCTCTCTCCTGTTCCTTCTCCATATGGCTTCTGCCTTTTTTTCCACTGTTGAGGGAAGAGGCAATAATGATTTAGGTATTTTTCTGATGAAACTTGTTGGAAAGTTGGTGGCCAAAAGTAACTAAACCCCAGGGGCAGGAGACTTGGATGAGCAGCCCTGGGAATGGCTTTGTCCTGCAGTCCTGCCAGTGAGTGCCACCAGACAGGGGTTCACACAGCACTCCTTAGGTTTCTGCTTGGGGAGAAATGCACTCTCCTGGCAGCGGAGGGGTCAGGGTGCAGGTGACATCTGTCTGCCCTTTGTGTGGGGCACAGCTGGGAAATGTCCACATTCCCCCTCCCTGGGTACCAGGCACCAGCACAGACTGGGGTTGCCTTGTTAGGAAGAAGGTCTGTGGAGAAAGACCTTGGAGTGCTGATGGGCAGAAAGTTTTCCATCTGTTTCTGGGTGATCCTCCTCTGGCACGGGGGTTGGATGGAATGATCTCTGGGGGTCCCTTCCAACCCCTACCATCCTGTGTACAGAGACACTCCCATGTGTGCACACACACAAGGTGCTCAGTCTACACTGACAGAAAGGGACCCGAGGAGGATGTTGTGGCGTTGGGCTGGACTGTAAGCACTTTGCCAACAGGATCGTTGCTGACCATCAATGCTGATTCAGTAAGAGTTTTGCTGCACTGCAAGGGGTCTGTTTATTGCTGGTTAGCAACAAAAGCTGTGCCACAATTTCACCTGGAGATGTTACCTTTGCAGGCAGCCTTCAAACCCCTGCTCAGCTTTCAGCCATTCTGTGATGTGGTTTTGCTGTCGGGCACTGCTGCTGCCGTGCACCTCCCGTTCATCCAGCAGTAACTCTCTTTGCTTTGAAACCTCAAAGCTTCACCGACAGTTTAGTTAAGACTTAGGAAAAGAGCCAAGGCCATTGGACAACCTGGCAGCAGCTCTGCCTAGCAGGCAGCCCTCAGGAAATCCCAGCTCAGGTTCCACCCTGGCTGTCAGCTTTGCTCACGCTGGGCACTTACTTTCATAAATATGGAAACTACCACCAGCCCGTTGGGACTCTTGGCAGCCTCTGTGACATTTGTGTACAGCTCGTGGTTGTAGTGGATTAGCTGAACCTAGAAGAGAGGGAAGGGAAAGACCACAATTAAAGAGCAGCAAATCATCCCCTAGGCTGTTTGCAAACACTCCTGTGGTAGCATCCCAGCCCTGGTTGGGCTGTTTGGCAGCAGTGCAGCTGTCCAGGGGTGTGCAGCAGGCCTGGTTTCCATCATACCAGTCACCATCTGGCTCTGACTGGCACAGTACCAGCAGGTTTCCTTTGAAGCTGCCTGTAAGTGATTCTCCCCAGCCAGAGTTATGAATTGCACTGCAGAGGCTGACATCATCTCAGTCACAGCAGCACTGGCCACGGGCAGCAAGTGAGCTGTGCCTTTCAGCCTGCAGCCATGCACAGGGGAGTCAGAGGTTGAAATATTTGAGGAAACATATGGGAGAGAGGATTTGAGCTGTGTAGGCAGCACTGGCAGGGCTCCAGACTTTGCAAACTTGCTTACAGAAGCTCCTGCAGCTGGGCACTTGCTCTGCTGTTGTTAACAGATTCTCCCCAGTTCCTGCAGCTTTCCTTCTGCTCTTTGTCTGTGTGATTTGCTAGAGCTTGGCAATGATGAAGCCACAGTTTCTCTCTCCCTTTATGTCAATGTATAACCCAGATCAACAGCAGTGACTTGGCTGGGCTCATGGCACACTGTTACCATAAACACTGCACTTGGTAGCCTGAGGTTTTTATTTAAAAAGATGAACAACTTTTGTGAACTCAGAGGTAGTTGAGTGCTTTTAGGAACATGAAAGACTCAGCTTTCTGTAGCCTAAAGATTCCCATCTTCATTTCCATCTTTCAGTTAACAAAGTAAGGTCACTGCTGGTATACTCAGACCTGCAGTGGTCTGATGTCTGGATGTGAACATCTTCCAGGTGTTAGCAGAGATCCAGAGGCTGCCCATTGCCATTTCTGGACTGACACACTGTGGACAAGAGAAGTGTTAGTTTGGTCTGTGTCTGGTGGTTGTTTTAACTGTGCAAATGACCAGAGGCTAACACTGCCAGGAAGGAAATGCCACAGTGCGCTTCCTGTGCTCCTGACTGGGACGAAGCTGGGCAGTGGTGCTCAGTGCCTGTGCTGGTGGCTGTCATTCAGGTGCATTCAGGTGAGGTGAAGGCAGTGCCTGTGCTTCAGTGGGGAAAACACAGGTGTTAGGATGCCCTGCAAGACTGACCTTGCTGCACACTCCAGAGCTTACAGCCAACTTAAAAAGCCACAGCCTTGCTGTGCCACCCAGAGGTGTCTGTCCACCACTGTGCCAAGGGTGATCTGAACAACAACAGCATCCAAATCCACCTGCAACCTGCAGCATTTGTAAGAGACTGAGATATAAAGGCTGTGTCCAGACTCTGGGAGTGTCACTGACCAAAAATATAAGGTTAGGGTCAAAATTACTGCACTGATGTCTTATTCCCAGTTACTTCTGCCTTCAGCAATCTTGTGGTGATTTTCTAAGCTCGACAATGACCTCCTGTGCTCTGCAGAGCTCTGACCAAGCCCGCAGATGGAAGCCTGTTAAAAGGGGCAGGTTAGGCCGAGGTGTGCTGCTGCAGGGAGAAAAACCAAAGGGAGGGGATCTGAGCGTCACAGTGCTCGACACACAAATGTTTCCACAGTCACCTTGTCCTTTATTCTTGCCTGGAAGTGCCAGAATTGTGTGCAGAGATGTTTTTTGATCGGTAAATGACAAAGATCTGGGGCAGGAAGTGGGTGGCAACAGGGACCAACTGTAACTACTGTTTGTGCTGTGCTACCTGATAAACTGTTGGGATACCTGATGGAGAGCAAGCACAAAGCCTGTCTCCAGCACAGCAGGGAACAAAAGCAAACGAAATTGCTTAGGAAGATGCCTTAAATGTTTGTTTTGATTCAGAGTCCCTGTAAAAAGTGGCTAAGATTTCACTGAGGAAAAAAAGGACTCATTTTTGTTTATACAAAGTTACCAGCAACAGAAACAGAAATGTAATCTGTGCATGGTAGGTGTCCAGAGAGGACAATCATCTGAATGAGTTAAAAGTGAATAATAAGAGCAGTGAACACTGCAGTGTTGCACTACAGCTGCTCCTGCAGGCCCTGTGAAAAACCCTGGAAAGAGCAGCAATGCTACACCACCCAGGAGCTCTTTGTGGAACTCACTGGGTAGATCTGAGCAGGCTCCTGTCCATGGGAATGTTCTCCCCTCTTCCAGAGAGTAGGAAAGGCAATAAAGGGAAGGTCCAAGCTGAGCCCCAGAAGTGCACAGCCGCGTCTGTGCTGCTGGGTGACTTCAGGAGGGTTTCTGACAAGGCCTTCCACGGCCCAGAGCCCTCAGCAGGGCTGGTGCTGGCTGATCTGCCAGTCACCCATTGCTGCCATTCGCTGTCAGCTGGTGAGCAAGAGCTGGGTAAACAAACCAACCACGCTGCTCTGCAATTCACTTTGAGCATCAAATTCAAATGTTTAATGTTGATTATGACTCGGATGATGTAAAATTTCATTGCAAACTGTCACTGATTTCATTACAAGCTGGCACTGATGCAATCCATCATCTACAGAAGATACATCTTAAGAGAGAGCTGGGGAAAAGGCTGCCAGCATCTCTGGGCTCCTGCAGGATGTTTTGCCTGAACACTCCATTTCTCTACTTTAAACACAGCAGATGCTCAGCCACCACAGTGGTGAAATCTGCATTGGGAGGTGCAGTTCTGCAGTGGTGCTCTGACTACCTGGTAGAATTCTGCACTTCTTTAGCAACCAGCCCAGAAAGCAACACAGGATGGCTCCTGTGAGTCCAAAGCAGTGACTGATGGATGCTATTTTTGCCCTTCCCAGTGCTGCCCTGAGCCACTGAGTCACAAGACACAGGTGCAAGGTTGTCCAGCGGTGTGGCAGGGACACGCCAGCTGCTGAGTCCCTCACCAATACGTGATGCCAGCCAGGCTCTGCCTGCCTTGCCAGAGCACCATCTGGAGCTGCAATCCTGTTCTAAGGCTGCCATGATGGGCATGAGCAGACAGAGAAATATCATAGACTGATGGATGAAAGAATGGGGGGGAGGGGAAATCCACAGAATCTGGCTAGTGAGCAGCCAGTTATTCATCTTGGCCTTACCTGTCCTCATTTTAAAATTTGGTAGGAAAAAAATGGTCCAGCTCAAGTCAGCCTGATGCTGACTAACAGCAAAGAAAAGGTTAGGGTTAGGATTGCAAACCAGTAGCAGGAAGGAAGCAATTACCAGCTGCACCTGCTCTCCTGAGTGCAGAAGTACATTGTTAAAAGTATAATTTTTCTGGGGCAAAAATGAAGCATAGGAGTTTATATTCTTAAACCAGCTGCATGGTCTGTACATGAGGGAAGCACAGAAGAACTGAGGATGTGTTTTAAGAGGCTGTTGGTGCAAAAAGAAGTTCAGAATACAGCTTTGAGAGAAGGCTCCAGGGGCACCTCAGAGCTGCCTGCAAAGAACTGAAGGAATCCTGCAGGAAGGCTGCAGAGAGACTTTTGCTGAGGGTGTCTGAGCCAGGCCAAGGGGGAATGGTTTGGAACTGAGGCAGAGCAGGGTTAGAGTGGAGCTGAGGGAGAAGTTCTGCAGTGTGAGGGTGGTGAGAGTCTGGCACAGGCTGCCCAGGGAGGCTGTGGCTGCCTCCTGCCTGGGGGTGTGCAAGGTGAGGTTGGATGAGGCCTTGAGCAGCTGAGTCTGGCTGAGAGGTGTCCCTGGCCGTGGCAGGAGGGGTGGAGCAGAGGAGCTCTGAGCTCCCTTCCAACCCGAGCCATTCTGGGATTCTCTAACGCAGAGCCTCTGAGCATGCAGCAGTGAGCAGTGCTGTGCTGAGATGGTTACCACCTATGGGCAGTGCTGTCTGCAGGGCCTGAGTTCCGGACCAGCAGTGCAGTTGTCCTGCTCCCCTGCTAAAGCAGCTCGGTCTGCCAGGGAGAAGAGCTGTGAGTGCAGTGTCAGAAGCACTGACAGAAATGCAGCCTTCACTTCGGGCACCAACGCTGCAGCCCCGGGGGCTTGCAGGCTGCTGCCAGCAAAGCAGCCCAGCGGCAGTAAGGTACCGGGGACTGAGTCCCAGCAGAGCGACACCGACCAGAGGACTGTGTCTGGGTCAGTGAGAGCAGCACCCACGCTGAGCATTCTAACTAATCTCAGTACACATCGCTGGGGCTTACTGCACAGTTGTGTGCTGCTGTCACTCTAGCCTTGGCAAAGCCCCTTCCTGCTGGTCTAAGGGGAAAGGAGAAGCTGATTGTCCCTGCTTTACCAAAACATCCTTGAACTGTGAGCTCAGCTTAAAGCCTGAATTCTGTCTCGGGGTCCCCTGATCTCCTCAAGAAAAGATGATCCTGGATTCTATTAGAAGTTGCTGGTTTCTCAGCAAACAACAGGGAGTTCTTCCTGGGAGAAAGGTTTTAATAATTCAAATTAGTCAATACCGAAGCACAGGAGGTTATTTGATCTTGTTCAGAACCTGACACTTTGCAGAAGGGAAGCAAAAATGCAATCTCTCTAATAAATCACTTTGTGCAGAACTGGGAGCCAAGCAGAAGAAATTTGCTGCAGGAGAAAAGAGGGCAACTCACCAGGGAAATAGGTTGGCTCAAAATAATTGTGAGCTTCAACATCAAGGTTGAGATTTTTAGGACATTTCCAGAGGAAAAAAAAAAAAAAAAAAAAAAAAAAAAAAACGGACAAGGCTCTGAGGATGAGCTGTAGAAGTGCATCTGTTAGTACCTGGGGGCATTACATCTCAGACACGTTACAGACAGCTGCTGTTGGCTCTCTGCTCTGGCCCAGCCTGCACTTGCCCTCGAGTTTCTGCCCTGCTCAGCTGGTCTGCAGGCTGGGCTGGATTCCTGCACAGAGCTGCTGGTGCCCACCTCAATCTAACTGGCTGAAACGTTGCTCTGGCAGCCCCTGTCAACTCTGGGTGCTACCAAACAGGTGAAAAGGTGAAATCAAACCCATACTGAGGGACCAACGTGCTCAGCACGGGCTGGCTTCCTTTTGAGCCATACCTCCTGCTCAGACATTCCTGTAGTGATGTCTGTGCCACCTCAGCCAGTGACGCTGGCATTGCCCAGACACATTCCCTGGCAACACCAAACATCTCCCCTGCCCTTTTCTCTTTCTTCCTGTCACCTCACACCTGTCATTTTCTCATCTCAGCATCGCTCCCCAGCTGTGCCATTCCTCACTCCACATTTCCTCAAAGAGCAAAATGGTTCTTAAATATACCCTGGGCTGCTCTGGCAGGGGTGCTCAGAAGGCAGTGAGTATAGCTCTGAAGCCAGACCGCTGCTTTTTCAGGGGGCCCCCTCAGTGGGAAGGGGCAGCTCTGCTGCTCTGTGGCTAGCACCACTCTGAGGATGTCACATTGCTCTGCAAGCATTTCTGAACGCACAGAACAATCAGCTGAGATGTTCTGGCAGGTTACAGCACTGCCCCTTCTCTACATGCTGCCCAAGAGTGTCTTTGCATCCTGGCTTTGAGTCACACAGTTGGCATCACTGAATTTCAGACGTGCAAAAACTCTCAAATGTTGCTTCAGCTGTGCTCTAAGCTGCATTTAACTGTGCTTTAAACATGTTGCTCCTCACAAAGACTGGAGAGCTGGCCTGCAGCTGATACAGGATAATGCAGCTCAGCAATTCCATTGGTTTTCTGGAACTCTCCATTTGTTTTATCATGTGTTGTAAATGATGCACACCTTTAGATTTAATAATGCTCATTCACTGTGAGTTATCAGCTGCCACTTCCAGAGCACAGCATCAGGAGCACCATCCAGCTGCACACAGGTAAAATTGATCTGCTTCAAGCTGCCCAAAGATTGTTTGATGATCACAACCAAAACATCAATGAGTTTACAAGAAAGATGGATGGCACCATAAAGCTGAAGTGTTCTCCCCTGCTAGTGAACAGGTCTGTGTCTCTTTAAAAGCTTTCTTTTCACTCTCGTCACCTGGTAATTCCTACAGTGCTGGCAATTTCTAGATGCTTTATCACTTGGCAGTGCTCTATGTGCATCAAATAAGCAAAACTGAACGTAAAGTTCATAGAGAAGATGAGAGTGGGCCCAAAACCTGTTGCATTTAGGTGGACTTCAATATCTTCCATCCCAGGGATCGCATCCTGCTTTCCTGGTGCTGTGGCACTCTCTCTTGTGCTCCCATAACAGCTGCACTGTGGACACCTCCTCCCTCACTTTGCCCATGGGTTCCTGGGCTGTTGGTGTCCATGAAGATTTGTGGGGACAGACCCTGAGGAGGCTGCCTGAAAGGCAGGATTCCAGCAAAAGATTTCCAGCTCTCTTTGAAGCTTCCACACCCAGCACTGACTCTCTGGCAAGGAGGTGTGTGTCTCAAATAGGCCACAGGAAAAGGGCTTTGGGAGCTACAGATACTGCTTTTAGCTTTTTCTTTCTATTTTTTTTTTTTTTTAACCTTACCATTTTTCCTTTCATCATTTTCCTGGATTTCTACAAGGCAGTCCTGTGAGAGGGGAGCAGACAGGCATTCATTACAGCTGGGAAGAATAAGGGGGATTTCCCCCCTTTTTTTTCTAATTAACTGCCCCAGGGAACAGCTCTAGCAATGAGCAGGAAGAACAGTTCCTCTATTGTGCCTTTTGTGGTTTAGGAACAGTAGATAGGGAGGCTCTAAGCTACAAATCAAACAGTGAAAATCCTCTTAACTGAACACACCCTTGGGCTTCCCACAGAAGGAGGCACTGCACTAATCACAGGCAGCAGTAGTTGGTTTTTGCTGAAGCAGAGCTTTGCTGGGAAATGCTGACCTGTCAAAAGCAAAGCACCTCCTGCAGGGACCTTGGCTGCCGAGGGGTTTGGCTGAAACACAAGCAGAGGCTATCAGAAACGTCCCTGTCTGCCTGCCAGTTTGTCTGGTGACCCAGCCAAGAGCTGGAGACCTGAAGTCTTCATCACCAGTTTGCCTTGCAGGAATCTGTGGATTTCCCCCTAGCAGGGCTGTGTATGAAGTGTTGGTGGGTACAGGCAGATGGTCCACAGGAGCTTTCAGGCTCCTGTAGAGAAGACTGCCCTGAAACATACTCCTGGGGCTGGGATGTGATTTGCAGCCTTGGATGTGCATGGAAATACTCCTGCCTGATGCCTCTCTCGTGGCACTGATGGTGCCTGAAGCAGGAATGCTGAGGGATGGATTGCACAGTTTAGAGCCACAGCAGCACCATTCTCCCCAGCCTGCCCATTCTCTCCTAGCAAGCACTGCTCTGAAGGTTAAAGTCGAAAAGGATGTGCCAAAGTCCAGAATAACCAGAGCAGTCTGGGGATAGGAATTTGTATTTTGGGTAAAACTGGCTCCACAGGTCTGTGTCACAATGCTCCTTAGAAACGATCCACAAACCCCAAAGCCACAAAGTAATTTCACAGCAGACAGGAGGGGGCCCAGAGCTCTGGCAAAGCTCTGCCTCTGCTGTGCTCTCCACATTAGATGTGCCTCACAAAAGAAAACAGTATCCTTTTTTCCCCGGGAATTCTGCAGTATGCCAGCTGCCTCCGGGCAGCCTCACCCCAAGCGGTCAGCAGATGAAGGCTGTGTTGCCAGTTGGTTGTTACCAGCAGAAGCTCCAGGGACTAGGTGGCAGTGGCATGCCCATGTTTGGAGAGGGAAGAGTAAACAGAATGTGAGATGATGGCCAGAGATGGGCAGCAATAAGCCTTCAGATCCAGACCTCTGTCTTTGGCTTGCAGAGCAGACACCTTTACATGATGCTTCCCTGAGGTGCCTGCGGGAGCTGCTGGGTAGGAAACGTTCTCATGGCAGCTGCACTACAAAACCCAACCAAGCCACTGAGAAGAAACTGAAGAGAATTAATTCATTTCCACCAACTTTTAAAGCAGCAGATCTTGGCAGCTGTGTCAGTAATGTCCAACCAGTTTACATGGAGTCAGAAGTGCACAGGGAGAGGAGAGATCTTAAAAGGCACAGGGAGAGAAAACAGACTGAATGGCAATTCCAGCTCTGCAGAGCCCCAGTGCTGATGCTGTTGTGCCTGCTCTCACTCAGGCTGTTTTAAAAGTAGCTGTGCCTCAGAAATGAGCTCATTTAATTACCTCAGGGAGCTGCTTATGAACTGATAGTAGAACTTTCACATTTCTTTCGTTTAAAGCCGGTAAAATACTGAACCGCACTGTCTGCCACTGCTCTGTCCAGACAGCATTTCTTCTCGGTTTTTACTGCGAGTATCAGTATCTAGATGGTTCCCTCCCCGCCTGAGCAGCGGAGTGCTTCGGCTGCCGGCGGCAGTGCTGGTAATGAAGAGAAGCTCTGCGGTGCTGGGGGAGGTCAGCCTGGAGCGCTGAGAGCCGAGCCGCAGCCTCGCAGCCTGCCCTGCCCCAGCAGTCACAGCCGCCGCAGCCGGCAGGCGTTAGCTGCCTTTGGCCGAGACACAAAGCACCTCCGAGGGAGTCCGAAACCTGGGTTACGGGGCAAAGGCCCGAGAAAGAAGGCGAAGAACTGACAGAAATAAGCTGAGGTCAGTGAGCTAATGGTGGGGGTGCACGGCTGGCACTGGGCATTAGACACCACTCACTATGAGGGGGGAGGGAGACCATTCTGGGCTCAAGCCACAGGGACCAGAGCAGCTGTGTGGAAGGTCTTTCATGCTGTCTGGACACGGGCATGAGCCAGGCACTCAGGAGACCTTTACCAGTGAGTTTAGACTGGTCAGTCAGGGTCACATTTGCTGATCTTCCATTTTGAGTAACACAGAGAAGGCTGAAGAAGAGAGCTCCCAGTGTGGAGCCCACTGAGGGCTCTGGGGACCGTGAGCAGTGACCAAGCTGCTGCAATTCAGGTGTCATGGCTGTGAGTGCTCAGCACCAAACCTGCCAGTGCCTGAGGAACTGCTGTGCTTGCTGCTGTGCACTGCGTCTCATCTGTTCTTACTCTGGGTCCTGCTCATGATGCTCATCCTCCAGCACACAGGCAGCACTGGTCAGGAGAGGCTGGGATGGGTGGAATTACCTTTCTTGGCAGCCTGAAGTCCATGCTTGGTGTGCAAGTGACAGCTGATGTGGCTTTGCTCAGACCAAAGGCCGGTGCCTTCACCAGAGTCCTGCCCAGGGGAGCATTTGCAGTTTGGTGGACTGCAAAGGTAATAACAATTCACATGCTTGTTTCTGTTTTCTTTTGTGCTTGGTCTGCAAGACCTTTTGTGTAAGCAGCCAGCCTGAGTCTTCCTTCCTCTGGGATGTTACATTAAACACGGGGGAGGGGGGGAGAGTTAAATTTACAAGAAGTGTAATGTAAAAATCCTTGCCAGGTAACATAAAACCCATTCCAAAAGGAGTGTAGTGCTTTGGCTGCAGAGGCAAATTGCTCTTTAATTAAGGAAGACTCATCCTGTAGCAAGGCAACTCAGCCCCAGCAAACCATTGCCATTTGGAGCAAGGCAAAGCGAATGCTTCCTGAGTGGCACTGGAGGTTTAGAGTGCTGAGTGTTTTAATGTCCCAGTGGTTTAAGAGCAAATCCTGCAGCTGCTACTCTAAGCAGAAAAGCTCCACCTTAGTGCTTTATGATGCTGAATTTTAAAATGAGGGCAGCGAGGGGATTTAGATTGGACAGCCTGTGCTCGGTGCTCTGATGCTCTTCTCTCCTCCCCTGCCAACAAAGAGAGCAGCTGGTAGCAGAAAAGTAAATATGTGCAAAAGTGGTAGAGATGAAGCTGGCAGTGAAGGTCACTCAGGATGAAGATGCATTTTTAGCACATAGCCTGTGCAGGAAATTTGCAGCAGTTTGATGTAGAGCACACCACAAAACATTTCTGCTCTGTGTTCTGGGGAAGTAATTTTTCTCGTGGACTCCAACAGAGTAGTTCAGGAGGAGATACTTCCTCAGCAAGGGACACCAGTTGCATTCTAAACCTCTTCCTGTTGCTGCTTACAGAACATCTGGATGTGGCCAGGTGATTCTGGCTGGTACTTACCAGCAGTGTCACTGCCCTGTAGTGTTGCTGAGCCACGTTGTTGGCTCAGTCCCTGCCCAGCTTTCCACCCATTCTCAGTTTTGGCTTCAAGGAATCACTCCCTGTCACCTCCTCTCCCCTAGTAGTGTCTGTAGCTCAGATGCTTTGAGTTGTGTAAGAAATGAAAGTACACAAGGGTCAGAACAAATTAACAAGAGAAATCTGAAATGAGCCCCAGCAGTCAGATTTGCAGGACTGGCTGTTGGGAATTCCCTGCAGTATCTCAGGACACCTGCAGATATTCCACATTTTGTGGCTTGTCTCTTTCTACACTCCTGTAGGATGGGAGAGGTTTGCTGGTTCAGTTGCTGTGTGCTCCACATTTTCTCTCCTTCACTTCCACTGCAGCTGGTCAGGATAAGGCAGGAGGGTGGTGCTGAGCTGAGCTGCAGGAGCTGTTGCAGGTGACCTGGACTGTTCTCAGAGCTGCTGGCTGCTCTCACCATGCCACTCAGCTCTGTAGTGTCTGCAGGGGAGCAGAGGGGTTGGGGTTCAGCTGTTGTGCTCTCCCTGGGAGCCTGTGGTAGTTTGAGGGATGTTCAGGTGTTCTGTGCTGCCCAGGAGTCTCAGCACACTCTGAGCTGCCCCTCCAGCTTCTGGTTCTCTCAGAAGTGAGGCCACAGAGCAACAGCTCAGCAGGCTCTGCCCTAGCTAACAGGTCTGTGCAAGCAGACCATGCTCAGCCCTTGTGCACTGTTTCCCCTGGCTCTGCAGCAGCAGCCGTGGCCGTTTCATTGCTGCCTCTGGCACAGCAGTGTTACCAACCCTAGCACCTTAGTGGCTCTCCAGTCAACAAGGCTTTTTTGCTCAGAAGCTCAATAACCACCTCATTGTTCTTTGGGAAGTATTTTGGGCACATGTAGAAATGCTTTGAACAAGTTTCCAGGTGTACCTCCCTACAAGCTCTGCAGTCTGGATCATCCCAGCAGTGCTCTTCCTTGGAGCACACTTTGCTCTTTTCCCATGGGCCTTGCCCAGCCCAACTCCAACTACTTTTAGAGGAGAGGCAGAGCAGGCAGCCTGCTGCCAAACCCCTTCTGCTACAGACCTGAACTTCCCTGTGAAGAGAGGCTGGGAAGGGATTTCCCGGGGCTCAGTCAGACCACAGCCAGGTGTGAATATCCCTCAGCCCGTGCTAATGTGTTGTTCAATCCCATTTTCTGTTGTATTAACCAGCAATAAAACCTCATTTAACTTACAATATAAAATCGATTTTGGTTTAGAAAAACACAACAAGCAGCTGCTGCTGAGTAAGTGCCTGTTGGACTTTAACTCTGCTTTTTATGGCTATGAATATTTGATAGCATCTCTGTAATCTGGAGGGTGGACAGAGGTGCACTCTTGCAGCTAATGCCCATGTTCACCTCCCACTGGCTTTGAATTACTCCTGTGAATAGTCTCTTCACACTGCAGGGGTGACAATACCACCACCTCTTCCTGATTTATATTCTGCTCCGACAGCAATTTAATTCATTATCCTATTGACTTTCTCCTCTGAAGCTGAACATTAATCCGAAGGTTATAGAGATTTTATTAAAGCACCCTTCCATTAGACATGTGTTCCCTCATCTGCTGCTTTCCTTAGAGGCTTATTTCTCACCATTAATAAGCACTGGAGTACAGCAAACTTCTCTGCTGGCTAAGAGACTCAAACATGACCTGCATCGTTCCCAGGAAAGCCTCCCAGATGGAGCAGAGGTGGCCTCTGGCAAGCATGGCTCTGAGCTTCCAACTTCTGCAGGCCGTGGCCACAGAGCTGGTGTGAGGTGTTGGAAGGGCTGGCGCACAGCTCACTCTGCTTCGGCAGCAGTGTGGCTCGGGAGGAGCAGGAGATCTCAAGCTGAGGCAATGCTCCTCCCCTGAGGAAGAGGAAGGACTATGTGTTAGCACAGTCTGACGAAGGACTATGTGTTAGCACAGTCTGACGAAGAACTATGCTAGGCTCAGACATTTCCACATCAGAGAAGCTTCCTACAGGGAGCACAACAAAAAAAGACCTGAGAAAGGGATCTGGATGTTGGGAAAACGTAGGGAACTGTGTGGAGAAATGAGCTTCTGTGCAGGACTGCCCCCGGGTTCAGAAAAGCAGGCAGAGCCCTCGGACTTGTTCACCTTCCAGGTGCTGAAATTCCGGGGAAGAAGTCAGGAGCCTTACGAGAGAAAGGGCTGTAAATGGTTTGTAAAGGGAGCACAGCAGAGAGCTGCCTGCAGTGGCTTCTGCTGCTGCCTGCTCTGCCAGCATGGCTGCAGCCATGGCACACGACAGGACCGTTCGAGGAAAGGGGCTCTGGGCTCGGTCTGGAGCTGGGTTTGCTCCGCATAACCAACATTAGAGTTGTTGGAGAGGCTGCTTGGAACCATGCAGGCAAGTCCAAGGTGCACAGAAGGTGAAGTGCCAGGGCCACTCTTGCTGCTTTACTGGTTCAGGTTGCTGTCGTTGTGCAGCAGGATGGACGAAATGGTCCCAGCTGGCCGGATGTGTCCCCAGGCTGCCCACAGTCCTGCTGCTAAAGATACCAGCAGCTGGATTTGCAGCCCTGATCTCTCTGATCCCTCACTCTCCTGCACCTTCCCACTCAGACTGAGCCTGCAGGTTGGAAGATGGCAGTGGCATCCCTTTTACTCCCATTTTCCTGTATTTCATTGGATTTCTTAGTGGCAGCAAAAGCAAATCTCAGTTCCAAAGCATCTGTGTAGCCTGCAATGTGTAGTCATTTATTGCTAACTGTTGTTTGGCTTCTGCAGCTGGTGAAAGGAATCTCTGTATATTGATAATCTGCCAATGGCCCTGTGAAGGGTGACTTGGTGGGCAGAGGAAAAAGGATCTAATCTCTATGTGTTGTGGACTGGGGTCTCTTGTTTGAAGTCTGTGAAAAGTGCCTAACCCCAAGCAGTTAAGCTCCTTGACTATATGCCCCTACACGGAAGAGACTGCTTTAGAGCACAGACACAAAGTTGAGGGCTCCCAGAGCCCCTCCTGCATTTTTCTGCTTAAGGACAGAAAATATTGAAATGGATTTTT
This sequence comes from Eubucco bourcierii, assembly GCA_013396675.1. NCBI lineage: Eukaryota > Metazoa > Chordata > Aves > Piciformes > Ramphastidae > Eubucco > Eubucco bourcierii. The sequence goes on along the minus strand of VWZE01007488.1, from coordinate 278,639 downwards.
ATGACTTTGCCCCGTTTTCACCAGGGAACCTTTGGAGCTTGTTACCTTTTCTCTGAGCAGAGCAGGCAGTGCCCACAGCACTCTGGTGACTCTGCTGTGTTCTGTGCTGCTGCTGGCCGAGGAAGGTGAACTGTGTGGGCTCTGCTTTGCACAGAGCCATCAGGCAGCAAACTGAAATGACTGGTGTCTTAGCCAAGACTTTGTGCTAATCATTATAACACAGCAGGATGCTTATGCAAAGAGTAGGGAGTTAAACACCCTCAAGTATGCATCAGAGGGACAAAGAAAGGCTCCATTTATTTATCTAAGTGTTCCAAACCTGCCTTTCCTTCTGTCAGCAGTGCCAAAGATATTGATGATAATCTGACAGTTTTAAAGCCCTTGCACTCAAACTACTTAAGCATTAGTTCAGTTGTTCTGCCTGCTAAAGTGATAATTAGGGGCTCAAAGGTAACCAGATTATTGCAGAGATCTCTCCTGACAGCCTTTCACACCTAGTTAAACGTTAAAGCCTGGCAATTACAAGCCTCTCGGTATCGTTCAGACCCCAGCATATTTTGAAGCAATTTGCTATTCCTGAAGTGGTTTTCCTGCCATGGCACCACTGCAGTGCTCTGGAGCTTGCTCTGAGTGCTGTTCACCAGCAGAACATCTTCACCAGGCAAAAAAAAAAAAAAAAACAACCAACCAAACCAAACCAAAACAACCAAACCAACAAAAAGCCCCCAGCCCCTAGGAGCAAACTTCTGCTTTAGATATTAGGTGGGATCTCCAGATGTGCAGAGGGCATTGTAATACTTGACCCTCTTGGGGCTGCCCCAGACAGCCGTCTGGAGCTCTGAAGAACACATTCTCAAGGGACAGAGCTCATCTCACATCTGAAAAGGACTCTAAGCTGCCTGGCCTGCTGCTTGTCTCTGCTCTGTTGCCAAGGGAGGTGCATCTCCACAGAATGAGCTGTCCTGCCCTGAGATGCGTCTCTGGCTATCAGCAGTGATCACCCCCCGAAGATGCTGATCTGCTCCTGTTCACTGCAGGACGAGTCAGGTAACCAGCTGGGTCCTGAGGGCACTGTGCACAGCTGGCAGAGCTTTCCACTTCGCCAGGTTTTCTGCTTTTATTAAGGAAGTTTGTCGGTAAGCACCAAATGCTGGCAGTGCCTCGCTAAGAGGCACCATCAGGTGTGGCAGAGCAATGCTCCACGAGTTCACCTTTTGCTGTGGCCCAGGGCTGATGAATTCACGACTGCCTGTACAACATCTGACAGGATGCTCTGTGCTGTGGCATCTGCCCCCGGAGCTGTGCTCTCCTCTTCAGCCCCCTGCTTTGCTTTGAGTATTGCTCTGCTGTGACTGGCAGAGCAGAGACCTTGTTTGCTGCAGCACACCCAAGCTGCCAGCTCTTAAGGAGCGATGCATCACATGGGCACTGGGCACGGAGCTGAACGAAGGGCACCAGGAGTCAGTTGTGTAAGACAGGAATGATTCCATGAGAGCTGCCTCTGGCTGTGCTCTACATCTGCAGCTTATCGACCAAAGCAAACGATTAGCACCAATTACAGCACCAGTGCTTGACAACCCCAATTAATGCCCTGCTCTTTAATAGCTGCAGTGATTGACTCATCCCAGGAGTCTGCCACAGATGGCACAGGTGGCAGTTTGCTTATCCAACTCCGAAGAAAGAGATGCTTTATTAGGAGAAGCTGTTCCTCTGGGTCCCTGAAAGAAGGGCAACAGGGGTACCTGCAGTGCCCTCCAGGACAGCCCCCCCAGTCACACAGAGCCATTCTGAAGCAGTGTTTCACTGGTTCAGGTTTGTGGGGCACAGCTGCCTGCTGGACAGTTCACAGGTGTGGCTGGTGCTGGAGGAGTGGGTGCCACACAGCCTGTGCTTCTGAGCACCAATGCTGCTGGGCAGGAAAAGGAAGGTAGGAAGGTTCTGCTTTGCCTGCCAGCAAGCCTGCAAACTTGGCTGCACATCTTGAAAAGGTCCCCACAGAGAGACCCAAATTTTGCCCAGCAAGGGCCACCCTGCAGCAGCTCTCAGGGTCACTAATTGTGGTCCTTCCTGGGACAGTTCCAGACAGGGATTTAAAAGATAAAGCAAAGGTTTACTTGTGGACTTAACTCTTATTTCTTGAGCAGACCAACAGACTCCTGTGGAGCCATCTCTAAAATGAAGCACCCCCTTACTTCAGCACAACCAAAGGCAGAGTGGTGCTCAGTGTGAGTGTGGCACCCCAGTGAGCAGCAGAAACAGCACTTTGTGCAGGCAGCAGACACAGCAGGCTCAGGGTGAGGAAATGCCCTGAAATTGTGCTGGGGAGGCTCAGGTTGGAGAGGAAGCCAGAAATGGGGAGATTCAGACTGGATGTTAGGAAAGAAGTTCTTCAGCATGAGGGTGATGAGAGCCTGGCAGGGGTTGCCCAGGGAGGTGGTGGGAGCCTCATCCCTAGAGGTGTTTAAGGCCAGGCTGGATGAGGCTCTGGACAGCCTGAGCTAGTGTGAGGTGTCCATGCCCATGGCAGGGGGGCTGGAACTGGATGATCCTTGTGGTCCCTTCCAACCCTGACTGATTCTGTGGTTCTATGAAGAATGTCTGTGCTGCAAAGGTGGTCAGGGACTGGCACAGGCTGCCCAGGGAGGTGTGGAGTGCCCATCCCTGGAGGGGTTCAAGAACTGTGTGTCCATGGCACTTGGGCACAGGGTTCAGTGGCCATGGTGGGGTTGGGTTGATGTTGGACCGGGTGACCTTAGAGAGGTTTCCCCACCCAGACCGTTCGGTGACTGCCATGCAGGGAAGCAGTTCTGCTGAGCGCCCATCAGTCTGCAGCCCCCTCAGGCAGCAGTGGCCAGCGGGTGGCCGGTGCTGGCTGCCCCCTGGCTGCCCTCTGCCCTTACCTCCCCGGAGAAGGCCTGGCCGTTGAGGAGGTGCTCGGAGCCCTGGCTGTCCTCGCTGCCGAAGTGCAGCCGGATCTCCTCCAGGCGGTGGCTGTAGGTCATGGGCCCCCCGGAGATGTTGACCAGGTGCTCCTTGTCTAGCCGCAGCGACACGTGCCTGCCCGTGTTGTACATGGTCCCGCTGACCTGGGCACAGAGGGCAGCTCGTCAGAGGATCTGCTTGTGCTTCAACCACCCTGCACATTCAAATGCTTCATAACCCAGTGGTACAGAGGGAATGGATGGGAGCTTGGGTGCAGACTGAGGCTGGAGAGCAGCAAGGAGTTCTTTGCAGGGAGGGTGATGAAACGCTGGCACAGGCTGCCCGGGGAGGCTGTGGATGCCTCCTCCAGAGGCCTTGGGCACCCTGGGCTAGTGGGAGTGTCCCTGAAGGGGGGCTGGAATTGGATGAGCTTTAAGGTCCTTTCCAACCCAACCCATTCTGTGATCCAGAGGGCTGGAGCAGCTCTCCTATGAGGACAGGCTGAGAGAGTTGGGGCTCTTCAGCCTGGAGAAGAGGAGGCTTCGAGGGGACCTGATAGTAGCCTTCCAGTATCTGAAGGGGGCCTACAGGAAGGCTGGGGAAGGATTATTTACAAGGTCCTGCAATGACAGGACAAGGGGCAATGGGCTTAAACTGGCAGAGGGGAGATTTAGACTAGATGTTAGGAGGAAGTTCTTTCCAGTGAGGGTGGTGAGACACTGGCACAGGTTGCCCAGGGAGGTTGTGGCTGCTCCCTCCCTGGAGGTGTTCAAGGCCAGATTGGATGAGGCCTTGAGTAATCTGTACTAGTGGGAGGTGTCCCTGCCTATGGCAGGGGGTTGGAACTAGATGATCCTTGAGGTCCCTTCCAACCTTTCCATTCTATGATTCTGTGATTCTGTAAATCTACAGATCCACGGACCCGGGCCCAGGTACATGGCTGGCAGGAGAGCCCTTTAGAATACTTTTTATGCAACCTCTGAACAGTGGCTTCATTACAGAATTTCTGCACTGAAAATGGGAACATTGCAGCTGACATCAATTATTTAAGTACACTTGAACAAATCTGGAATTTAACTCACTTTTCCTTTCTTTTAATATTTATAACCATCCCAAAGTAAAGGTGCTGCAAAAAGCAGAGCTCTGATCATTCCCAAACAGGAGCCTTGCTCCTGCTGAGCTGCAGGTAGAGGCTTTTGCTGCCCTCCTCTGCAAGTCTCTTTATTTTGCTGTGAGCATTTCATCTTTACAGTTGCCAGATGTATTGCAGCAGCAGAGAATTAAGTACAGCCTGACCCTGCAGCCCCAGCTCCCACCACACCTCAGGCAGCTGCTGCCCTCCAAGTGTCATCTCCATCTGAAAGAGACCAAAGTTTGTGTGAACTGATGTAGAGCTGCAGTGAAAGCCAACATGAGGGTGGGCAGCTTGCATATGGAATCTAATGGTGACATCATGTCCACTGCCAAAGATGTTCCTTAGGAAGGGGTTCCTCAGCTGATGCCATCAGTAGGTGTGCCAGTCAGTGTGGTTTATCATTCTGCACGGGCATGAGCGCTGCACTGGGCTACCATCCGCTGGCAGTAAGGAGGGAAGAGCAGCAGCAGTAATATGCTTTGCTGCACTTCAGTTTAGAATTAAAGACAGGACTGTTCTGTATTACACCCCACACGGCACCACTACTGTAGTAATTAACATTGCTGCAGTGCCATTTTATCGGTGATCCTAATTACTGAGTGTAAATGACCTGCTTTTTGTGGCGCCGTGTAAAACATTACAGGGAGCAGACTGTGCAATAGCAGCCAGAAATGGGGGAGATTAACCAGCTCCTGATTGCTCTGGGTTTCAGGCTGGGATGCAGATGTTCTCGTTGTTGTGCTTGTTCCAGTTCAAAATAAGCAGCAATAAATATGAAAAGCAATCAACAGAAATATTCCTCTCTACCGCAAATAAAACACAACGACCTCGTTTGCAAACACTGCTCGGGTTTCTGCTAGGCTCTGCAGGCAGGGTGATTAAACACCCAGGTGGGAGGTGGTCAGCTACTGAATTAGCTTCCAGTGCACTGTATGGGAGTGGCAGCAAATTGCCAAGCAGAAGTAACAGCTGTAGCTTAAAACCAGAGGGAAAGGTGCAAAGCCTTTTGCTTACCTGTGGAGACTTCTCCCTGAGCCTTCTTACCCTTCCCTTTAGCAGCTATGCAAAGTACTCTGAGGGCACTTTTGCACCTCAGTTGGTACAAGTCTCAAGCTAGGTTACCATGATTTTCTCTCTCAGGGTAAAAGTGACCCAAATAACCCCCAATATGAATCAAATGACTGGAGAGCAGAGAGGGGAAAAGACAGATGGCAAATTCATGACCAGGAGCAGCGTTTTTCTTGCACATTCTATCTCTTCAAAAGGCAGTGCCTGTAATGAGACTGCTCTGGCTGCCTCAGAACAGAGCTTCCCTTCCCAGCTGCAGGTGAGGAATGCACTGAAGGAGTGAAGGGTCTGACCTGAAGTGTCTGCCTCATGCCTGACCTGCAGGCTTGAAGGGAGACTGTGAAAACCTCCTGCAGCATGAGCACACAGATTGTCATCAGGAGAGACAGAATCCAAGAGCTTCAACAGCAAAGCTGCAAACTCTCATATGCCTTCTGAGGTGCAAGTGAAGCAGAAGGCTTCTGGTGAGTGTGTGCCCAAAGAGCTGCAGATTCCAGACCAGAGTGCACCTTCAGGACATGCCCATGCCCTTGCTCACTGCTTTTCCTGAGGCTGCCAGCATGGACCACCATTACCAGCAGCTTTTAATGAGCACTGCTCTCATGAGCATTTGCTGGCTAGAAGAACAACAGCAGCATCTCATATTTGCCACCTACTCAGGTTGTGTCTGAGTGCCTGAGTGCTAGGATGAAGTATTTATTTTTTTCCCCTGATGACTTCCTGATGTGCCAGGGCCGCAGAGGCTGTGCTGGGGTTTGGGAAGTGGCAGCATGATGCTGTATGGGACTCTTCAGTGGAGTTCAGGGTGTCTTTTATGTACAAATCCAGTATCTTGTCACCTTGAAAAAGCACAGTTCAAGTCTAAGCACTTACAGCTGCCAGGGCAGAGCACCATGTAAGTGCAGGCAGCTTCTGCATGTCAGCTCCAAGCCCACCAATGCATTATCCTCAGCAGAAAGGTGTCACACACAAAATAACCCAAGAAAAAGGCATTTGGCCCTCTGTTGGCAGAAACTGGTGCCTTGTCTTCTCACTGCCTCTGGCTGAACAGAAGGTTCTGATCTCACCCACTGTGAGCCTGCAGACAAAAAGGGGTTTCCATACTTTGTGGCACTGAGCTTTTGAAGTGCTGGCAGCCTCCCCTTTGAGGCAGCAAGCTCACTTGGTTTGTGGCAAGCAAAGATGGAGGTGGTCTTGCCCAAGGCTGCAGGCACAGAGGGCAGGGCAGGGCTGGGCTGCGCTGCTCCCTGGGTTGTACCCTGCTGGCAGAGCTGCTGACTCCAGCTGGGGCAGCCAGCACTGCCCTGCTGCCAGCAAGCATGGTGCTCATTGCTTGTGGTGTTGTGTGGAGTGGAGATGTCCTGGGGTAGTTTAACAGAGCAGGTCTGTTAAGAAATGTGTAGCTATTTCCCTCATGAGGCAGACTACTCCTCGGTGCCTCACCCTTCACAGTGACTGTTCTTGTGCTGCTCCTTGCTCTGCTCTTGGGCAGCTCTTCTGTTCTGTGGTTCTGTTTGTTGATATGGAGATGAAAACACAGCAAAGAAACCTGGGGGGAAAAGAGCACTGCCTCTCCCCTTCCTGTTTGTCAGAAGGATCAATATCCACATTTATCTCCTACACTGGGGGCAGGCCTGCAGTGAAAACCCATCTATTAAAGCCTGTCTGAGGGAACAGCAAAGTCCACCACTGTCAGAGCTAATGACCAGATCTCATCCTTAGCTGACCCCATTTTCCTCACACATGAAGGAAGGTTTCCAACAGGTAATTTAACCTGGAATAAAGTCCCCAAGTGGAAGAGCAGTGTTGATAGGCTGCAGTCTTAATTGTGGAGAGGTTCAACTTTGGTAGACTTTAATTAAATGATTAACATACTCCTGATGTAGTTATTTCCTATTTAATCTCATTACTTTTAAATCTTGCTTCACAGAGCTTTGTGCACTTAATTCCCCAGCAGCATTATTCTCTCTTTATCTTGATACAAGGCAGCCACACAGGCACAGGCTGCTAAGATATTCCGTGCTGTGCTTCCAAGGAAGATCTGAATACTCCTGTGGAATCTGTGTAGAACCTGCTGGTGCTGTGATCAGAAAATTGTCCCAGTTCTGCTCTTTGAAAGGTGGAACAGAAACCAAGTCAATAGAAATCCTGATCCCTAATAAACACAAACTCTTTGCTGCATGTTTATCTTGGAACTCCACAGACCTTTATGACCATTAGGAAATAAAAAACCCGACCCCTGGAGCAGTCTCCAAACATCTTTTTCTAATGATGTGCTTTAAGCCTGCACTTGTGGAAGGATTCTTCTCGTGTCCTACTTAACTGTACGGCTTGTTCCCTTCATCTTTTCTTCCACAACTACTCCTGAACTAAGTATTTTCAGAACTTCCTTTGTGGCCTACATCTTTACATTACAGTCTGTGTTAAAATAGCCTTCAAAACCCTCAGCACAAGTGACGGAAAAAGGATCCTGCTGCAGGGTGAAGCCAGGCTAGAAATGCAAGCAGGGGATGCAGGAGGAGCAGCCAAGATGCATTATTTGCCTCCTGTCTTCACTGTCACCTTTCTCCAAGGGGCAGGGCAGGCTCTCTGCTCACAGGGACCCTTAGAACATATAAGGCAGCCCATATGGGATTCATGCAGGGGAGAGTGGCCTGAAAATTACAGTTCCAAGAATGTTTTTACTTGCACCAGTACCTGCCAGTGGAGCTGCACTGACTGCAAGGGAGCAGGCAAATCAGTCATGTGTGGCTGCCTGCTGTGGCGCCCTTGCATCTTATCTGCACTGTTAGGTGTTCCTTTCTTGAGGATTGAAGCAGACATGGTCCAAAGAAGGCCTGGTGCTGTGCAGGGAAGCAAACCAGCAAGGATTGAAGAGTCCTCTGCAGGTCTCGTAGTGTCCCAATTCTATACCCTGCAATAACCAAGTTTTGATTATCTGACACCTGAGTTCCACATTTTCCTCCTGGATCCCATACCCCAGCAGAAAAGGAAAGCTCCATGGGAATGGTAAAACATTACCACTGATACTGAGTTGGTCCCAAAGGGCTGAGAAAATGCCAAACCACACAAATGCTTGTTGTCTCCATAGCTGAACCAAGAGGAGCTCCAGACTGCTTTGTTGACTTCCTCATGCTCAGATGAGACTGTCCCATGCAGAGCTTCTGTCAGTAGCTCAGGTCACCTGAACTCAAGTTTCTAGGTGCAGTGATGAACTGAGCTTCATCTCTAGGTTTAGTGATTGTATGCAACAGCACGGTGAGGAACTGCAGCAGGCCGTGAGGACACCATTCCCAGTGACCAGCAGGCTTCCAGGCCCTCCCAGCCAAGATCTTCTTTAGATGTGTCTGTAAATGTCTTGGGGTTAGGCTCAGCCACACACTCGCAGTCTTTCCTGCTCTATCCGAAGGCAGCGGCAGGTCCCAGCACTGCTTCCCTCAGCCTTCCCCGCTGCCAGCAGAGGGCGCTGCGGGCCCGTCCGAGGCTGTCGCCGTCGGCCTGGGGACTCGGCAGGCGGACACGGAGAAGAAAAACGTGGTGGGGAGGGAAGCAAAGGTCAGCAGCCAGCAGAGCGGTGCCACAGCGCCGCGGACTGCGGCCGGCTGCGGTGCCACTGTGGAGCTTTGACGAACAGCAGGCACCAGCACCAGTATGTGATTAAAACCGGCCCCTGCCAAGCATGCAAAGTGAGGAGTGCAGAGATTGGCACCAGCTTTTCATCTCCCGAGCTGAAAAGTTTTGCAAAGGCAGTGATGTCGATGAGTCCACTTAAACCATTTACCTGTCCGATGCAGTGTGTGCTGTACCAGCATATGGCACTACACACTTGTTGCTTTTTAAAGCACCCTTTTCGTAAGAGCCTCCCCCTCTCTGCCTCTCTGCTTCCCTTCAGTGGCCCATCTGTAGGAAACCTGGAGCCAGCCTGACCGGTGGACTGCTCAGGCTGCATGGCTAATCAGCACAAGATGGCACTTAACCAGCGACCCCAGCAGTGTGCCTCATTAATGCCTGCCCCACTCTGTAACAAAACCAGGACTGTAATGGGGGTCTGCAGGGTATGGCTAGTCTGAGACAATGATGTACCCCAGGACAGGGTGAATGAGGATGCTCTGGGGGCACTGGTGGCACCCTGCAGAGCCTGCATGCCACATGTTGCCTTTTAGGCTAATAAAGTGCTCTACTGCATTTCCACTACTTCATTAATGCAATGATTTTAACTTGTTAGGAACTAGGAAGCCTAAAGCAGCTGCAGTCTGGTGTTAGTAACTGCTGTGTGCTGACACTGTCTGTACAGGGAGATAGATCATCCTCTTCCTGACCTACAATAGCAGCCACGCTCAAGCCAGGAGCAGTGGGGGAATGCCACCCTGCAGCTTTCACTGGATGTTAAAAGCAGAAATCAACTTAGTGAAACAGACAAGCAAAAAATTGGCAAGGGACCTGCTCCCACCAGTGCCAGGTGCAGGCTTGAGGGACCAGTAAGGGTTTCAAGTATGTGATATGGTGCTGAGAGCTTCCTGCAAGGAGAGATCCATTATGTGCTGTCTGGGGTGAAAAAGGAAATTCCGAGGAGTTGTTTGCTGTAGAAAAGCAGAGAGAGTCTCATTGTTCACTGTCCTCTGCTCTGCCCTGCCTGGAAACCTGCAGCCTGGACACTTGCAGGCAAGTTGAGGGGTGGAAGATGAATGTGTGAAAACAAATGATCTGGCAGGGCGAGCTGGAGAGACTGCACACAACAAGGACCCTGACACACACAGACCTGGCAGAGGAGACATCATGGCAGCTGTCTGCAGTCAGGGGAACTACCAAGGGGCTGATGCCACCTTCCGAGTCACTGTGACCACAGGCGCATAGGGCACAGGCTCCATGCTGAGGCCACTGCCTGGCTTCTGATTAGTGCTTCAAGGGCAGCCAGGGCTGGGCCTGCATGTGGCAGGTGCTCTGGTTTCCCAGCAGAGAACTTGGGCTCCTTGTGGGCTGCTGTGTGCCTCTGTTTGAGAAGGCTGCTCTGGGGCTGGACTTGCACCATGTGCCTGCAGCGCTACCCCTGCAGCTCACACCTGTGTGTCTGCAGCCACCCCTGTGACGAGTCTCATCCTGTGCTGGGACAAGAAAAATTACCTTTGTGGTGTGCTCCTTTTAGTGCATTAACCTTAGTTTAGAATTAGGCTAAGTCAATAAGTAATTGAGAGAGTAACTGGAGCTTGGAGAGCTCATTACCCTAATTCAGCTCAGCAGCTGGTAACGAGGTTTTAGTTTGAAGGATCTGCATTAGAGCAGTGATAATTCTGGTCTCTGACAAAGGATGTCAGAAGAGCTGAAGGCTTCCATGCATTTCAGAAGGCTGTAAATGGTACAGATGTGTACCTGTTGAACAGGTGACAGGCAGCCAGCTAACTGCCTGCACTTCTGCTCTCAGCTGCTGGTGCTTCTCCTGGCTCAATCAGTTCCAGCCCAACCAGGGTAATCTGCTCTGAGTTCCAGTGCAGCTCCACTTCAGACCTGTCTGAGAGTCCGTGCATAAGCTGGCTGGAAGATGCTGGGGACTTTGGGCTACAGCATGAGCTAGAGCTGCAGGGTGAATGGCAGCCCAGGTGGCAGCTCTGATGGCTCCAGAGCTCAGCTGGTGTGTCCCTTGTCCTGCTGGGGGATGTGCACACCAAGTTAGAAACCTTCCCAGGACTTCACTTTTGAGCCTGCTTCTGCTAGCCTCTGGCCAAGAGACTTTGTGTTTTTCTGCTGGGTGTTTTGTTGGTTGGTTGATTTCTTGCCGGCTGCACGTTCCCTGCTGTTTCCAGATTGCACAGCCCTGGGGAAGAGCTCTTTGTTCAGTGTGCTCCTCTGCTGAACAGCTCCCCGGGCCCTGCACTCCTGTAAATTAATGTTTTTACAAGGAATCAAAAGGACACAAAGCTCTGAACGCCAATCTCCAATCTTTCCTCCTGCCTCACTCCCAAGCATGTTTTACTCCACACAGAGTGAAAGGCACTCTTCTGCTGGTTCAAATCTGACAGAAACGGGGACAAACTCTTCTGAAAATGGCCATTAGAGAACCAATCTGTGTCATGCCAATTTGCCATCAGCTCCCTTCTGCTTTTCCTGGTCGCTGTGCTCACCAAACCAGATTGCTCTGGCTTTGCAGTGGGCTGGTGAGGAAAGGAGGAAGGGATGAAGTGACCTAGGAATCGGCATGGGAGAAAATGTTGTTCCACTGGGGATACAATTCAGGCTAGCCAGGATCTGAGCTTTCCAGGCATAAAAGACAAGTTCATGTTCAAAAGGCCTTTTATCATTCATATTCTAAAGAGATTCAAGAATGTCTAATTTGCTGAAACAAAAGTGCTGGAAGTTCATCCTTGTGCCCTTCCCAGGAAGGGTCCTTCGAGCCAGCAGTTCCTGTGCAGGTGAAGAGCAGCATTCCTGTTTACTGGCACGAGCCTTTCTTCTCCTGTTTTTACACTGCTCTCTTCTCTGTAGCAAAGCAGAGGCTGGATGAATGCTCCCCAAAGCCTGTGGAGTGGTTTCTTGCTCACCTCTGGGGTCTGCATGTTCCCTTGTGTGTGCACATTCCTGGTTTTCCCAAGGGCTGGGAGTGCCAGGACGAGGGACAATGATTGGCTTTGTGCTGGGACAGGGCAGATTGAGACTGGTGGAAGAAATTCTTCCCAGTGAGGGTAGGCAGACACTGGCATAGGTTGCCGAGGGAGTTGTGGATGCCCCCACCCTAAAGGTGTTCAAGGCCAGGCTGGTGGGAGGTGTCCCTGCCCATGGCAGAGGGTTGGAGCTGGATGAGCTTTGAGGCCCCTTCCAATCTAAACCATTCTGTGAATCTGTGAACACCTGCAGAGTGCAGAGCCAGTCCTGCTCCCTCTGGCTGGGGTGAGGATGAGTTGTAGGGTTCATTCCCACCCAGGTTTGCTGCTCTTGCCAGCAGCACAGCAAAGACCCCAAACTTCCTAACCAGACAGGACTCGGGCAGAAGCTGAGCTGCAGCTTTCACAACTTAACTCTGGCAGATCACAGCAAGTATTTCTTACAAGGCATTAATGAAAATTTCAGCACTCTTGGTATTTTTAACAATTTTAAATGCCCTGGTTCTGAATAATGAGCCTGCCCCTGAGCTACTGGAATCTGTGAGCAGTGCCAGTTTTTAATATGTAATCGGTGACTGATAGAGACTGAAGAGAGGAGCTTCTCCCAGGCTTTGCTTGCAGGAAGAGACCCACTCCAGAAGTAATTGAAAGATTTGTGAGTCTATTGTGGCTTATGTCTCATTATTCTCATACCAACTATTTCTAAAGCTGAGATGATGCCTAATAAACAAGTCCTTTAATCATCTTTAAAATAACAAACCTGTGGATAAATTGAATTCTCTCCTGGAAGATATTGCTGTATTGATTTTAGGACCCCATTTTTAATAAACAGAGACTGTGCAGAATTGCTTGCTCTGACAGTCTGGAAAGTAGGGCATCAACTGACTCTGCAAACAGCTGAATTTATGAGGGGAGCTTTTTACTAGGACACCAATCCATTATCCCTCTGCTGCTGTCACCTCCCCCAGCCGGCGGGGCTCTGGGACACAGCACTGCAGGCTAACACGATGGCTGAGTCCATCAGAGAGCAAAGGTGATGCAAGCCCTGGGGCCAGGCCACCAGGTGCCAATTGCTAGAATATTGGTTTGTGATGCTGCTGAATGTATCTTGCTGTTGTCTGGAGCTGTGCAAGCTCTGCACATGCCGAGGAGCACCGTGGGGTCTGGAAGCCCAAACCGGCAAAGGCTCAGTGGCTGGGAAGAGCTTTCAGACCACCTTTGGTCAGCTGAGGACAGCACAGCTGGCACCAAGGCAAGCACAGCAAATGGACACCATGCACAGCTCTGCTGTGCACGCACTGTAAGGAACAGGGCAAACACCATGAACTGTTTCAGATTGGAAGAGGAAAACATCTTTGATATTCTTTCACCTCAGGTGGTGTTGCTCATGCATTGAAACTGTGGCTTTGCACCTACACAGATCAATTAGCAGATCCATAATTAGCCACAGAGGTGCCCATTTGCCCATCTCTTCAGGGATACCTTCAGGGGTAATTTCAGCTCTTTTACAAAAGCATTTACTTTTCCCTACCAGTTTATGCTTTCCTAGCACACACACACACAGAAGTCATAAATGTAGAGAAGATGAAACACAACAGAATAAGCAAGGGATTGCTCAACACCAAGTGACACACAGGCACTAGCAGGTGCTGTCAGGTTCCTGCTGCAAGCACTGCTCCTTCTTGTCCTTTTCCTTGGTGGATAAGCAAATACTGATCCACTGCTCCCAAATCCCTGCCTCCCCTGCCTGCTATGTGTCCTGGCACACAACAGCAAACCAGCAGCAAACCAACAGCTTCTAAGAACAATTTTACACTCCAGGCCAAGCAGTGGCCCTCAGGCACTGAATGCAGTCAGAGAGTCCACTGTGGGGACCTGCAGGCACAGGAAGGGTGATGAACCAGACATGGTGCACACATGCTCAGAGGCTGAGGCACTGATCTGGGTCAGCACTTCCCACGGCTCAGCGCTGTAGCAAACATGGCCTTCTTCTCAGAGTGCTGAGCAAGCACAGCCCCAAAGTCACATTTCCATGGGGAGGTGACTTTAACAACCCCAGGGAACACCTCAACCTGTCCCTCAGGCTACAGGGAAACTGCCAGTTCCGATGCTTTCATCTGTAACTGCTCAGGGATTCCTTCCCTTCATCCCTCAGTGGCTTGGTTAGTTTGGTCTCCTTTTCCTGCCCTGCAGATGTGGGCAGTTGGCAGCCACAGCTGTAAGCCTGCTCTTGCTGTAGCAGCTGCTCCTAGGCACCTCTGCAGCATCTGAAATCCGTGAGGAAAGGTCTCTAGGGTCTCCTCCTCCTTAGGTAAAACCATCACCTGTTCTGGGCCTCTTCTCTTGGTGCTGCTGGCAGAAGAACTCCTGAATGCTGTCTGCAGTGTGGTGCCTGCAAGATACCCAAACCCTAACAAAAGCAGGCAGCAATGGGAGCCTTTTGCACACCCACTGATGCTCAGGAGATGTTCCCTTCCATTTCCATGGGGCTGTGCTGCTTCCAAGCTTTTCTCTTGATCAAGGCTGTGGACCAGATCATAAACCCTCATCTAAATGTGGATCTGGTAGCACCGTGAGAGCAGGAGACAGAGCAGCAACACAAACCACATTGTCAGCACTGACAGCACCTTCCTCTCTGAGTCTGCAAGGCTGAGTGCTCCCTTCTGTGTCCCTGCTGTGGCCACAGCCTGAGCTTCCTCTGGCAGAGTCAGCTGAGGCAAAGAGCAGGGGAGACTTGTCCAGATAATCATAGATTTGATTAACCCTTACAAAAACCCTGCCTGGCTTTATGGAAAACTCCTGTTTAACTGTGGGGAAAAGACAGAAACTTCTCTAGAAAGAATGAACCAAAGCCTCTCCTGGTCCTTCTGCAGGATCCTGGAGCTGTTTTGCTACAGAATTTGATAGAGACAGAATTCTGGACCTGGGAGAGTTCAGATTCTGCTGCAGGCTGTCTGTGGGGGAGGCTGTTAGAAGGCTCAGTAGAAAAGATGGGTACCAGGCTCGCTCACCCTGCAGCTTGCACTGCTGCCTGGCTTTATTGCACCCACATCTGCTCTGGTCACTGAGGAGGCTCACCCATTTCACATCAGGAAGATCTGATGCCATTAGCAAGTGAGGAACCCCCCAGCCCCTGATGCTGATGTAACCAGCAGCACATCCTCCAACCACTGACAGCTGCAGTGTGCCTCTGCTCCAGAGCCCTCCTGCCCCTGCCCCTGCCCCCCTCCCCTCTGCAAAGCCCAGTTCTAGGATAAAGGCACAAAGCAGGCAGCAGCCGTGGCAGAGATTGGACAAACCCTGGTGAGGCACAGAACAAAGCAGGGATTAAAGCCTCACGACTGGGCCAACTTCCCATACTGCCGACGAATATTTCAGATGAATTTATCAGCCTAGAGGGAATAATCCTGGGGTGTTCCAGTCTGAGGCTGCAGGAGCAACTCACCTACCAGCATGCTCCCAGCAAATCAGAGACCTTAGGCTTAATCTACATCATCTAGAAAGCCTGTGTGCAGAAAATGTGTAATGCCAGATCTTACTATGCAAAAGATTAAGGCTGAAAAAGGATTAGAAATTAATTAAGGAGCTTCTTCATGTTTCTTGATATCCTTCTGATCTGTGACCAGCCTATCTTCAGGGTCTCTGCTACTGATGCAGTTGTTAGTGAAAGCTCAGCCCACAGACACCACAAAGGATTAGCAGTGTGCTCCAAGCCAGGCTGCAGCTTGGGGCCCTGAGGCCTGATCCCTACCTCCACACTTTGGGATCTGTGGCAGGGATCAGTGGCAGGGCTGCAGACCAGGAGCTCAACTTCCAGGGTTGATGCTGCTGTGAGCTAGGAACCCTTTGGTGGTGGGCAGGCTGCAGGAGTGCAACGAGGAGCTGCTCAGGCACCTTGCAGAGGTAGCAGCAGAGCTCTTAAAGAGCCCCAGCAGGGGGCAAGGGAAGGGGTCAGAACCATGAGCTGACCAACTGCCAGTGAGGAGATGCCAGCTTCTCCCTGATCTGTCTGCTCCCTCTACCAAAGCTCAGCAAACCACTCCTGGGCCAGCTGTGGGAGGTGGCAGCTCTGGGGTGGCTGGGCAGCCTTGGGCATGGGCACAAGAGGAGTCAGACACTAACCTGACGGACACAGTGTCTCAGGCAGTGCCCTTCAGGCTTTGCAGGGTGCTGACTGAAAGTGCTAAGCCATATGTTGTGCCACTTAGAGGCTAGGGGTGTGCAGCAGAGAATAATTAATTCTGATTGATATTAATTAATTCTAGTTAATATTAATACACTTTAAATTAATTATCTGTTTCCTCTGCAGACAGTTTCTCATTTACAACAGGAGGTGCTTTCCATTTCTGGAACTTGATTACACTCTAAGCCCCAGCTCAGCACAGGGAGGCAGAACTCTTGTTACTTCGTTTGGAGCTCGCAGCTGAACTCCACACCAATGGAGCCAACACTGCGTGACCGTGTGAGGGACTCCACAAACAGGGCCCTCAGGCTTGCAGCAGTGAAAAATCAGATGTGTTTAATCCCCTTGGTGAGCACCCAGCTCTGAGCAGGGGCTGAGCAGGGAGGGCATCCTGCAGCTGCCAGCGGCTACGGACGGCAAACGGTGCTGAGGGAAGGAAGAGGCAGTCTGGGCTGGAATGGGAGCTCTGGAAGCGAGCAGGGCCAGGCTGCCTGGCAGCAGGAGGGTTTGTGCTGGTTGTGTGTACCTGAGCACAGACAAACGACAGCCCTGCAAGCCCTCCCAGCTCCTGACACTGGTAAACTAGGCAGAGAAGGAGCCCTGGAGCCAGCTGGGTGCTTCCAGCACTGCTCTGGCTGTGACTGCTGTTTCCAGGAGACGCTACAGGATCCAACAGGGCCTGAGACAAAGCCAAGCTCTCTCTGCTGCAGACCGTGCTGCTCTCCACGAGCACTCCCTCACAGCAGCCATGCTCCCTGGTGGTTTCTGCCACCAGTTTTCCCCTTTTCCAGGACAGGTTCTAGGACGGATCCTCTCTTGCATGCAGCTCAGGAGCTACTTCTACCTCCATTTGCAGCAGCAGGTTCCCACACTTCCATATTGCTATGGTCTGCTTTTTCTGCTCTGACTTGCCTGTCGTGGTGTCTGGGGCACAAGGCAGGACACTGCTGCTTTGCACCCACGCTGGCACCTTCAGCAGATCCCACAGCAGATCACACAGCATCTGGGTTCCTCTTCCCTCTGCCTAACTTCCTGTCACTCACACCTGCAGACTGCTGTGCCCAGCGCCTCTCAGAGGGTGCTGGTGCCAGACGTCCTCTGTCTGAATTCAGACAGCATCCTCTCGGTGGCACAAGCTGACGTCCAGGCTGCCTGCTCTCTGAACGTGGAGCTGCTGCTGTACAGGCAGCCCAACACCAGAGACCAGGAGCTCCCCCAGCAGGAACTGGTCCCAGCGAGCTGATACCAGAAAGTTGCTTCAAAGCTGCCACTGCTGAGCCCTGTGTGCCCCTGAGCCACGCTCCCACATGCCAGAGGTCTGTTGCCAACCTGCTGCCAGATGATGCTGGTCTTGCTGGGAGCCCAGCAGATGAATTACTTAGAGCAGGCTGCTGGCTTGGTACCTGGTGAATCAGCCCTGCTGTTTGACACCAAAAAGCTGTTTACAGCAGCCCTGACATGGCACAGGGACCACAGGCTGCTGAGAGAAGTTCTGCTTACAGCTGGAGCTACAGGGGCAGAGATGACTGAGGGAACATTTAACAATACCTGGAAAAAGAGGGCAGGGACTCAAATCCGCTGTGGGTTCCACACTGAACTTCCCAAGAACTTTGTCATGATGGAAAGCAGAGCTGGCAGCTGTTGCTCTTTGTCTTCTGACACATTAAGTCAGCAGTTACTGCCTGGCATGTGTGTGCAAATATTTATTTATCATTAGCTTTATGATTCCCTTTCTTTTTTAACCGCTGCAGCTATTCAGCTCCTCCAAGTCTTCTAACAATTATGTAAAGATGCCATTTGGGAACCCTAAATTGTGCTTCTCCTCCATATGTGGCACACCAGCAGCCTGCTGCTCTCACATGTACATGGAGGTGGCTGCAGCCAAGGATCTTGCAGCTCCTGCAGTAAACCAGTTCCTGAGCATTACCATACAAACATCAGGTGAAATACAGCACAGCATCAAAGGGCCTCATTAAAATGTATTTATCAATAACTTTTACCAGCTGGAATGGACCCAAGGAAGCTTCTTGCCATTTATTTCTGTGAGCCTGCTGCTTTATGGCTCTGGATGAGAAGCTGAGTGATTCCTCTCTCATGCTGGATTTACTGTGGTATAAATCCAGTGCCTCCAGTATAGCTGATGCTGATTTACACTGGTGAATCAGATCTGGAGTTCATAGCTGAGGGTCTCTAAGGGGCTGCTGGGAAGATGAAGCCTCAGGACACAGAGGGGAGGCCTGTGAGGGTTACTCACTCTCTAGATGCAGTTAATTTGGTTTCTGCTTTGAGTGCTCAGTCAGTGACTACCTACTGCAGGGTGCTCCTGAGAGAGGAATTGGGTTTGGGGTAAGTGTTGGACATCCCTAATGTAAGGTGGCTGCAGATGGGGGCTGTCTGCACTGCCCAAGGGGCTCCTCACCCCATCTCGGTGCTGTGCACACAGGGAAGGGCTGAAGCAAATACTTTGAGATTCAAAACTCCTTGGTGATGTTTGCTTTTGTCAGTGAAATCATGCAGGAGCTTGCAGGGGTCCTGGCAGATGCAGAGCTTTGCAGATCTTCAGTGGTTAAGGACTGAGTGCAGGTCATCCCCTGAAAACAATCCAGGCTTTGAGGTCAAAACCATGACAAGGTTCTGCACTGAGGCTTTTTCTGCTGGGGGAGCAGGCACCAGCCTGCCCCGGCTCCTGGTGAGATTCTCCTCTCCAAGCAAAGCCCCAAATGTTCTTTGGTTTGGGCAGAAAGGCCTCTGGAGTCAGACAGAAATGACAGTGTGTCAGTAACAAAAGTCCACAGACAGCAACCAGAGTGGCTCTTCTGGAGCCATCCTGTGCATGGGCACCACAGGTACCAGCAGAGGCTCCTTGCAGGACATGAGCAGTGCAGACACTGGTGCCTTGGCCGTGCCTTTGGGAGTGCTGAGGGAGGGGACAGGCCCTGGTCTCTTGCCTGGTTGATGGGGTCTTGCTCCATGCTGCAGTGCTGGAGATTTCTGTTCAGTGTTTCCTGAAGCACTGTAGACACAAACAGCTGCAGGTGCAGGGCCAGCTGTGGCTGCAGCTTGGCTGTGTGACTGCAATCCCCACCTGTATGAACAGCTCTGGGGTGAGTTGGGCTCAGGCAGGAGGAGCCAGCAGCACCTGGGCAGCTGCTGCAGCTGGGGTAAGAGGCTTGTGGGGCACAGTATGGGCAGGCATCACTTCATCAGAGCTGCAGTCACAGCAATCCTCCTCACAGCTTGATGCCCCTCTGTCTAATGCTCCTCTGCTGGACACAGAGCTCCTCAACATGCTTCTGTTTCATCTCTTGCAGGCTCCCCTCAGCCCCCTCCAGACACTGGTGTGTGGACAGGGGAGATCTGCTTACTCTGGCTTACTCTGCCAGGTCTGGCTCACTCCCATGATGACAGCAGGGGCATGTATCACTTGTTATTCATCAAGGGAGACGTTAAGGGGCCTGATCACTCAGAAAGTGCAGGGCCCTGCCCTCGGCTGTCCTGGGTTGGAGGAGCCTTCGCTCCGCTGGAGTGGCGCGGCAGAGGTGTCTGAAGATTGCCCCCAGATGAGCACAAAGCTTTCACAGGCTGGCAGCTAACAAGACACTGCCCTCTAAGGCAGAACATTCCTGTTTGCATGCCCACGGGCTGCTCTCCTATGCCTTCTCTCGTTCAGGGTATATTTGATCTGCCGGGGACTTAAATGCCAGCAGTATTCACGAGGCAGCGATCCCTGCATCAATGGGGAGTGCTGCTGGGCTCTCTTCTCAAGTCCTGGGAGACATCACAACAGCATCTCTGTCTTGCCTCGTTCCAGGCAGCTGAATAGAGGAACACAGCCGAAAAGCTGCCAGAGAGTCAGAGTTCTACTAGCAAGCGGATGGCACCAGTCAGGCAGCGCAGCGTGGGCCGTGTCTGAGCTCCCTCTGCTCCTCAACACCCCTGTGATGCCAGCAGCCAGCTAGCAAGGTAAGGTGCCATGGTGCACATCTGAAACCTCCCCTCCTCCTGCTGGGAGGGAAGGGCTCACAGTGAAGGCAGCAGCTGCAATGCCATGTTTTGGTAAGGTACATAAATGAACATGTGCCTCAGCTGGTGCAGTCCAGCCCCAGTCCAGAGAGAAGAGCTGGAAGGTGACTCCCCCGCCCTCTGGAGGAGTTCTTCCCTTCCTGCCCATCTCCAGGACACGCTGCAGATGTGTGCTGGGCTGACAGGACAGATCAGAGCAATCGTAACAATTATTTGTATCCTCTCCTCCCTGACTGCACAGTGACACCATGGGGCAAAAGCCTTTTGCTGGATGGTCGCAAAGGGAAGGGAAGGCAGAGCCTCTTGTGTGGCACAGCTGGCACACAGCACTCAGGTACCTCTGGCAGCTTACACAGATACCAGTTCTTGCTTGTGCACTCTCTGGGCAGCACATCACAATGATCCAGAAAGTGCTCTGGAAGTGTCTAAACAACAGAAGAGAGCTGCAGACATTCACTGTGCCACTGTGCATTGGAGTAATTGAATCTCCCTAAACCTAGAGGAAGAATTAAATTAATGCAGCAACAGTTTGACAAGTTTGGCTTTGGTTAGTAGACATAAGCAAAATGATTACTTAAGCATGTTGTTAATTATGTTTAAATCCAGAATAAATGGAGTGATGGCTGTTAATTAGGTTCATGTGCATGAGGAGATAAGGAGTAAGGCTAGAGCAGGCTGGAAAGGTGTTGGTGAGCCTGTGCAACACCTTAGAGGGTGAGATGGGGGAGAAGGAGTGCCTGGGGGGTGCAGGTCCTGCTGGCTTTGTTACAGGTTGAAGTTGGTTTCTTGTTTAAGGCAGATGAAAGAGCAGAGGGTCCAGTGCTGCTGCCAGCTCCCCCTGGCCCGCTGGGCTGCCTCTTTTCTGTGAGGCATTCAGAGAGGGCACCCAGAGAAGGATCTTCCTGAAGCACAGTCCTCCTGCACACCCTGAGAGCCAGGCAGGGAGCTGAGGGCCCAGCAGCTGGGAGGAGTGGGTCAGAAGAGGGCAGAACCTGCTGAGTATGTTGAGGCTCTTGATACCTGCATCCTGCAGACTGTGGTACAGGGCCCTGTGGGTGTTCAGATGGCACTGAAGTTCTTGATAAAGGAGAATTGTTTGGGCCTGAAGAACTGCAGATAACTGACATGAAGTATTGTTACACCCCTGGCTGGCTTCCTGTGCCCTGAGTCACCCCAAATGCACCTGTGTCCACACTCAGCGTTGCCATGGACAGTGTGGGAGGAAAGCTGCACTGCCATGAAGGGGTTGATGCTGTGAGCCCAGCCCAGCTCTGCTGCTACTTCTGTGCAGAGTCTAGCAGCTGAGCTGACAGGACAGAGCTGTGCATGTGAACAGCATCAGGTGGGCATCGGCTTCCCAGCAAAGGGCAGAGGACAGCTCTGCAGCCAGCCTCAGCTGCCAGAAGGCTCTGAGCAGAGGCGCTCAGGTCTCAGCCTGAGGCTTGCAGCCTCTGTAACTCTAATAGAACCAAGGCGATGCTGCAGCTTTCTTTAGCAGATCAGAAAGCTGTGCACTTCTGTGCCCTCCTGTGTCACTAACTAACTAAATTCCACTAAATCCTGCTCAGTGGAATTTCACTCACTCACAGGGACCAGATCCCCTCCATTGCCAGCTGCAAAATGCCTTCTGCTGCTTCCTGACCAACAGTCAGTCACACCTGAGAAAGTTTGGGCACAGTCTGACTGCACAAAACCAGGCAGGTTTAAGTGCAGAGATGGGGTGGTGTTGGCAGTGCACACGTGGGGAGAATTCTCTCCTCTCAGTCGCACACAGACCAGTGCCAAAGAGCACCAAAAGCTGACAGCCCCACAGGCCGCGGTGCATGGATGTACCTCTGGCATTCCTCTGATAAAAAGGAGCTCTAATGTCTGCAATTTTGCTGCCTTTGGTGCTACCCATTACAGTCTAAGGATGGAGGAAAATTAAAGGTTATCATTCAGCCGCACAAGCTACAAGAGAAAGCAAATGTCAGTCAGCATTAAAGGAGTCTCTACCCGGAGCTGGGCTGATAGCTAAAGCACTGTGTGGAGGCAGTGTCTCTGTGGCCCAGGCACACACTCCATGCCACTCGGACATCTTCTCAGTCTCAGCTCTGACCTTTCTCTCTCAGGTGCGCACTGGAGGTGGTTTGTGTCTGCCCCCCTGCTGGGCTCCATCTGCTTCAGAGCCAGCTCAGACCCAGACATCCTCCTGCTGACACACCTGACAGGCACGGGCTGCTCCTGCCTGCACTCGCTTATTTACTGCAACCAGGAGCAGCCTGCAGCTCTGGAGTAAGTCAGGAGAAGGGAGCAGGCAGGAGATGTTCTGCTCAGAGTCCTGCAGGTGATGGAGTTCAGCAGCTGGAGCTGTCCCTTTGCTCTGTTATCCACATATCTGCTCAGCTGCCAGCAGGGCAGGTCCCAGCCGAGGTCCCCTGCAGTAAGTGGATGTCCTTTGGCATCTGTGGCAGTGCTCCTAGGAACTCAAACTGAGGACAGCAGAAGCTACTGAGGGTCCAAAATGAGTGATGGGTCCCAGATTTCTTAACTGGGAACTGAGCTGCTTTGAAAAGCTGCTCAAAACCCAAATGCACCCAAAGTGCCTGTCCAGGTATGACAGCCACAGAGAACAACCCCCAGAGTTCCACAGGCTCACCCAGGTTGAAGAGGACACACAGAGGCTCTCACTGTCTCTGCCTGTTTGGCCACTCTGAAGTGTTCAGAACTAGCACTGCAATGAAGAGGGCAGCTTAAGAAACATGGAGTGATGCAGCAAGTGACTTCTACTGTGTTCAGGCCATGCTGTGTGTGCCCCTCACATGCCCACTGGCAATAAGCCCTTCCTCTGAAACAGTGAAATCTTGGGTTTGTACAATGCATCTCAGGCCCAGCTGCAGGGCTTGCAGCAGCTTCATGGAACTGGAACCCTGTTAGCAGCACTCACTGAAAATCAGGATCAGGGCTCAAACCCCCCCAAATTCCAATTTGTACTCCAGATATTGCCAAGAAAGTTTCTCCATAAAACAGGGCACAGCTTCAGAATAAAAACCTGATAAGGATGTGAGCAACAGCCCTTAGAATTCGAACATCAATGATCACCAAGAGAGGCAAAGGCATTTAAACCCAAGCAGGGCTCTCCTTCTTGCCCCCACGAAGAACCAAGCTCAGCAAAATGAACTAATGCATGAGGAGAGAAAGCATCATAAAGACTGAAGGAAAAGGCAGGAGTAAACTACAGCAGATACTTAAAAGTTTGGTGTGAAGGTATTCAGTGTGAATGTCTCTAAAAATCAGAGGGAAGGTGGAGTCTTGATTAAGTAGTGTTAATTAATGCTAATGGGTAGCTCTCTTTCAGGAGGAAAACAACCTAGTTAATGAAGGAGGTGCACTTAGTAACTGCTAAGGAAGGTTTCTGAATCTTGGGCTGCCTGGGCAGTGCAGGTTCAGAGCTCCTGATCCCAGGTACCCTCTGGTAACTGTGGCACAGCTGTGAGGACTTGGCCACAGGCGTCAGCAGAGTCTGTCTGGAGTCTCTCCCTGACTGTTCCCAGGGAGCTGATGAGTTTGTTTCCAGCTCAGTCATTGATGTGCTAAAAGAAGAGCCCCATAAAAACGTCAGAGCAAACAAAAGGAGAGATGAGGATTATTTCCCCAGAGCTGAGGTAGTTCCTGGTGCTCCAGACACCACTGTGCTAAGCAGCTAAGGGCTGCTCCCTGCTCCCTGCTCCCTGCAAAGGCATTTCTGAAGAACAAATACTTTGCTGCAAATGTCACTAAATTGCACAAGATTGCAGACATTGTGAAGGCACTTCCCAGGGCGGTCACTACCACTTCTCTGCGTGCTGCCAACTGGAAGAACTTATCTCAAGAGCTCACCTCTCCAGCTCACCTCACAAAATGGAAGTGGTTGAAGTAACACGAGATTGAAACTGAGGGCACTTCTGCTCTGCCAGCTGAAACAGGGTGCTCAGGCATCACTGGAGGTGGCTGGTGGCACCTGCCCAGCTGCAACACCAGGGACCTCCACGGGAGGGTCATTTTAACATCTCGTTTCAGTTCATGGGGTTAAGTTCAAACCCAAGGCAGGCACCAACCTGAGCAGCCCAGAGAAAATGTCAGCACTAGATCGATGACAGCCAAGGATGAGGAATCAGAACACTTCAAAAGCTCTTCTGCTGCCTTTCTCAGTATGCCTCTGCAATTAGTCTAAGCTGTAGAGTGCCTTTGCTGGAGCCCCAGACCTCACTGTCCCAGATACCTGAAGTTTTGGGAGGCTCTTGCTGTGAGAAGTGTTCTCAGATGGCTTTGAACCCCCCTGCATCTCTTCTCATCCTCACCCATGCTGGTGCCTACACACAGTGGTGTTTCTGCTCTCATGTTAGGTGGCTCCTTAGATGTGAACTGAATCTCCTAAGCAGAGGAGGAGATCTGCCCTGGAAGCTCCTCCTGGAGCGAGCTAAAGCTCTCAAGCAGATGCACATTTGAGAATTCCAGCTGGTTCCAAAACACTGCTGCAGGCATTGGCCTGCTGCTTAGAGTTATGGGAAGGGCTAAGGCCATGCTGGCATAGCAGCTACATCTGATCACAGTTACCAAAAATCAATGCCTCATTTCCTGGAAATGCATTTAAAACGTTGGAGAGGTCCAGACGCACCCAAGGGAATTACCCAGAAGCCATCCTACACTTTAAAAAAATAAAAATCTAACTACCTGTAAAGATTTCACTCCACACAGACCACAGAAGCAGAGCCTTAAGAGAAGAGCCAGCGTTTGCTTTGCTGCCCGTCGATTCTGGGGCAGTAAGTGGCAGCAGTTTTGAGCCCCCAGGCAGCGCCCGGTTCACCGGCAGAGGATCGGCAGCGCCCGGGGGGGGGGGGGGCTCCGAACCACACTCCCGGGCCTGCTCCTGCTACGTGCTCTGGTCACGCTCCGGAGCTGATCAGTAGGTGGGGACAGAGTTAATGGCTGGAAGCACAGACGGCTCCGTGCTGGGGAGTCTGGGTCCACCAGGAACGTTGACTTCCACCTCCCCTTCCCAGGTCTAGCGCTGGAAGTAGCTCCGCAGGGGACCAGGGCGCACGTCACGGCCCGGCTGGGGCTGTCACTGCTCCGCGAGGGGCACTGCGAGCATCTGCCAGTGCCAGCATCCCCGGCGAGACCATCCCACCGCCCGCAGCTGCTGCCTGCCTGACACGGACTTTACACAGCCTGCCGGAGAGGGCATTCGGGGGGCGCTGAGGCCTGTCCCCGGGGAGCAGGCTCGGCTCAGTTCCACGGCAGCCTGCCCCTGCCTGCCGCTGCGACCCCAGCACGCCTCAGGGGCTTACGGCCGCAGGGGACCACCAGATGCACTGCACCAGAAGTGCTCTAATAACTGAATTCTGCCCCGTGGGTCGTTCTTACAGAGCGTTTCATATGCAGCAGAAGAGTTGCTGCTGTTCCCCATGCTGCTGCCAGTTAGAGAGCTGCAGCATCGATTTCAGGAGCGGTGTCCTGGCTTTCTCCACACCCAGGACACCTGCAAAGGCAGGAAAGTCAGAGAACGGAGTCCTGGGCTCCAAAGAAATGCAAAATCTCTGTCGGTTGCATTCTGGGATCTCAGAGCTGGACGGGGGCCATGACGACAAAGCCTGACACTAAAAGGGCTGCTTTGGCCAGTGCAGCTTTCTCAAGACTTGCAGCAGCAGCATCCTGTGGGACCTCAGGCCCCTTTGTGAAGACAGTGAAAGAACGGGACCAGGTCCTGAACTACTTAGAAGCCAGAGGTGGCTTGACTGGAGTGGAATTGTTCGGGTCAGCATTTCCACAAAGTCTCTGAGGCTGAGGAAAGTGCTCCTGAGACACCAGGCTGCTGAGCTGGCATTCCACTGCATGTACTCTGCAGAAGAGAAGGTTTCCTCTGACCTCACCAGAACCACCACGGTGAACAACCAAACCAGGGCATTTCACCACGTTTTGACTTTTGTTCTGATTTGACCACACCTAGTAGCACAGGTGAGAATTTTCTCTTCCCAGCTCGGTGTCAGAGCATCCCTGATTGTGCTGTAGCCATAGTTCCAGAGGAGGTCTCTGGTTTGATGGTTTAGAAGTCACTTCTCTCTGTCACATCAATCTGCCAAAGTCCATCCAGTACAGCTCAGCTCTCTCCACAGTTTATCACACACACACAGAGTGTCTCAAACACTGCTCCAGCTGTTTTTTTTCCGGGCAAGTCTCAGGTTTTCCTTTACATTTAAATCTGTTCTGATTGAGGTCACTCTCTTTCCAAACTAGAAGCCTACAGACTCCCTAGCCCTAATGTTTGTTCCATCTGCATCTGCGCTGCAGGGCAGGTATCTGTGTTGTGGTGAAGTGGGGACAACTCCTCCAGAAGTCTGTTTCTCAGAAGCAGAAGCTAATCTGCAGTTTGGGGAGAAGCACTGCAGCTGCAATCCTGTGCTCATAATGTGTCTGTATATCATTGCTGGGCACTCCTGACTGGGAGAGTCAAGATTTACTACAGAGTTTCAAGACATTTACAAGATGATAAAGGAAAAAACAGTTGGTGAAAGATGATCCCATATGTTATAAATAATGACTTCTCTGGTGTCACCATAAAGTATCTTCTAATAATGAACCCAGGTGAATAATTCAGACAATTTTCTATTGGTTTGAGGGATGGGATTGTTTCTGAGGAGCTAAGTGAACAATAAATTGCAGCTCCCAACCAGCAGCACTGCAGAGTCTCCAGCCCTTATGCAAATATCACTGTGGGCAAGGGGAGCAATGGCCACAGTCAGGACTGCCAGACTGCTTGTCCAAGCAACAGGACCTTACAAGGCCCTGCAAGGACACACTCCACCACTCCCACCAGTTTTTACAGGCTTTTGAAATGAATCTCAAGCTGCCCTGCAGTGGTCTCTCAGTCCTGGCAGAATTCTCATCGCTGTTCAATGACAACCAAAGGACCAGAGCAGCAACAGCCACTGACTGCAGAAAGGATGCAATGATTCATGAAGCTGGACTCAGTGCTGCTTTGGTCCTTTCCCTGCTCTACCACCCTTCTGCCTCCAGATTCTCTTCAGACCTGTTTAGACCTGGATTAATAAGCCTAAAGAAAACAGCAACCCCCTCACTCCAGTCTGAAGCTACTAACAGCCTTGCTTGGGCTGCCAAACCCAGGGGCTGCTGCTGGAGGGTCCCTGAAATCCACCTGGATTTCTGCATCTGTTGCTGAGTTAGGTGGTTGAGTTCAGACAAGAGAGTGGTAGGTGGCTGCAGAGCTACAAAGGGAGCCCTGTGCCAGGGGAGCTGTGTCTGTTCATTTGCCCACTGCTGATTCAAGGTTTGGAGGGTCAGAGGACCAAGCCACTGAGCCACCACTGCATTTCAAACAGGAAGCGATGGCCAGCTGCTCTTGGGACTTCTGGCCCTACCTCAGCCTGGATTGCCAGGAGCAGAGCCATCAAGTGCCAGCTGCCTGTCAGCAGCTCTGGAAGCTGCCAGCACCCTTGGGCCCTCAGGGACATTTGAATGTTCTCCTTCATGTGGAGTTGCAGAGCAGCAGCAGCAGCAGCAGCCAGCAGCCTGCCCTGCCCTGCCCTGCCCTGCCCAGGCTCCCCGAAGGACTTTGTGAATGAGCTGCGTTAAGGAGCTGCTGGGGCCTGGTGGGAAATCTCTGAACCACATTTTGTTTGGAATCAATTCTTTATGTGCCCTGTAGCATATTTTCTCTGCCTCTTCTCTGCTGCGCTCAAATCCTTATGAGAAAAGTTGTTGTCTTTTTTGGGGCAAGATTTCCATTACTGTCTCATCTCAGCCTGCATTTCCATCTCTAAGTGTATGCTGTTTGAAGCAGCAATTAATGCAGGCTCTATTCCCCAGGAAGAAGAGGTTGGGATTTTTCTCTCGGGGAGTATGAACAGCAAATGAGAGGGCTGCAATGGGCTCAGACTTCTGCCGGCTTGCCTGAGGAGGGTGCAAGAGAGACACGGGAGAACCAGGAGCAAGCCATCCTCTCCGGGTCCTAGCTGGGGGTTTTCTAAGCAGGTCTTTGAGTAGCTCAGGGTGAGCTGGGGGAGGGGCTGAGAGCCAGGCTGTGCAGCGCTTCAGGGCGACAGTGCAAGTGGCAGTATTTAATTTCTCCTGGGCTTTGACAAGGCAGAGAGCAGAACACAGTCAGTGCATTCGGCATTGGGGATTCGCCGCCTCTCGTTCCACTGATGCCATCTCGTTTGTCACCAAGGCAAGATCTTAGCAGGAGTGAGCCAGGAATACTGAACAGGAGCCAGGACCCTAGCTGCATTTTTGCCTGAAAAAATGGGATTAGTGATGCTACAGATCTGCCCAGCCGAGCTCTGCCTTCAGTGACACATGGCACTGTGTTTTCCTTAGGTGGTGTTTGGAATCGCTGCCAGAAAGTAGTCATCCTCCCCAGTGCCAGGTGGCAGAGGTGCCCACAGCAGCACTGGGGCATCACTGCTGGGGCACTGGTTTGGCAGCCACGATCCTGACCAGCTCTCCAGGAGAGGTGTTCAGGAAAACTAAACCACTGATGTAGTTAAACGTCATACAGAACTGGCCAGATAGACTTAAAGCTGGAGTAAATCCTTTAATCCAAATGAAGATTGCATTTCCAAGGGGAAACTCCTTGGAATGAGCCCAGGGTGGCACAGAGCACTGTGATGTCTGAAGGGTTTGCTTTTAGGGGTCACAAGAACCCCTAAAGAAAACAGCAACCACTGTATGACAAAGGCAGGCATGGGCAAACACTGCTGGAAGAGGCATTTGAAAGCTACAGGAAAATCTGCCCTGGCATGGGATGCACAAAAGAATAACAATCATATTTTAGTGACAGAAATGGTATTTTAGGATTAACTTATTTAACTTATTGAGGATTAAACATGCCTGGATAATGGCAGTGGTCTGGGACTCTGTAATTAAAAAGTTCTCTGCCTTCACTGGTGGTTATTAGAGCAAATCCCAGGTGGCAGCAGAAGCAGCAGCATTTGGTTCTTTCTAACTGGGGACTGCCTCACCTTGTATTAATGCAGAGCTCTGAAGATGTTCCTGAGACTGAGCTGCTCCCAAACAATGGCTCCCACTGGAGCTGCTGCTGAAATCAGAGCAGATTCTCAAATAAAGGAAGCAAGATGCACAAGCCCAGGGAAGCAGAGGCAGCTAAGCAGCCCCCGGTGCTGCAGCACTGCCTGTACAGGTGACTGCCCAAGCAGCCGCAGGCTGATGCCTTCGTCTGGAAGCTGCTCGGCACCTCAGGTGTCAGCTCCTGTTTAACGAGGAGAGCCTAAAGCCACCGAGGGACCTTTTGGCTCCGTGACTGGTGTGACCTTCACTCCACTCTGGTGACAGGCAGACTGAGGCACAGCAGAGCCATGTTCAGCAAACTCTTGTTTGCCAAAGCAATCCTCTCCTGCCAGTGAGCGCAGTCTGCACCGAGCACTTACTGCAAGAGGGTAAATGACAAATGGAAATCATTCACTTGCAATTAACTCGAGCTTTAAATTTTAGTTTTTTGAAAGGTTAACAGCCTCTAGTGACCACAAATACTAATTTTATTTATCCATATTTGCCAGAGCCTTTCCAGAAGACAGCAAGTGCAAGGACCTCATCAGCTGCAATCAACGCTGAAGGCTAACGCAAGCTCCCCACTGGTGCTGCAAGGTACTGAGCATTTCATCCTCTTCTTTCTTCCACTAATAGGAAGGCAGATTGTAGAAAGGAAAGTCAGGATGTTAAATGAGTGTAACGTGAAAGAGGGCAGAGGAGATGCCATGCTTGGTTAGAGTGCACAGAGCGGAGGGGTGAGCTGGGGGCCAGGCCCCACTCCGCACGCTGCAGCCACCCCTGTGCTGTTACCCGAGGCACTTTGTGTGTTTGGCTCTTGGAGAAGGTCCCCATGGGGGAAGAGTTTACAGATTTGGTCCTGATTATTGATGATAAATGTTTAGTGACTTTCATCTCAGCAGGAAGCTCAGCAACAGTTACTGTGGCACAATGTACAATAACACTGCAGCCTGCTGCCATTAATTTATCTGGATTATTCCACTGATTTGGTGTTGTTATTGGTACACTGGGTTGCAAAAATGCTGCATAATTTAATTTTTACATTCAGATGTGGAGAAATCACTGGAGGCGTTGAAATGATGAAAGAAGAGTTATGCTAATACCACAAAAAAGGATGCAAACGTGATTTAAGTTACTTTCTTCTCCTATTTGCAGTTCATTAAGTCACTGTCTTCTCCTAATGACCAAGTGAAAATTAAAACACTTCAGAGAAGAACTTTAGGTTTAAGCATCATTAGAGGAAGAGAAATGGGTTCTTTGATGAACCTGACTGCAGAAATCTATAGAGCACAACTTAATCAGAGTGCACATTGATCTTTGATGCTTGAAGGCAGACCCAAGATTGAACAAATATTTTTCATGCCTATTTTTCCTTTAAAAAGTAGCAGATGAATGATTTGTATTGAATATTCTTCAAGGTGCAGTGGTGCCCCTGTGCTTTGTGCTCACTGCAAACAGACACCTGGAGGCCCAGGCAGCTCTGACGTGAGCTCTGTGCTCACATCCTGTGTAGGGCAGGACCTGCGACTGGGCTGTGGCACACTGCTGAGCTGGTGAGCTCCCAGCTGGCTCCAGAGGCATCATTTGCATCCCTCTGACACGGGAGCCACCAGGTACAGTTGGCAGGGAACTGTAGGTGCTGGAAAGATCTTCGACCTATTTGCTGTCTCTCCTCCCAGAAGATACTTTAGCAACTGAACTGATGGCAGATTAAATTCCACTCAGGCATTTGCAATGCTTCTGACTTTGTAAGGTTACTGCAAGGCTGAGCCCACAGGAACTGAGAAGAAAACTGGGGGGCTCCTGTGGCAGTGTGCTGGAGGGTGGCAGTGACTCTGCTGCCAGCCTCTGAGTGTGCAGGAGATGCCTCACTTCTGAACTCCAGACGGAAAGCAGGAGGCTGGGATGTGACTCTAAGAGGTGTAAAGGTTCCTTCCCCTGCTGACTCAACAACTAAGAGCCCTTCTTGGGGAATCAAAGGCCCACTCCTGAAACTCCCAACTCCTCTTTCACTTTCAACTTCTCCAGCTGCCCCTCCCTGTTCAGCCTGCTGCTGAACATCTCTGACAGAGCAATCCCTTCTCAGCCTAAACCAATGCTGCCAGGGCAGCAAAGCTGCTAGGCAATAAATATGGGATGATGGAGATAATTTTTTAATCAGGTTAATGTACTTTAATTACTATAAATTAGATTTCATTTCTCTAAGCAAGCACAGGGTATTATTTGGGCTATTTAAAGCACCAACTCTTTGAGTCACTCAGAGCACAGGACGTGGCTGCCCCTGGTGTTTCAGCACCTTCCTGCTTTCAGCAGCAGTGTCCTCAGCAAACAGGAGTCACAGGAAGGGCAGTGGCTGCTGAGGGACAGTAAACCTTCTAAAGTCACAGAGAAACAAAGAGCAAGCATGCAGAGAGAGCAGAAGGGACCTACTCACATCAGCAGCTCAGGTCTTACACCACTAAGTGTTGCCTGGGAACCACCTCCCCCTCTCCCAGGTGTTCAGTGGATTAAGGTCTGGAAGCAGCACTCTGCCACCAAGCCCTGCTGTGAGATTCCCTTGGCTGAGTCTTTGCACCACTCTTCTAACTCCTGAGTGCAGAAAACGTGCTCCACAGGACAGGTTTTTGTGCCAGTGGAGCCACATTTAATGAGCAGAGGTTTTCTCCAGAGTCAGCTCAGCAGACAAAGTGCAAACACTGGAGTGGCATCGCTGCTCTGCCATGGCACATTTCATCCAGGAGTATCCCATGCTCAGTCTTTTGTGTCCAGATTGGGTATCAAAAATAGATAAATCTTTTCTTTCTCTAAGTGAATATCCAGAGCTTGCTTAAACATAAAGCTGACAAAGCCTGCCCTTGGTTTTCAGCTCAGGGCCACATAACAGAGAGGGAAGCCAAGTGCTGGGTTCCAGTGCAGGAGTCCGATGGGAAGGTTTCACGTCTAGGCAGTGTCAGCTCCTGATCTGTGGCAAGCAAAGGCGGGGAGGGGGGTGGGTTGTTCCCTAGCTGAAGCCCTGCCAGGCCTCAGGCTGAGGCAGTTCTGTTCTGTGTCTGCAGACAACAGCAGCACTCTGAAGGCGCAGAGGAGGCTGCCCCAACAGCTCTGCCAGCTGCTCACGTGGGGCACGGAGCACTGCCAGCCGAAGCTCCAGAATGCAGATGGGACGGGAGCAGGGAAGCCTTTAAAGCTCTGACATCATTTCAAAACCAAACAGGTCAAAGATGGACACAGTGATTTGGAAAGTGAGAGATGGTTCTGGGATTGCCTAATTGTCACCTGGACTCTGACAGGCAGTGCTGCTGTCCTTGATAAAGTGCAGAGAAGGACACAGAGGGATGGACAAACTGAGCAAGGGTCTTGGACTGCCTGACTCCTGCCTGCATTCTGGCGGGCAGTGCTGCTGTCCTTGACTCCCATTTTTCCCCTCCCCTTGGCTTGTGGGAATTTATAAAGTAAAATATTTTATGAGAATTCCTCCACTGCCAGCAAGTTTGAGGGTGTGAACACTTCAGGAGCCTTTTCCTGCTTGCTTTGGAAGCCTCCCCAGGTGCAGGCAGTTTGCAAGAGGCAGGAAGAGGCAGCAGAGATCCAAGTGCAGCTGCCCCAGGAGCTCAGTGATGCTGAGACTGTGGATGGCCTCTCCTGTCAGGTGTGGGTGGTGGTGGCACTGTTGCTGGCACTGCTGTGGACAGGGGCTGGAGGAACCAAGTTAGCTGCTGTCAACTGGGGGAGGGAAAGGCAAGGAGCAAGCATCCAGGAGGCCCAGCAAGGAAAGCCTGAGCCCAACATCCGTCTTGATTTTCCCTCTGGCAGTGATGCATGGAGGAGAATCTGGAGTACTTAATATCCAGGCAGGAGAGCATGAGAAATCAATAGATGGATTGTACCAGTGTATCATGGACCTCTTGTATGTTCTCTGTCAAGTATGTTTAAATATTAAGCCCTTCACTATCTTGGGAGAACTCTATCTCTGCCTTACAAGCCCCCACTGTGATCCTGTGATTCCGTTTCGCCGCTGCCAGTGACAATGACAAAGCTTTTCACTGTCCTGCTGCCTCCTGCCACCACCACAGCCTGCTCGCAGCTCTCCCTAGCACTCCTGGCTGCTGTTGTGTTAGCAGCTCCTCTGAACATGCTCAGCTGCATTTGGGAGAATACAATATTTGTATTGCATAATAAAAGAGAGGATAATTTTTATAGGTTTTATATGTTAGGTAATCAGCTTCACAGATGATCAAAGATTAACTTTAAATGGATGCTGCTAAGAAAGATCTTCAGTCTTAAATCAGCTTTTCTGCTTTAAACCTTTCCCTTTAATCCTCAGCTTCAAGTAATTTTATAAATAGATAAAATTGGAAAATCTTTTAAACTACAGAAGTATAACAGAAGCAGCTGAGCCTTGGAGCTCTCTCTTCTTTACTGGAGGTAACTGTGAGCAAGCAGCCAGAGCTCGGCTCCTTGCAGCTGCACTGCACATGAGCAGCCCTGGGAAATGATTGCTAACCAAGCCCTGCTCGTTTCAAACAGCAAAGCAAGCCAGCAGAAGTCCTTTTGCCCAGTTATGTAATGCTCCTTGCTTGTGAGTCAGGATTTAAAGCCAGGCTGCACTCCAGCACGGCCACAGCAGCACCTCCCAGCACACGCCTGCAGCTCAGGGCATGGCTGCAGCTGCAGAAGCCATCTCCTGGGCTGGTGCTCCAGGCTGCAGAGCTGGGCTGCATGGGGCTGACCCAATGGCTGCACAGCAAAGGGCACCTCCTTGCCTTGCCATGCATCTCTCATGCACGATCTGAATGCCTGTACAGTGACACAGCCACCAGCCAAATGGGCTGAAAGCTCTTTCTCCCGAGGAGATGCTTTGTCTCCATTGTTTCAGTTGAGTCAGAGCCCAGGGCCCAGGAGGATCTTGCCTTATTTTTGCTTTATAATACCTAACTATCTTGTATCTAATAGTCCTGCCTGCCACTCTGGCTAGGGGAGCCTGAGGGGTGCCTGCAGAGGGTGCCCTGCTCACCCGCCCCTAATCAGAGCAGGACAGATAGCTTCTGGAAGTGCCCACCTCTGGGCATTGCTGGAGCCTGAGTGGCACTGTCTGGTTACAGTGACAGGAGATGAATCCCATGTCAGGAATCAGGTCATTAATTCCAGTGCCCTGGTACCAATCTGGAGCACTCTGTGCTGCTCACTCCATGCTGTGTGACTCCAGCCAAGCCACACTTAGGATGCTCCAATCCACAGCTTAGCGAGGGCAGTCAAACCAGCTCTGACATCAACAGAGTCCCCGAGGTCTTTGCCAATTTGTGCAGCTTCCTATTCACAACAATGGCTAATAAAGGCAATAATAGTAAAATGTTATTGCTACTGAAAAAAAAAAAAAAAGCCCACATAAAGTGAGAGAAACTGCTTGTGAGGGAGGTGCTAAAGGAGAAACAGAACTGGCAGCTGGAATAGGCTCTGCACCAGGTTTAATTAGTTTTAGCTCTGCTGACAGTGAGGTAGGCACAAAGTAAGGAGATTCCACACTGAAACGGGGCCTGCAAACCATGCTCCTGCTGGCTGTTGGAAGGGCAGCCCTGGTTGTGCTGGTGCTGGGTTAAGGGAAGCCCAGTTCCAGGCTGCTCTCTGCTTCCACAGTGCAAGGAAACCAACCAGATCCCCTTCCCTCCTTATGCCACACCTCATGATGCAGGTGAACATTCCAAGTTCAGCACACTGCAGGTAATCATCACACAGGGTGTGGGGAGCTGGCAGAGCTGGAGGGCAGCAGCCACAGCCACAGCACAGCTCTGCATTTGTGTGCAGCAGCAAATAGAAACTGTCAGGTCCTGTGCCATGTAGGCTGCACCCGCACAGCCCAGACTGGAGAGAAGCACCTAGAGATGGCTATGAACTGGTCTTGGAATGGCATTAGAGAAACAAGAATTGCTCTGCCAAAGGCTGTCAAGCCCACTTAGGTGTTTTAGGAGTGTGCCAAGCCCTCTGAGAACAGGCTGGGAAGCTAAAGGAGGATGGAGAGAAACTTCTGACTGAACCATCAATGCCCTATGCTGTGTCTCACAGACCCCAGAAGCTCCCAGCACATTCAGGCACTTCTCTTGCATGGACTGGAACAGGGGGAGGGTAAGGAACCATTTCAGGGAATGTTTTTAACCTCCTGTAAGAAGCAAGTCAAGGAGCACCACTGACAGGCACAGAAAGGGACAAGAGCTGCCTGGCAGGGCCACAGTGACTTGCACATTCTCTGAGTGCCTTGAGCACACCAGGAGGAAAGATGAGTTGCAAAGCTTCTTGAGATGGTTCCTCATAGAACACTGTGCCCAGCTCAGCTCAGCCTCTCCAGGGAAGAGTCTCTCTCGTGGTTCACACCAGAGAGTCTTTCATGGGCTGGGGGCTCTTGCAGTTGGGAAGTTTTCCCTGATCTTCAGCTTCACTTTGCTCTCCAGGTCTGCCCCTGGCTCCAGCCACACAGTGTTCCTGGCTCAGGGGGCAATCCAGGCTCAGGCTGAGTCTCCCCAGTGATCATTCACTGCCTTTTCACAACTAACAACCTGCAAACTTCTCTCAGAGACTCTAAGAGACCAGTTCAGTGCCTGGGGATGGGTACCCGAGGCAGGATAACTGCTACCTCTTACCCCTCGAGTAAGAATGCAGAGGCTCTGCACTCCTGCCTCTAACTCTGCCCATGGGGAGCATCAGCTTTGGTTACAGCACATCTGGGGCCAAACTGGACTCTGCTTCCCCTTTCCTGAGCTGTGGCTGAACACTGCAGAAACATAACCACTCTCAGCAGCACTGGGAGCTGTTGGCTGGCTCAGAGCAGAGAAGCAATATTCAGTTTGACTCAGACTTGAACCAGGCCTTGAATCCAACACTGCTGCTCTGAGGGTTTGAACCCTCCTCTCCTAGCTTTTAATGTGGGCATCTTTCTTCGTTCTGTGTCAACAGAGGCAGCCCCCAGAAACACTAAAGGTGCCATGGCAGGTAGTTTAGTTTATTACTGGGGCCTGACTCTCATCTTGGTGGTGCAGAGTCTGTTGGAAGTAGAAGCACAGCCTGCTGGCAATTATCCCTTCTGCTGGTGGGGCAGGCCAGGCACTAAGAGTGAGCAGAGAGCTGTAGAGATTCCTTGTCAGGCAACGAGGGTCTCTGCAGATCTGCACTCGCAGGAGCACATCTGCACTGGCTGGTGCCTGAGCAAGTCCTCACCATGCTGCATTCCTCTCACTGACCCTTTTTATCCTCTCCTTGGGCACCAAAGTATGGCTTAATAGAGTCCCAAATTAATTATTGATGGGGGTGATTATGCTAGTAAATAAAAATGGAAATCTGCTCTCCTCTGGCCAGAACCAACATTTTTAACCTAACACTAAACCTGCACCACTCCAGCACTTTAGCCATGAAAGTTTAATCTGGCTCCAGTGTATGTTTCAAGCACTCTTTGCTCAGCCACACTAAAAAGCAAACCAAGACAACCAGATTCAGCACAGCCCCATGCAAGTCTAGCTCTTGTTAAACTGAAAGCACAGGCAAGTGTCAGGGAGGATGAGCTACACTCACTGCTTACCAGAGCCAGGCAGAGCCTGCTCTGACCCACTTAGGCTCTGACCTGCTTGACTGAGAGGCTTTGGTTTGGAGCCAGTGTCTAACTCAGGGTGGGCACACAGGAGAGCAGTCTGCCCTTCCCTTTCCACACCCCCCATCACCAACCCCTGAACCCTTCCCCAGTGTTTGTTGATGTGTTTGTGGTCTCCACAAGGCAGCTGCTCACTGTTTGTGCTTCTGCTGTGCCTGGGGACTTCTAACATAGATTGGGCATCACAGCTCTTGAGCCAGGTGCTATGAGCTATGCAAAGCCATGTCCCACAGGGACTGCTGCCATTCTCCTGGCTGCTGGCAACTGTTCACATCCTCCCTGGAGCTCTCTGCCATCTCAGCTCACTCTGCAAATGCCTTTCTCAAACCCGTATTTGAGGCTGCTTTAAGGACTGCTGGCAGCATCCAGAGGAGCACAGAGAACAGTGAGCACAGAGCTGAGAACTCTGCTTTTACCTCTGCACAAGTGAAGCTCCACCTGCACCACGAGCAGAGTTCTGTTCACTTGGCAAAGCCACAGTTTGCTCCCTCCATTCCCAGATACTCATCTCTTAGGCAGCATCTTTCTGGGGAACAGCCTGCTTTGGAGAGCTGACAGGATGAAAGCAGTGCAGGGGGAGCTCACAGCCAGCACCACCCCTGTCTGAACACAGCCATTTCTCCCCAGCTCACACCCAGGCAGCTTATTTACGTGGGAAGTGTAAAATGAGCAATGGACAAACACAGCTTAAATAAAAACCAGAACAACCCCCCAGTTTAAACCATTCAGCACATCCCCAACCACTGCAAGCCCACATCAAGTAGAACTGTGTGATGAATCACCACAGAATTCCCATTTAGCAGAATGGATTTTCCCCTATCTTCCCATGAAACTCTGACTTTATTCCTCTGAAACCACTTTAATGAACTCCATAAACTATTTGCTTGGCAGAAAACGATCCAGAAATGAATAACCAGGGGTACAGAAAGAGGGCAAGGAAACAGTAACAGGCAAGCCCCCAGATGGGAGCCCTACTGCTGCTCGAGGGGGCCCTGCATGCCTAGGGTGCTGGGTGCTGGTACCCCAGCACCTCTGAGGCTGTGGTGGCTCTGGGCAGCTCCACAAGCACACCTATGGTGTCCCCAGGCTGTCTTAAGGAGGACAGGCAACTTTAGTGGCACTGTGGCACATTTGTGAGAGCCATGAGTTGAGCAGCCAGGCCTGGGCACACTGCTGGTCACAGCTAGCATGGCAGAGCCAGCAGCCTGGGCAGAGCAGTGCAGGGGCTGATGCCAACCCCTGCATGCTGCAGCCACCAGGAGATGTTGGCTTGCAGCAATGCATTCCAAGATGCAAGTTTCTGAGCACGTGGGAAGTATTGCTTGTGCTGGATGGCCTGGGATGGCACTGCTGGTTGCCCTGGCAACAGCCAGAGAGCAGCTGGGTTCCAGTGAAAGGAGAGGGCAAGGAGGGCCAGGCCCAGTGTTGCCAGTGAGCTCAGCTCTGCACTTCCATGTCTGCCAACGAGGGGGCTCTGGGGTTCTGGCAGTTGTGCTGTGTAATCCATGTGGATGGCAACTGGTGCCCTGCAAGAGCAAATGTGGGACTGGGCACCAGGGGAGGCTGTGGCCACACCTGACCCTGTTGGAGGTCACTGTCCTCATCCCCCTGTTTGCTGCCTGCAGGAGGATGCTGATCCCAGCATGCCATGGGCAGTGGGGTACCAGCAGCTGTCTGCTGGCCACCACCATGCCTCAGAGCAAAGCAAAGCAGCTTCTGCTGCAGGGCAGAGGTGCCAGGGCTGCCAGAACACCAGGCAGGGCTGGTACCCAGCTTGGTGAGCACGGTGGATGCCTAAAGGTCATGTAACTACCTGCTGCTCTTCCCTTTTCCTGCCCTCCAGAAGGAATCAGCTGAGTGGTTCCTTTTCCTGGCACACCCAACAGCTCCACTGCTGTGCCTGACTCATCCCCACCATGGCTGCCAAGGATTTATTTGGGTGTTTGGTGTGCTCTGAGGCTGATGTAATTTGAAAATTAGAGCATTGTCAGATAGGCAGTGCCACAGGATTGATTAAAAGCACCATTTCAGTGAGTCCTGTGCTCACTGCCCTGGAAAGATCAGTTGTGGCCAGCAGGGAAGGAAGAAACGAGACCGCAAACGAGAGGGGCATGGGTCTGAGCCTCCCCATGCCAGCTGGTGGCTGCTCAGCTATCCTGTGGCACACAGGGAGATGCCTGCAGACGACTGTGCACGTTTGGCTGAAGACACTGGACGAGGCTATGAGCAGGGGCACACAGAGAGGAGGTGCCCATGTCCAGCCAGTCTGCAATAAAATCTACCTCTTGCCATCGCCGCCTCGACGTCGTTGCAAGCACACAGACATCTTGGTGCTGCAGTCTTAAAATTAATCAGCTTTAAGGGAAGCTGGAATTGTTTGTCCTAAACAATTCTGTCATGTATTAAAAGGAAACAGGTGTAAGATGCAGGAGTCAGGGAGGAGATTCTGCCCTGGGTTTTGTTTGAGCTGCAAAGCCAACTCTCATCTGTTGCATTCGTTCTCCTTTAGGAAACATTAATCTGCACAGATGGTGCAACCTCCTAATCTCTGCTACCAGCTGCAGAGTGGAATTTTTAATGAAATGGGAATGTGAAGGTTTTCACAGAAAGCACTAGAAGCACTCCCCTTGTTTCCCATGATGCCCACATCACCCTGACTGTGCTCTGACATCTCCTGCTCTGTAAACACAGCCCCATGCCCAGCCTGCAGCCTGTTGATGCCAGCAGCCCTGGCTGCCCGCAGAGCCGCAGGAGAAATCAGGCACCAGCTCTTGGCACAGCCACTGCAGAGAGGCTGGCGACTCAGAACCTCTTATCTGCAGACTTCCTTCCTCCTTTCTCAGAGAGGGAACAGTTTTAGCATGTTGGTAACCTGAAGTGGAGCCAGGGATTGAGCAGAAACCAGGCCGAGTGCGGGAAGATGGCACCCAGCAAACAGCCACCAGCAGAGACTGCCCTGCGGGGTCAGGACTGGCTGCTGAACATGCTCCAGCACTGGCAGTCAGGAACCAAGAGAAACAAGGGAGAAAATTCCAGCTTGGAGTAGCAGTCCTCAGCACCTCAAAGTCCATCAGCCCAGACCTAAGCATGTGGGTGACCAGCCTGACACACAGAGAACCCTCTCCTGAAGCCAGGGCTAACCACAAGACTGCTCCCTGAGCCCAGCAGCGACTCCTGCTGCAGGGCTCCCCCAGAGCTCATTTGGGTACTCTGCTGGCACTGCAGTGAGCAGGATTTCCAGCCCTGTGTGCAGGGCAGATGTTGGCCTTTACAACCAAAACTTAGGAACTTGGTGCTCTGCTGTCATCTGCTTGTGGGAGCAGAGGTCCAGGCTCTGCTGCTGCCTCACCACCACAGGCACCATCACAGCCTCCCCTCAGGTTTTGCAGATAAACCACTGAGCATCTGGGAGTGAAAACTCATCTTGGCTTCAGGGTGGGCAAATTCAGACATGGGCAGAGCCAGTGCTGCTCATTCGACTTCAGTGGGGATGAAATCACTTCTGTCACATCTGATTTGATCCTGGCAGTCCAAACAGAGGAAAACAAGCACCAGGAGATGCTCCAGAGATCAGACAAATTCAGGCCTAAGCTCTGAAGTCTTGGCCCCATTGGGACGAGTTGCAGGGCACTGTAAATATGACGATGCAAAGCAGTGGCAAAGGCATTACCCCTGGGGGCTGGGGACTTGTGTGTTACCTGCATTTGCCTGCTTCACCTGGCCAGAGCCAAAGGACCAGAAGTTCACCAAATAACCCAAGGGTAAGGTAAATAGTTTTGAAATGAATCAAGTCAATGATC
The DNA here is from genome assembly GCA_013396675.1 of Eubucco bourcierii. NCBI lineage: Eukaryota > Metazoa > Chordata > Aves > Piciformes > Ramphastidae > Eubucco > Eubucco bourcierii. The sequence continues at coordinate 238,237 of VWZE01007488.1, read as the reverse complement.
TGTGTTATATGTGTGCAGCCTCCATGGCAAGAGTGCCATCAAAGTGTTGGGTCAAATCAAATCCATCAGTTAAGGTGCTATAAAATATGAATGCAGAGGGAACAGAGGAGATCTTGATGTGAATAACAAAACAGCCTCTAAACTGCCTCAGATAAATCAACCTTCCTTTCGTGCAGCAAATGCAGAATGCAGTCCACTTCCTACCAGTGCAAACACATTCAGATGAGGACTCAACATTAGAAGTCAATTTAGTCTGGTGGGGGAGGATGCTGCCCTCAGTGGTCATTTACTCCACTAAGGCTAAGGTCATGGCTTTAACATTAGCCTGGCCCTGCAGATGCTGACAGACACTTGAAGTGATTTTGAGAGGCACAAACTGCTCCTGGCGCTGAGCTCTGTGGGTGAAAAGGGAGTTCAGCACTTTTGTAAATCCTCATCAGGTCTGTAATGGTCCCCTTGTGGAGTTCCTCTGGAAATTCTGTGCCAGAAGTGGCTTCACAGAGTCCTGGTGCACAGCTTTATTTCTCCTGAAATGTTCCTCACTCTGATGTCTATCCCCAAGGAGCAGAAAACAACAGAGTTCAGGTTTGAAATTAAACAAAGACCCTGATGGGAAGCGTGCTGGGGGCAAAGGCCACCCAGTCCCCTTCAGTCCACAGCTCCCTCTGGAAGCATCTGGCCTTGCTGCCCTCTCCTCTGGCACACCCACTCACACTCCTGGCTGGAGGACATCACCTCTTTGGCAGCAGAAAACAAAACGCAGCTACAAACTCAGTCCTGACTGGAACCAGCCAAACCTGGGGCTCCTCTGCTGCCTTCCTCACACCAGCTCTCTGTTCACTCAACGCAGGCAACAGGCACAAAAAGCTGCCTGGGGAGGTTTGCTTCATCTTCCTAACAGAGACTGGCAAGACCACAAGGAATGGAGAGTTTGAGGAGTGGCCCTTTGAGAACCACCCCCACAGCCACTGTGCTAACTGAAACAGCAGTGACCGACTCCAGGGCCCTTTGGGGGACAATGAGACCTTCCCGAAGGAAGTCTCTAAGTTGGCTGCCTTTGGCCTTCATTCTGCTCCACGTGCAGCTGCTGAAATCCTGAGCACAGCTCCAGCTGACAGAGCTTCCAGGACCACTCATGCCAGTCCTGCCAGGGGGTGTTTTTCCCACCAAGGCACTGACATCTCTTGCTGCCCTGCACAGCCCCCAGATGTGTGTTACCCAGAAGCACAGCACAGCTGTGGGAGGCTGTGGTGCCCTCTGGATGCCCTCCATGCCTGCAGATGAAACCTTTCTCCCCTTTGTGTCTCTCCTTGTGGTGCCACTGCCTGCTTCCAGGCTGCCTTCCCAAGCAGGCACCACCAACGGTGCAGACCTCACCTTTTCCACGTGGGGCTGCCACCAGCAAAAGCTGCTGCTGGCTCTGGGTGACCCGAGGAGTGCCAGTGCCACCTCTCCCTGTTCAGACAGAGGTTCAGTGATTTGGGATTTGGCCTAGATAAACTGATAGAGGGCATAATGGATAAAGATAGCCAAGGGTAGATTTGTGCTTCACTAATACTGGTGCAAATCCAGAATTATACTGGATTTACATGGATCTGAGCGAGGGCTGTAATGCACACAGGGGTTTACAGCACTGCTGCAGTGGCTTGCATGCATAAATCAGTAAATATGAGTCCCCCTAAAACACATTGCTCTTGTAGGAATGATTAAAGGACAAGATGAAAGTAAAAAGAAAACCAAGAAACAGCTACTTGGGCTGGCTAACCAGATTTCTCCTGGCTCCTGCCTCATCTGATGAGTTCTGGTCTGCAGCATATGGCCTTGCTCTCAGCTGCTCACTGGCCTTCCATGGTTCCTCTCCTACTGCCCTTCCACAGAAGCTGCAGCATCAAGGCCTAGTTTACAAATGAGAAAGGCTCTGTCGCAGCTTTCAGCCACAGGCACAAGAATGTCCCTGTGAGCCACTGCAAACCACCAAACACTCCTGCCTTGGACTCCAAGTTTCCTTCCACTTGTTTTCCTAGACAATTTCCCTTTTCCCTGAGGGCTCCTGGCCCGGGAGCAGTTCTTCTGGCACACAGGTTGTGCCAGCAGTTCACTATGGAGTCACTTTGGGGTGCCTGCAAACTGCCAGGGCAATCCCCAGCTGTTGCTCTGTGTGCCAGGAGGCTGAGGCTGAGAAATGGCAGAGGCAGCTTCAGTGACTGCCTGGGACAGGGAGCAGATCTGAAACCTGCCAGAGGTTGTCCAATGGTCCTGGGCTGGAGCACAAACCATGAGACTCAACACACTTGGGGCTGAGCCTATGTGATAGTCAATGGCAGTGGCTAAGGAAAGGCTGCTTGGGCTTAGCTCTGCCTCCAGAACAGAGCAGGGCTCTGGGTAACACATCCCCAGCACTGCACTCACAAGGCTCCTGCTTCTGACACTCTCTTTCAAGGCTGCAGTATTCCTGTTAGGAGAACTTTGAAGTGCTGGGGAAAGGAGGAGTGAAGACATCACTGAAAAGAAGAGAAACACCCAGCCCAGAGCCCAAAGCATGAAACGCGCAAGAGCCAAGAAAGGAGCTGGGGATAAAGGGGGACTCTGGTGGGGTGGGAAGAGGAGGAGAGGGCTCCACAGCTTCTGGAAGACAGACATTATGCTGCTTTTATCCCAGGCAATTAGGCTGGAACTGCCTTTCAGACAGCAGATGTGGCATAAGGAAAGGCTCTGCAGCTCTGGGGAGCAAGAGAAGAGCTGCTGGGAGAAGGGAAGCGCAGAGCTGCCCAGCTGCTGCCAGGCCAGCCAGGCAAAGCTTCTGCTGAATGTGGTGGCTTGTTGGGCTCAGCTTCTCCTCCTGACGGGCTGCCTGCTTACAATAAACAGCTTCTGGGGTTTGCAGAGGCCTGGGCTTGGCTCACTGTGTTTAATCACCTGTGAAAGCTGTTTATTGCCCTGGATCCTTCCCCATCACCCACATTATCCTCTAAGGATGAGACTTTATGGGGAGGCTAAGCAGGCCAAGGCATGCAGGGTGACACTGAAAGCTGTGTGCAAGCACAGATGAAATAAATCCACAGAGGCACTGCAGCCCCTGAAAGCAGGCAGAGAAGCTATATATAGCCCTATATAGCCCTGCAGGGCACTGCTTACCCTTGCAAGTGCTCCCTTGCTTGTGGCAGCCACACAGGCAAGCTCCCCTGCAGCCAGCAAAGAAAGGTGTGAGCAGGCAATGAAAACGAGGAAGGAATGTGAGAGACAAAGCCAAGGAGGCTGTGGATGTCCTTTCCCTGGAGGTGCTCAAGGCCAGGCTGGATGAGGCCTTGAGCAACCTGGGCTAGCAGGAGGTGTCCCTGCCCGTGGCAGGGGTTTGGAACTGGATGAGTTTTGAGGCCACTTCCAACCCAACCCGTTCTAGGATTCTGTGAAGGTGCTTAGCTGATTGGTACTTGCTGGCTGGCTGCTCAGACCCCCTCTCCTTTCTCAGGAGGAGCACTGGTAGTGTCATATTTGTTACTGTATCTTGCTAGGGAATGAATTAAATTTACCACCTAGCCAAGCATGAAATTATGTTTTCAATAATAATCTAACAAAAGCTGCCTGAGCTGGGGACAATTACACATCTGACTGAAGGATCTGGTATCACCAAAGGTGTCCACTGGAGCCATTAAATGAAGTGATTGCCCATCTGCAGTGCATCAGGACAGGCAGCTGATAGCCCTCTCAGCTCCAACCAGCCAGCAGAGGCTGCAGGTAGTGAAGCTTATTGATTGGGCTCAAAACACCATAAAAAGCTAATGAAATGTAACTTCCATTGTGCAAAACCACCTGCAAAATAGATCTCCTTGGTGCTTTGTGGTCTCCTGCTGCCATGGCAGAGCCTCAGGTGGAAGCTCCCTTCTCACGGTGGAACTGCAGGTCCTGCCTGCAGCCAGTTCGCCTGCTCCTGCTGGGCGCAGCTCCTCCTGCCCCCTGCAGAACGTCTCATGTGCAGGCTCCTCCGGCTGGCTTCTCACGCCAGTAAAAGGACTGCAGCCAGGCTGAGGGCAGGAGTCATAAAGGTGGCATAGTCAATGTTTCATCTGGCACAGCTGCTTCACTCTGGCACAGCACACCCCAGGTGCTGGGAGTGTCATAGAATCATAGAATGGGAAGGTTGGAAGGGAGCTCAAAGCTCATCCAGTTCCAACCCCCTGCCATAGGCAGGGACACCTCCCACTAGTACAGGTCACCCAAGGCCTTGTCCAGCCTGGCCTTGAACACCTCCAGGGGTGTCCCTGGTCTGTGTGCGGTGCTCAGACAGAGGCAGCTCTGTCTCGCAGCTCTCCCCAGCACCCTTCAGGGAAACAGGAATCCCAAACCTTCTAAAGCTAACAGGTGGCACCTGGCTGAGGAAGAAGAAAGTTTAAGTGCTGGCCAGCATCTGGCTCCTCCCAGGGGTGGCTGTCTTCAGCAGTCTCCTCAGTCTCCAGCTCACTGCACAGCTCCTTGCTCCCTGGGGCAGCACAATGCACAATGTTTGCTGCATGTGCTGGTTTGAGGCTAATTAGAATATGTTAATAGAGAAAATTACACTACAGGCTGTGAAAGGAAAACAATGGTGATGTCTGCTTCACTCATAGGCTTGCTGAGATCGTTTTGGGAAAAGAAACCAAAACATAGATAAGGCATTCTCTGCCTGTCTCCTTCTGGGGGAACAGTGTCTGGGGTGGTCTGGCAGCTTCTGGTTCTGGCTTCTCCTTGCCAATTAATCCTCACTAACCACTTTTCTTCTAACCCCCCTGGCCGATCCTCCTNTGTGCATTGTGCTGAGCTGTAAATAGAGCTTCAGTCCTTAACTGCCAGCTGGCTGAGTCTAGTCTGGGGCATTTTACAAAGTGTGGGGGGTGGGGAACTCCCAAACCTTCACACTGCAAGAGGACAAACTTCAGCTGCTGGGATGGATCCATGGCCCCACAGCTGAAGGGTGTTCAGGAGAAGGCAGCTCTAAGAGGAAGAGAGGATAGCAGCAAAATCCACTGGCTCACAGACTCCTTAGTCCTGTCAGTGTGACAGTCAGGGAACCTAGAGCTGGCTGGGGCAAGAGCCTGGGTTGGGAAGACCTCACCAGTGACAGCATCATCAGAGCTGGAGCTGAAGCAGGATTTTACCCAAGGAATGATGGAAATCAAACCCTCCCTGCCTCGGGGCTGCTCCTGGCTTCTTTCCTAGCACCTGGTAGAGGCTTTCATCCACACAGCCTTCAGTGAGCAACTGACTGCTTGAGCAGGAAAAAGGATTTGGAGTCTGTGGTGGGGAATGTGTTCACCACTGAGGCTCTGATCTGGTACCTTCTGCTCACTTTGCAGGGGAGGAGCTGTAACGGTCAGAGCCCAGGCCACAGCACAGCCCACACCAGGAGCCACTGAGCACGAAGAACTGGTCCTGCCATAAGGGTATCCTGGCTTGGCTTGCAGAGGTGAGCACTCATCAGGAAACTGGGATAAGACTCCTTCCTGCTAAGCAATTTCTCCTCTTTCCTTGCACTCTTTTGGGAGAGCAGGAGCAGGAGGTGCAGAAGCAGCTGGACACATACAAACATCTTGGTGATATTTGCAGTGATATTCTGAGGGGAACTGAGCAAACCTTTGACTTCAAACAGCATTTAAAGAACATGACATTTGGGAAAATATCAGCCCAGCCAAACACCCTGAGCTGCTCAGGCAGCAGCTCCCCCTGCTCCACAGAGACGATGCAGAGGTGCCCACCATGGCTGTGGGAGCTGCAGACCAGCTGAGCAGTGCCAGCTCAGTGTCCTGTCTTCATGCCTCTGCTCCTCTCTGAGCTAGCTTTGGTAGTTCTGAGCAGATGCTCCCCCAGTGCAGCTCTGGCCTATGGGCCCTGCCACACAGCTGTAAGAGGATTTCAGCTGTCACCTTGCTCAGTGGCACTGCAGTGGCAGAGGAGTGTGGTGTAAGCACTGTAAAAAGCCTGGGCACAGCATCCATCTGGGTAAGGGTAGGTAGAGCCATACTTACATGGCTAACACCTCAGAGCAGTTGAAGTGCCAAAGCCTGCAGCCTGCAGCTGAGCTGTAGGGGCACAGGATCCAGAGAGCTCTGCAACACCCCTGCCTTCTGCCCATGCCACATCCACCTTGGCAGGGAGCCTGGGTGCAGAGAGTCTCTNCCCACATTGCCCTGGCACCCAGCTGCCAGCATGCCCAGCCTGGCTTTGTTCATCAGAAACAGTTCACTGAGCACTGCTTTGCTTTCCCCCTTAAGCTCCTTTCCAGCCTCTAATCTTCACAGACATGGTTTAATTCTCCTGTCCATAAGCAAACCCTCAGCCACCAGCAACTGGCAGTGCCAGAGGAAACCCAAGCAACCTGCACTGCAGCACCCCACTGCTGCTCGTTTTGGGAAAAGGCACATCACTGCCCCAGCAACCTGCACAGCCCCAGCAGCAGGGTGGCTCAGCCCCCAGGGCCAGCCTGCAGCAGAAGTGAAGTGTCTGCTGCTCCTGCTGTGAAGTGCCCACTCCAGCTGCAGGACAGGCAGGAACCCTGGCAAGCAGATGGTGACTCCTTGATGACAGGGAGTGCAAACCAGCTCCTGGACCTGAGGGAGCCCTGATCTGAGTGCTGGGGACACAATCCATGGGCAGTTTCCCAGGCACCAGGCTGCAGCTCCAGCCACGGAGCAGCTGAACCTAACCTCAACTTCCCTCTCTCTCACGGCAGTGACCTCCTGGTTACATCCTAAGTTTATTTCACTTCTCTGGGTTTGCTGCAGCCCAGTGACAAACCAGGCAGCCTCCAGCCCAGAGCTTGGACCATTTTGAGAGCTGTGTGGAAGAGGGAAGAGAGCTCTTGCCCAGAGTCCTCCTTGGCTACATCTGCCTGCACTCTGCCAGGGGCTCTTAGCCCACCCTTCCCAGCTACCACCAGCGGGTTCCAAGGCAATCCAGAGCACAGAGTCAAGAGCCCAGACAAGATGTGGTACCTTTACCTCTGCAAATAGACACCTGAGGTTATAAACAGGCCTGAGTAAATCCAAACAAGACACCAAACACTGCAGGATGTACTGCAGGAGACAAAGGACAAGGTTGGTACTGCCAAAGGTTCCTTTGAATACATCAAAGAAGTGAGCAGTGAGCAGCTGGAGGCCAGATGCTGCTCCAGCCTTTGTGATGCTACATCATTAGGGGCTCACATCTGGGAAGTAATCATTGAAACAAACAATTCAGGAGGGAAAAAAGCAGGCAACAGACAGGACCTTTGGCTAGAACCAGTCAGGGCAGCTTCAACAACTCTACAGCCCCTTTAACCTCCTGATGGATCTAGAGCCCTGCCCCTGATGTTTCAAGCAACACCCCAATGAAGGCCTCTCAGGGCCAGCACAGCCCTGCAGGGATGCCAGGGGCTACTTTGAACCAGGACCCATCTAAGAGATCATCTGAAGGGCACTGCTGCCCAAATGAGGGCACCTCCTGAGCTCCCACCCAGGTACAACGCAGCCTGGGGAGAAGCCCCCTGACCCCCCTCCTGTCAGATCTGGGATCTGCTCAGGGGCTGCCCAGGGCAGCCAAGGGACTGGTTTATGACATCAGACAAGAAGAAATGTCAAGCAGAGCTGGAACAGAGCCCTTTACCCTGTGAAGAAGCTGCCAAATGCATTCTTGTGCCCACTCAGCACTCCTCAAGCACTGAAGTGGTGCTGACTGCAAGAGGCAGCCAGAGCAGCCAAGGTGCACACCGGAGTCCCTACATGCTGCAGACTGATCCAGTCTCAAGGAAGGGTCATTGGCATGGCAAGGACTCAGCGGCCCCAGCAGACAGCTCTGGGTGCTGCAATGGTCCTGCCAGCAGCCCAGGGTGCGAGTCCCTCTGAAACTACCCTTGGGGTTTGCCCCTGCTCCAAGGTCAAGGATGATGCTGGACAGACAGCCAAGGCACCTTACCCTGCTGGGCTCTGTCCTCACTTGCTCGCACACCTGAGCAGGAGCAGAGCCAAGGCATCAGCAGTGTTGAGCAACTGTTTAAGCAGCTCCTCTCTATTTCATTTTTTATTCATTAAAGTTTTCGATGCTTGCGTCAGGCTTTTGACTTTCTGAAGCCACTCTAAATCCAAACATCATCTTATTAAACCCTCTAAAAATTCATCACAAATCAGTTTACAGGTGACATTGATGTCTTATTGCTATCCATTCCTCCCGGACCATTTCGAGCAATCCATGTTTTATACTCCTGCAGTGCTGAAATATGGCTCACACCAGTGTCTGCCCTCTTAGCAATCACCAAAGCAGAGCTTGGCAGTTGTCATCTACTGCACTCTGGAGAAAAATGCTGGTAATCCTGGGGATTGATTGAGCAGCATGGAATCAGAACTGGCTGCCAGAGAGACCATTTAACTGATTTCAATTCATAAATCTCTTTTCTCCTCTCCTATTTTAGTTCAGAAACTGCTAATATCACCATTGTCTTGTGATGCAGAGAAGGAACCAATTGTTTATAAAGGGATCAATTTAAATAATACCTGATTGCATTCATTAGTGTTCCAGGTGAGGAGGCTTCTGGCTCTCAGGGAGAGCTTCCAGCTAGGCAGACTGAGCTAGGGAGTGCACCTCAGGGTCCTGGGCCAGCAGAGCTCCCTGTGGTTATTTCCTCAGAGGTCAAGGTCAGGCACAGAGGCCCTCCCTGCCTTCAAATAAAGGCATCCAAACCACAGCTGTACCACTGCATGTCCTGGGGAATGTCCTCCACTGGTTAGTAAGGCTGGCATCGCTGCTGGCATCACCCACGTGACAAGGTCTAATGAAGTGGAAGCCTAAAGCCAATGCTGCTCCCTCACAGGCTTTTGGGGGGCAGAGAGCCCTGTGAGCAAGGACTCTGCTTCAGCTTAAAGCAGCTTGGCACCAGCACTCGGAACGAAGCCCACAGAGAATGGAGAGATCAAAGGCACATGGGGGCCAGGAGCACAGGGGACAATTCTGGGGGACCAAAGGTGGACTCCTGAACAAGAGAGATGCCAGCACTGGCCAGTGGAGGAGGAGATCCCAGCAGAAGGCTACTCAGGGGGCAGGGAGGAGGTCTGCCCATGCGCTGCTGTCAGCTGGAGGCTGGAACCCACCAAGCTTGCTGCCTGCCACAGGCCATGCTGGTTCCCTCTGGCCTCTGGCTGAGTGTCCTGGTGCTGGTGTGAGCCCAAAGCAAAAGCAGAGGGCACAGGCAGGGTTTGTCTGTGTGGTGCTGTGAGGTGCATACCAAACAGGGCTGCCATTGTCTGCTCAAAAGTGACTCTTCAGCTGAACTGGGCTGCAGCTGAGGCCCCCCGAGAGGGACATCAAGAGACAAAGCTGGGCCTGGGAGAGAGCTGAAACTTGGGGAGCTCCCTCCAAAGCAGCATTTCTCCTGGGAATTTATCTGCCTGTAAACTCATTGCACTGCTTCTGCTGGGATTCTGGATCTTGAATCCAGGTAGTTGGAGACAGAACAAGAGGGAATGGCCTCAAGCTGAGTCTGGGGAGGTTTAGATTGGACATTAGGAAAAAGTTTTTTATGGAGAGAATGGTCAGGGACTGGCATGAGCTGCCCAGGGAGGTAGTGGAGTCCCCAAGCCTGGCTGTGTTTCAGGGTGGTTTGGATGTGGTGCTTGGGGCTATGGTTTAAGGTGAATCTTGCAGAGCAGGGTTCTGGGTTGGACTTGGTGCTCCTGAGGGGCTTTGCCAGCCTGCATGTGGCTGTGACTCTGTGATTCTGTGAGCTGTAAAGCCATGTCCTCAGGAAATGGAGAGGCAGAACCAAGCAGAAGCAGCCAGCCCGGCTCAGCAGCACGGCTGATGGTGCCCAGGCTGCAAACGGCAGGATCCGGCAGCGCTGGCACACAGACAGCAACCTGCTGCTGCTCACTGCAACCTCACTGTCAGCAACTGGGTTAAAGAGGTACCAATATCTGTCAGGTTGCACTGCTTTGCTCCTGAATGGAATGGAAAGAATTTTCTTCTCAGTCTCGGATCAGAGGTAACCACCAAGTGAGCAGCGTGTACCAGGCACAGCTGCAGGGTAGGAACAGTGGTGTGGCCCTGCGGGCTCTCCTCTCAGACCAGTTCTCTTCTTCAGGAGGAAGAAAATCACCACTGCATTCCCAAGGGATCTAAACAACTGTAGGAAAGTCTCAATCTGCTTTACTAAACCAGCTCCATTACTAAAGCACCTCCATCACCAAAGCACCTCCACTACTGACCGTGAGGAAAGCAGACTCTGAGGGACTGGGGTAGAAAGGTTGTGCTGGAGGTGGTTGGATCTTCAGTCAGGAATCCTGCACTGGAAGGGTTTGGAGCACTTTGGATCTACTGAGGGGGGAACTGGCCAGGTAATTGGGGTACAGAAATGAGGCAGTGCTCCTCCGTGCCCGAGAGAACTGAGTGGTAAGGAATGAGAGGCAGAATGAAGTCAGTGCTCGCATTGCCCAGGGGCATCACTGGCACGGTTCTGGGCTGGTCCTGGGCTCTGCTCCTGTGGCTCAACCACTGCTACTCCCTCTCAAGCTCATTTCAGAAGGGAAGCACACTTTCAGTAGCAAATAAATGGCATTTTCAGTAGCAAATAAATATTTGAGCTTTCAGACTCAAATAAAAGAGATTTTACTCACACAGCAAAGCCTTTTGTTGCAAACTTGCAGTTGCTGCTCCAAGAGAAGCTCTCATGAGCACTTCCTTCCCCCCAGCTCTCTCTCAGGCTTGATTCTCCTGCCAGCTCCTTCTTGAGAGGTGTCTAACTCTGGCTGTGTGCAGCTGGCTGTCTCTCCTGCTCACTATGCCTGTCAGGTAGCTTATTACAACTCTGATTTGAAACCATAGCAAATCCCTTTTTTATTTACTCATCATTTTTCTCAGGATCAGTTCCATAAAATCCTTCCCTGTACAGCATAATCACAGTTAAGTCTTGTCTAAGACATTCCCTGGCTGCTACATCAATTGGTTTGCTGCCCTGAAAGCTGAAGTGCTTCAGCCCATCTGAAACACAGCTCCAGCTCTAGCACAGGGAAGCATCACCAGTGAGTGAGCACAAACACACTACCTGCCAAAGCAAATCCTCCCTGATGCCTGAACCAGCAGCAAAGAAGGGTTTAAAAGGCACTCAAATTGCAGTCTCTCCCCCAAAGCAGAATTGTGACCTCTCTGGGACAGAGCAGCCACAGCTAGAGCAGAGCCTGCTCTGGTGGCAGGACATGGCTGCTGGGCAGGGAGGGCAGTGGGAACGTATCACCTGGCAGAGCATCTCCCAGGTTGTTGTGCTAGTAACAATCAGGCACCTCAAGCTGGCACACAGCCCAACTGAGTTCTTAGACAGCAGAAGACATTAAACACTCTGACACCCACTGACAGTTCCATGTTCTTCTGCCCCTGCCCTGGTGTTGTGCCATGCTGGAATTCAGGAACAATCTGATCTACCTCAGCCTCCACACAGAGAGCAGAGTCAGTGATACTCTTGCTGGGATCCAAACGAAAACCCTCACTGCACTGCTGAGAAACCTGAGGCAGAGCTGGGAGCACTTTGTCCTCCAGCAGCAGCACTGCCACTCTCTCACCCGCCCTGTGACGCAGCTGGCACCAGCTCGGATGGATGGGCATGGGCACCACCAGACCCTCAGTGGCAAGCACAGGGCATGCCCCCAATACCTCCTGCTGTTCCCAGCAGAAATCTCATTTGTCAGGACAACATTGACCACTTTGGAATAACCTCTGGCTGGACTCTGTGGTTGCTGTGACACTGAGCCCCCAACACACCTTCATCTGCATCGCTCTGTGAGAGGGCTCGAGGGGCAGAGAGCTGCTTGCATGCAGCCAGCAGCAAAACCTTCACAACAGCCTTGCAAGCAGCCCCCAACCCTTCACGACAGCCTTTCAAGCAGCCCCATCTATGGGGAGCTGCACAAAGCCTTCTGAAGCCCTGGCTGCTCCCAGGAGAGCTGACAGGCCTGACAGGAAGTTTTCCTTATAAAAGAGTTTGAGAACTGCCAAGCATCAGTCCCGAGGTGGATGGGCAGAACTGGGAGCTGCACTTAGCCTTGGACACTGAATGCATCCTGTAGTGGCAGCAGAATCATTCAGCATGATCATCAGGACCAGTCTGCTGCCTGCAATGCTCTCGGATGACCTCCTCTCTTTGAATGGTAACTTAGGAACCAAGAGAACTCAGAACTGTTTTGGATACACTCTGCAGTTTGTCCCTGCTCCTGCTCCTTAGCAAGTGTAATTATTTCAGTCATTAATTCAGCAAACAATCTGCAGCATTTGCAGAGCATCACTTTGTCAAAGATGCTTCCTGCCTCCACCATGGACCAGCCCAGAAGCTAAGCCAGAGGCAGCCACACGATCCAGCCCAGAGTGACTGCTTTCATACTTGTTTGCTCAGATGTACTCCCCAAATCTGGGTGAGCAAGATAAGGTTTCTGTGCATACCATGTTTGAAAATTGCTGCTCAGCAGCAGTGGGCAATGAACTCCTCAGCTGTAGCAGCCACTTTTCAGAGAGCACTGTCTGTGCTGATCTCAGCTGCACACGGCAGTCTCTGCTAACCTCTCGTTTCCATCTCACCCAATACCATTGGCCATTCAAGTCAGTGCTGGCATCCTGGTTTCTAACTACTGTTGGTGACAAAATGTGCAGTACAAATCTTATACTGAGCACCAGTGTGCTGCAGAGCACAGAAATGACCAGCTTTGGCACACCTCTGCCTGTCTGCCTCATGCTGAGGTCTGCATCTTGTAGCTGTTTTCATTCCGTAACGTGGAGAAGCTCTCTCAGCCCCTGCCAGCCTCAGGCTGACAGCAGTGCAACCTTAGCCTGATAGAGACAAATGCAGGAAGGTCCTGCCCATCCCAAACAACACTTTCAGAACAGCACTCAGGATGAAAACCACAACTGATGATGAGTGAGTGAGAAATAAAGCAACAAGTGAGGGACTGCTCTGCCAGACAGCAGAGTCCCAGGTAACAGTTAACAGGAAAACACAAATGGATGCAGAAGACACCTGGCAGTGCCTGGCTGCTGTCTCTCCAGCAGTGATGGAGCTGTGTTATCTGCAGAACGTTGTTAACCTCGGAGCTGACTGAGATGGCAGTGTAAGTGCTTCGGAGACAGCAGCCAGGGGCGGGCAGCAGGGCAGGCTGCGGCGCAGGGGCACAGCCGACACCACACCTACCTTTCTTCCCCCTGTGTTTATGCGGAGTGGAGTTAAGAAGGGATCAAAAATCATATGGCTGGTTTCAATATTGACAGGTGACTGCCTTTTCCCAACAGAGCACAGATTCCAGGCTGAGTTCACCAAACCCCAAAAGGAGGGAACTGCAAAACACAAAACAGTGCAAGTGTGAGAGAAGCCTGAGAGGCTGCAGACATGCATGCGGCGCAGCAGCAGGGGACTGACCTTGCACACCCCCCAGCCTGGCAGCAGCCACACTCAGCCAGCTCTGGAGACACAAAGCTTCACACACAAAGACCAAAACCCTGCTTCAGGAGGTCCTGTCTCAGCAAAGAGGCTTCTTCTCTGCTGAAGATGCCTGGACACAATCACCAACAGCTGCTCTGCTGTGAGCATTAGGGAGTATTTACTGGGCAGTGGGAATGGGGCTCAGCTCCTCAGGCTGATTCTGCATCCATTCCAAGTGTCCTTAGACTGAGACCCTTCCACTCAACCCTTTAAAAAGTCTCTTCACTTTTAGAAGAATTCATTAAAGGCCACAGAATGATTCTAGGAGAACCCCACACGGTGGGAGTCCAGAGAACAGCTCAGCTCTGCACAGGCTTTGCCAATTGCTGCTCCACTCACTCAAACCTTTCTTTAGCCAATGTTTTGATCCAAATACAGTCTGGCTGGAAGAGCTGAAGCAGTGCTCCTTCCCTGGACATGCAGTGCTCCTTCCCTGGACATGCAGTGCTCCTTCCCTGGACAGGCAGTGCCTTGGGACGTGGGGGAGCTCCTGAGTTTGGCAAGCTGAGCTACTTTCTGCAGCCCTAGCTGAAAGAAAGAGGGACTGCAGCACAGCCTGCTTCTGCAGAGGGAGCTGAAGGCTGAGGGTCCTACTGCAGTTCATCTGCCAAGAGCAACCTGAACTCCTCCTTGGATGCTGAGAAAAGTCTGACTAAATGAGTATGGAGCAGCTACCAGGACAGACAGAGGCCAGGATCAGCTTTGTGCCTGCTGTCTTTGGCCTTGTCTGAGGTGCAGGAGCCAGCTCTGGCTGTGTCGAGGTTCCTCTGCGGTGCTGTGCAGCAGGTGGCAGTTCCACAGGGCAGATGTTGATGCCTTTTTTGACTTTTTACCTGCTGTTAAAAGTTCTCATAACCTCTGAGCCACAAAACATCTTCTGATGTGTGTGTGACCAAGTGGTGCTGGGGCTGGAGCCTGGGGCTGGAGCCTGAGGCTGAGTCCATGGCGCAGGTGTTCTGCCCAGGGGGTGGAGCTGAAACCGGCCCAGCAGCCCATTTGAAAGCTCTCTGGTTGCTGTGGGCAGCTGCATGCAGGTTTTGCAGTGCCTGCTCTGGCAGGAGCCACAGAGAGCTTTGGCTGGGTTGGAGCCCCATGACTTTACCCCCTGGGAAGGTGCTCCTTGGAGGGCAGACATGGGACATAGCTGCCATGAGGGGGGTCTCACACTGCTGTCTCTGCTCTTGGCAGGGAAACCTGGCACCTGTACAGTGCCTGGCACACCAGCCCTGCCCTACAGGGTACAGGAGGTGGAGCTCCAGCATTGTGATGCTGCTCTGCAGAGGTCCCGCTGGTCACCCAGACACGTGAGTCTGTCTTGCACTCTTGAGTTCTCTCTGAATGCCCAGAAGCTCATGGTCGAGAACTCTCCAGTATGTGCCTGCTGCTGCCCTGGTCTGGCTAGCTGGGCAGAGGGCAGCAGTGGTAGCTGTGACCCCAGGGATCAGGATGGCTTTGCTTGTGCTTTCACTGAAGATTCATTAAGGGTAACTGACCTAAGGCTGCACACCTAAGTTAACTAGTGGATGGGGATGTGATGCAATATTAATGTCTGATACATTAATTAAAATAATTAGTGTTGCTGCTTAGATGCTCAAAGTAGCAGGAAAGTGTTCAAGCCACAACAGAAATTCAGGGAGGCTTCATGTACTAAACCAAGGTCTGACCTAAGCACAAGGCCAGAATAGGAAATTAGTGCCTGAACCCAGCAAAACACACCCACATGTTTGTTGTTGTGTGATTGCAGCTCAGCTAATCACTACTGAGTCAGTGCCCCCTGCCTCACACCTGTCTGTGGGAGTGGGCAGATGCTGTGTGTGTGGCCCCGAGGCACTGCAGTCTGCTCTGTGCTGCATGAGCTGGCTTGCATGCAGCCCACACACCAGCTGCAAGCTCATCTACAAGCTTCTCTAGGCAGTGGTGGTGCCACCACAAGTCTCTGTGTGCTGATCACCTCTGCCCTCATCCAGGGACCCCTGACTTTGCACCCTGGGCAGCTGCTCCAGCTCTGACCCTGCTGCATAGCCATAGGTGGCAAGTTTTGGGCTGATCCATGCCATGCCTCCAGCCTTCTCACAACAGAAAGAAAACTGGAGCCATTCAGAGCCTCTCTCCTCTCTGCTGGCAGGCTGTGGACAGAGCTGTGTGCCCTGGGGGAGCAGGGGAGGTGTCACTCTGTTTTGTACCTATGCTAAGGTCCTGCCGTCCTTATTCAGCCTGTATCTTATTGCTGCTGCTCTGTTTTCAATTTACTGGGAACAGTTTCTATTGAGATAGATGAAGATGCTCTGGTATCAGCATGACACAACAGGATGAGGGATTCTGATGACTTTTCCCCAACCTATGCATAGCAGCAGAGAAATAATAGCAGCTAGGACAATAAAGCAAGGACTGAATAATCTTCTCCTGGTGATGAGTACCACGGATTTGCCTAACTAAATGCAAGCCTCCCCTTTGCAGAGCAAAGCAGTGAGAGAAGTGTCCCCTGAGGATGCCCTTCTGTAGGTGCAGCAGAGAAGGGTAATGGTGGTGTCTGCTGATGGATGTGAGGCTGAATCCCTGAGCTGACAGCAGCTCTCCCACTGGGGGATCAGAGGCGCTTGCTGTGTGCAGCATCTTGATTACCTGAGTTTGGACTACGCTGGAATCCAAGGTCTAGGTGGTGACAGGCCTGGGCACAGCTCAGTAGTGTCTCCTGGTCACTTGTCTGGCTGCTGAGGGCTTCTTTGTGTATCAGAGCTCCCCCCAGTGCCCTGCACCCCCAGAATGAGATACAAGTGGAGGCTGTCCTGCCGCCAACCCCTGCCCCCTGAGCTCTTGCTCACCTGAGGGTCCTG
The DNA here is from genome assembly GCA_013396675.1 of Eubucco bourcierii. Lineage (NCBI taxonomy): Eukaryota > Metazoa > Chordata > Aves > Piciformes > Ramphastidae > Eubucco > Eubucco bourcierii. The sequence goes on along the minus strand of VWZE01007488.1, from coordinate 221,947 downwards.
CTTCCTACACCAGCACTAAGAATGCACAGGCCATGGAGCCAGTGTTAGCTGTGCCGACCTTTCCCCTTGGGTCTGAGCAATGCAGGGACTCTGGTTCAGGAGCAACTGCAGCAGCACCACTGCCAATCTGCATCAGTTTCACTGATGAGAACTAGCAAACGTGCCCCAGCTTTTACAGTGCTCATGCTACTGCTGCTTACCTGCCCCAAGGCATCTGCCGCTGCTGTCAGCAGGAGATGGAGTTGAGTCATGACAGCCTGTGCTGCCCTGCCCTGCCCTGCGACTAGACCTCCCTCCCTGGAGTTTGCTCAGCTTTCAAGAGCACAGATGTTCTGAGTTTATGCTACTCCAGAGCCCATGAGCTGAGACAAAAGCAGTGACCTTACTCGTGCAGCATCTCCACGTTTAGGTCCTTAAGCTGTGACACCAGCCCTGGCAGTAGCACGCAACACAATCAGGTTGTATTTGTGCAGCAATTATTCTTGCCCTGTATAATTACTGCCCCCTCAGATGAAATCTCAGGCTCCTTATTGAAACTGGGAGTTGAAACCACAGAGAGAATCAGCTATCTATGTACATCAATAAAGCAGTCCATTAATTATTTCCACCTACTCAACTTGAAGCAAATCACCATGCTAATGCCTCTGGATAGCCACAGGAGCTGCTCTGCTTCTGCACAACGGCCAAACGTGAAGTCACAAAGGCTGTCAGAGCTAAGGCAGGGACACCAAGGGAAGGGTGGGGGGTGGCATGGCTTTGGTGGCAGCCACTGGGCACACAGGGCTCCAGAAACAGCAGTGCCACAGTGGCTTCAGATCTGAGAGCTGACAGTTCTAAGGGTTGCTTTTTCTGGAGCTAGAAGTTGATAGCTGAAATACATCCTGGAGAGTGGGGCAGCACTGCCTGCTTTGGTGTGAGGGCTAAGCAGCTGGGATGTGCAGTGGAGCTGGCACAGGTTGCTCATTGGAATGTCAGTCTTGGGTGAAGCAAATATTGGTAGAAGAGCTGAAAACAAAAGAGGGAAGGAAGGCAGCAGCCCCTGCCCTTCTGCTCTGCACTGGCACACATATGGGCTGGCTCAGTGCCTGTGTCTGCCACCCAGCCCTGTTCTGTCTGCCAGTGCTGGGCTCCCTGTGTGACCAACACTGCAGCAATCCCTTGGCACTCAGTTGGTATTTCCTAACTCTGCCTGGCCAGTCCCTTGGTCCTCAATCACTGCCAGACTTCAACAGCCTGGCAATCCCAGCTGAGTTTGTCTGGCACTTGGGGCATCTAGGGGGTGGAAAAGAGGGAGTTTGGCCTGGGTTTAAATGTAGAGGGAAAGGCGAAAAGATGAAATGCTAGAAATTTGCGCTGGGTGTCCTGTCCTTAGCACAGGGCACAGGAGGGCAGGGCAGCCAGCTTCTGAGCTATGCCTGATCTCCTGAGGCAGCCTTTCCTCTGCCTGCTGCAGCTGTGTTTTGCTGTGGGTTGAACTGAGGTTTTGGCCACGGCTACCCAAATGTGACTGTTGTGAGGCAGGGCAAGACAGACCTGAGGGTTTGGAGAAGATCCAGAAGTGAAGAAAGTTCACAGAGGTGAAACTGGACCAGAGCAGAAAGTTGTTGAGAGAAAAGTAATTTGAAGTGATTGTTTTAAGGGCAGGGAGAGCAAGAGTGCTTACCCAGCAGGGCTGGGGCAATGCTGTGCACTCAGCTCTGCTGCAATGTCTTTGGGATGCTGTTGAGCCCTCGCCCAAAACACAGCAACGAGGACAGAAACAATTACAGAGCAGAGAGCATTTATGCCAGCAAAGAGCTCTTCCTGCCTGTCCCTGTACTTCACAGCTCAAAGAGAACTCCCAGGCAGCAAGCTGGGATTTAACTGTTCCTTGCTACAGCAAGGCCTGTCAGCACTGCGTGTGTTGGGGGAATGCGAGGAGCGCAGCAGCCTCAGCCCCCGGGGCAGGAGGGCAGGGCTGGAGATGGCAGGCAGAGGGCTCTGAGGGCTGTGGGGGAACACAGACCTGTGTGACAGTGACCTCCCAAGCTCATGACAGCAGTGGTGCAGGAAGCCCCTGGCTCTGCTGACTTGCAGATGAGTGAGGAGCAAGCTCAGAGTTGAGCACTGAGCCCTACAGCTCCTGCCTGTTGCTCATGTCCTGTGCTCTGCTGTCTTCAACAGCAGGCAGATTTCTGTGACCCCATTCAGCAGGACTCTGCCTGCCCTGGGAGTGCTCTAACTCATACCGCTCTTGGAAAGGGCAGGAGTGCTCAGGACAGCTGCACTGCTTCAGGGGATGGAAAAGAGGTGTCTGGGCAATGCTGCTATCATGGAAATGCCACAGGGTGTTGCCAAGCCCCAGCTCTGAGCATAACCTACATAGCATTTTGGAAGGGGATGAAACCTCAGCCTCTCCTCAGCTCCCTGCTGTTCAGTCAGTGACCTCCCCTGGGTGAGGTGCTACACTCTGCAGAGCTGTGTGGACCCCCAGGACAGACACTGCCCAGGACATCACTGCTTTCCTACCCAGCAACCTCCTGCACCCCCCGGCTGTAACCAGCCTGGGCAGTGTGGGGCTGGCAGTATTGCCCTGCTCTGCAGGAATGCTGAGAGGCATTCCATGAGGGAGATAGGAAAGGATGGTTCCCTTTGTCTTGAAAGCCTGGGCCACTAACATGGCCTGGAAATTCCATCATTGTGGTGCTGGTCCAGAAAGATCCACTGCAAACATATAAGGAGTAACTTCTTCAAGGGGAAGCAAACTCCACTGGTGCCAGGCTGCTTGTAGACCCCCACGAGCTACAGAAATTAACTCTCAGGCTTCACCAAACAGCTGAAATGCAGCAGATAGCTGCAGAAGCAGGGGCTGGGGTACACCTCCAGCCTGCTGCTGCTCGTTGTAGCCATTCAATGAGCTTCTCAACACTCCTGTTGGCTTCTCTAGCAAACGCCAGGCAAATCCTGGCTGCTGGAATTCCTCTCCCATGGAATTAATTGCTACGTGTGCTGCCCATGCTGCTGTACTCCAGTGACAAGGTCGTGTTGCAAACCTTTTGCTCCATTAATGCAGTCTGGTTTGAATGCTGCTGTGAATCTGAGCTTCCAAACAACCTTGCAGATCTTGCTGAGACTGCTTTTGGACAGATACAGCAAATGAAACTGCTGAGTTCTGTCAGTGAGGAAACATTTTGCAAATATATTGGTTTTCACAAGGCTGTGAAGGCTCTTAAATGCTCACCTAAAGGTGTATTTAATGATTCCAGCAAGTGTTTTCTCAGTTACTTTGAGGTTTCTGTATTTGACTGCAAATACAGCTCAGAATACAGATTTTGATCTCTGCTCTCTTTTTGCTCTCTGAATCAACTCTCTGCAAAAAAAGGATGAAGAGGTCTAGAGCTTGGTTAGTTCTGTGGCAGATACTAGAGCTTGGTGCTAAGAATGTGAGGGATGCAAGACCAGGGCAGCCACAACTATTGTAATGCTTTGATTTGTTTAAGAACAGCCTAAGCCATGCCAAGGACTCACAATTACCTGTCTAAAGTCACCCCCAGGGGACAGGACATTTGCCCTTAAAGGGTCTGAGGGCTGCTCAGGGATGTGAATGGGCAGGACATGAAGGCTCCCCCTGGCTCAGGGTCTCCATTCTCCTTGTGAGTGGCTGTGCTGATGGATGGGGGTACAGGCCAGGGATTACATGAGGAAGGACCCGGAGGACAGGCGTGGCAGGGCTGTGCGGTGTGACAGGGCCGGGTGGCATGGCAGTCCTGTGCCAGGTGGCAGGGCCATGTGGCGTGGCAGGGGTGGCAGGGCCATGTGGGCTGTGCAGGGTGGCAGGGCTGTGCCGGGTGGCAGGGCTGTGCTGTGTGGCAGGGATGGGTGGCATGGCAGGACTGTGCTGGGTGGCAGGACTTTGCTGTGTGGCAGGGATGGGTGGCATGGCAGGGCTGTGCTGG
>VWZE01007488.1:192625-218004 GCA_013396675.1 Eubucco bourcierii | reverse complement strand
CAGGGCTGTGTGGGGTGGCAGGGATGGGTGGCATGGCAGGGCTGTGCCGGGTGGCACGGCTGTGTGGCGTGGCAGGGCTGTGCAGGCTGTGCAGGGTGGCAGGGTCGGGTGGCACGGCAGGGCAGTGTGGGGTGGCAGGCTCCCAGTTGCTGGCAGGAGGCCAGGAGCTAACAGGGCTGAGCGTCAGGTCAGAGAACAGCCCCACGGGACAGGCTGTTCAGGGAGGATTACTGCCAACAGCTCAGGCTGGCTGCTGCTGTAAGCCCCAGGGCCAGGGCAGAGGACTCTGCAGGTGGGGGCTAAAGGATCTGTCTGCTGTGCTGCAGGGTGACTGCCACTCTTCTGTGCCTGATCTGCCATTGCAGTTGTAACCCAACCGTGCCTGAGCTCTCTTGAACACACAAAGGACATCAGAGAGACTCCCCCAGGCTGCTTCAGAAGCTCCTGACTGCAGGCAAATGCACAGCTCAGTCCAGCAACTGAATCATCAGATCAGATTTGCTCTGATGCATCAGCGAGAACTGATGCAGGTAATGGGCAAGGCTTGGGCACTGCCTGGGCATGAGGCAGGCTCTGGAAATGTGCTGATGTGCTGTGGGAATGGAGCCTGCTGCCTTGGCCTGGAGAAGAATGGCTGTAGCCAGCACACAGCTGAAGTCAGAACCAGAGCAGTCTGTGGGCAGCTGACTGCAGCTGACTGCTCCAGCTTGAAGAGGTCACAGCAGCACCCCATGCTCTGGCCAGACAGAGGAGAGGCTGGTGAGAGGTGCAGGGCACAGCATGCAGGATCCTGACATTTCTCACAGGCACAGAGACCACAGAGACCTGGGGGGGTGTGTGTGTGTGAACGGAGGGCCTGCAGCTCTAGAATGCTCCTGACAGCCCATTCCTCTCTGCCAAAGCCTGTGACAGCTCCGAAGGAACCAGCAGCAATTGCTTCCCAGGAAGAAGTGTACAAGATAATGGAGGTTGCCTTTTGGCAGCAAAGATTCACTGGAAGATGCTGCCTTGGGGGTGTTATTACTTGTGACCTTCATACAGAACTGCATGCATCTGACTGAGTAATTTCAGCCTGTGGATGCAGCAGTTGAAGCTCTCTAGCAGCAGCTGAATAAGATCACACCTTGCCTGAGGAAAAGAGGGTTGGGAAGCATTAGAGGCTTACATCCAGACAGAGTAGAACATGTATGGCCATGCACATGGGGAAGAGATGGCTCAAAGTACCCTCCTATGGATGCAGGCTCCTGAATCCCCTCCATAATGCATTGCTGCTGTCACAAGTAAATACAGCAGGCAACCAAACCTTGCTGCAGGCAGCATCTGTAGCCACTTCAGCACCAACACCCCCAGTTTCAGTTGCCCTCTGGCAGAGGCTTGCTGATGTTCTTAGTCATCAATATCATGAACAGGTATGCTGGAAAAAGCAAGGACTGAACCAGGCCTGCTAATTCCTCAGGCTCTGCAGCTCTCAGCTCCTCACCTTTCCTGCCAGATGGGGATTTTGTTCAAGAAAAGAATTCATCTAAGTTCCCACTTGACTGAACATAACCGAAGGAAAGGTTTTCTGACTCGGAGAGTCCACTAGCACAAACTGGTTCCATATCCTGGTCAGCAGCTCCCATTAATGCACCAGTCTGGCTCCAAAACTACCAACAAAGCAGCTCCTTTTCAAACAGAACTGATGTTAGGTGGTGTGGATACATTCAGAGGTAGCTGGCAGGGTCCCAGTTTGCTCTCTGCAGCAAGGTGACCACAAGCTGTGGTTTAGGTCCATGGCATTGAGCCTTATGTCACTGGGGCACTGCTCGTAGAAGTAATGTCCAGAAGGCTTAGTAAGGACAGAGCAGTACTCTGTAGTGTTCTTGCTTCTGTCTGACATGAGGCTGCCAAGGTGGGTCAGTAACCACATACCCTGCCAGGTGCCCATTCCCAGCCACTCCAGCTGAAGCTTCCTCTGGGGTTTCCCAGCATGAGCCCCAGGCTCACAGGCCAGGCTGTGCTTCCTCCCTGGCTTTAACCCAGCCTCTGCCCTGCCCTAGGCAGGCAGGAGAAGCAGAGATGTCTGAGCCTTGATGGGACAAGGAAATTGTTCTCCTTTTAGAAAAGCTTTCTCTCTCCATCTCCCACAGCAGCACACTCCAGGACTTTGCTGTCTGAGCTGTAGGAATCAAAACAGTTTGGTTCCTGTGCTGCTTTCCAAGCAGCCGTAGAAATGCTGCTGAGCTGTTGAGGCACACACTGAAATAAAAACCCCTCTTGGCCTGCATTCACCTCAGCAAAGAGCAGCAGCAGTGAGGTGGCCCTGAGCTGCCTGCAGCCTGCCTGCAGCCTGCCTGCCTGCCCTGCCTCCCCAGCAGAAAGGCTGAATGTGTCCAGGGGAATGGGAAGTGCTTGCTGTAGGAATGGTTTCCGAACAGGAGCTGCAAGACCTTGGCAAAACAACCCCACACAATTCCCAGGGCTAGTGCCAGCAGCACTCTCTGCACCCCACCCTGTGCCACCCTGAGCTCCCCTGGCTGTTGGGTGGTGGTGCAGGAGCAGCAGGGCAAAGCCAGGGCCTGGCAGCCAAGCAATTGTCACGGCCCCGGCAGCGATGCTTTCTCTTTGTTCTGCACTATTAGCTGTTGTCAGCCAGGGTAACAGATATATCCATTACACTGCCAGGGGAAACCAGCAGAGCAATAGAATGACAATTCCTGCACCACTTATAACCAGCCTACTACCTCCTCTACAAGGGGAGTATTAATTTATTTTCTGTAGCATTAACTGCGGCCAATTTAATCAGAAAATAGTCTCCATACATCATTTCTTGGGACCTGGCTCAGTGGTTTGCTCCTCACTCTCAGGATGAGCAACAATACTTTTTGTGTGGAGGTGCCTCAGGACCGTGCCAGCACCTGGGGTCCTGCTGTGATTGTGAGTTTTAGTTATACTCACTCCTTAGAAACCTCAGTGTGATGATTTCAGGGGCAGCACATGCTCAGTCTGAAAGTCCTAGCAGCTTCCAGAGGAAGCAGCGTGAGCACTGAGTGCTTCCCACCACGGCAGAAACAGCTACCAGAGATCTGGCCTTGCAGGACACTTGGGGGCTGAAGTGGATGCCTTGCAGGTTGCTTTGGGTGGGAGAATATCCAGGTTTAGATTAGCTGAAATTCCCTCCTGGTGGCTCCTCTGTGTGTGTTACAACCATTCTGATCACTTGAACACAGCACCCTCTGATGCTTTGCTTGCTTGGGGATGCCAGAGGTGCCAAGGCACCCCCTCCTCTGCTGGCTGAAATGCTTCATTGTAGGTGAGACACATCACGAGTACACTTTGCTTGCCAAAAGACACTAAATTAATCATCCATATCTAATGCCAAATGTATGCTCAATGTCTTTTACAACCTCTGGACTTCCCCATTTCACTTCTCCCTCCTGGCACGTTTCAGCCATGTGCTACCCTCACTACACAGCACATGAAGGCCAGGTGGGCACAGCCTTTGAAACTGGGGCTACCTGCAGAGTGCCAAGGAAGAGTCTCTGGGTTTGCTCACAGGACTGAATTTGCCCATTTTCAGCTCTTCCTTTAAAAAGTACTCTCCAGTTTGCAGGTGGAAGAACTCCATCAGCTGTAACCTCTGGTAAATGTCTTCCCTGACCCCATCTGAAGCTTCTTGCTGCCATCAGTGGTGGAAGGGTTTTGTGATGCATTTTGAATCAAAAGCTCTTAGGAACGGTTCAGATGGGCTGCCTGATGTGCAAGGCACAGAGCCCTCATGGGCCTGCCTGGGTCTCTCCAAAGGTGCCAGTCCTGGGGAAGTCTCCAGCTGCAGGCACTGAAGGAGCAGGCAGCACAGGCCCTGCAGGTCTCCTTTCCCCGGGGTAACAACTCTCAACTCCTTGCACGTCCAAACACTCGCACTAAGCCGATGAGTCTCACTTTCTGCAGTCAGAAGGCACCTGTCAGCCCAAGGCCACTGCTGCTCTCCACAGGACAAAGATTTAGCTGCTCCAGCTGCACACACAGCTCTGTGTCTTGCCATGGATGAATGAGCCCAGTGCTCTGCACTCTCCCTGAACAAGGTGATGCCAGTGTTTGGCCTTGGGCTCGACATTAAACAAGATGTAAAGCGAAGGCAGCTTTGCTCAGCTTTTGCCGTAAGAGAGATGCACCTTGGAGCCAGAGAACTGCCACAGTTCTGCAAGAAAGGAAACCACAGGAACCTCCCCAGGTGTGTTTCTGGTGGCCAGTTCCACTGCTTGCCCTGCCTTTGGAAAAGCAAAAGACTTTGTGGTTTCACTCTGCTCTGAATCTGGTGCCCCTGAATTTGGGCAACCGCATGGCCCTGGCAGGCTCGTGGAGGTGTCCTCCATCAGCAGTGTGACCATGGGCTCTTGACTGCTGCCAGGCTCTGTCCTTTGCCTCTGCCCACTGTGGGTGTGCACATCAAGCTAGTCAGCATCAGCAACAAGGCTGCTGAGCAGTTTGTCCTGTAGCACCTGCAGCCAGGCCTGGTATACTCACATCAAGACACACTGACTCTTTCCCAGCACATGAAACTCCCCAGCCCTTGACTTGGCCCTGGCTGGGTAAACTTCCTCATGGCACCTGAGTCACCTCGTGATGAGCTGGCAGGCAGCACAGGTATGGTGCTGCCACCATAGTGCCCTTCCCTCAGCAGTAAAGTTTATGGAGCTCTGCTTTACTCAGGCAGGTTATTAGGCTGAGTGCAGGTGGTGGGTGGATGGCACAGTCGTGATGCACAGAAAATCCATACCCATTACCCAGCAGCATCTTCTAGCCTTGAGAGCTGTGAGTGTACTGACGTGAAGCTGTGGCTAACAGTGGTGTCCAGCAGGGAGCATGTGCCCCACCCTGTGCAGGGCATCAAACAGAAGTGGAAAAGGTTGCCAGGGTGAACAATTCCTCATTTTCTGATAAGTGCTAAAACTTGTGGCACCCCAGGGGGCTTGTGACAATGCTGCTGCTAGGCATGCAGCTGGGGGAAGCAGCCTGCTTTGCAGGGCCCCCTCGCTGCTCACCAGCCTCTCCTGCTGCACCAATGCCCTGAGCTGCTCAGGCTTTGAGGTCTGAACTGGGCATGGCCACATCAATCCCAAGTCAGTGCTGCTGAATCTGCTGCCAGCTTCTGAGATCCCTGACAGCCACCCCTTGCCAAGCCTTCTGTGTCCCTTTGGATACATACATGCATTGGCACTTCCCAGCCAGACTGCTGAGCCACCTTTGACACTGAGTGTCACCAACATGCTTGAGGTTGGCCACAGGTTGCACTGAATGGGATTTAATAGCTCATCAAGCTCTGAGAAGCAAATCCCTCAGTGGCAAAGAGGAAAACACTGTGGAAACCTTCATTGCCCCTTCTCTCTTTCTGGAATGAAAGAAATTGTCCAGTTCTGGGCCCCTCAATTTAAGAGAGCTGTTCAGGTGCTGGAAGGTGCCCAGAGAAGGGCAGCAAGGCTGGTGAGGAGCCTGGGGCACAGCCTTGTGAGGAGAGGCTGAGGGAGCTGGGGGTGTGCAGCCTGCACAAGAGGAGGCTCAGGGCAGAGCTCATTGCTCTCTGCAGCTACCTGCAGGGAGGTTGTAGCCAGCTGGGGTTGGGCTCTGCTGCCAGGCACCCAGGGACAGAACAAGAGGACACAGCCTCAAGCTGTGCCAGGGCAGGGTCAGGCTGGATGTTAGGAAGAAGTTCTTCAGGGAAAGAGTGATTGGCATGGGGATGGGCTGCCCGGGGAGGTGGTGGAGTCGCTGTCTCAGGAGGTGTTTAAGAAGAGGCTGCATGAGACACTCAGTGCCAGGGGTTAGTGAATTAGAAGAGTTAGGTGATAGGTTGGACTGGATGAGCTCAGAGGTCTTTTCCAACCTGGTTAATTCTGTGCTTCTGAGTGTCAGCATAGGGAATGGCACTGTCAGGGCTGTTCACTGCAGCTGAGGGCAGAGCCTTGTTACACCTAGTGAAGCACAGAGCACACAGAATGTTCTGCAGAACCTCATCAGACATGAATGCAGCACCCTTATTTCCCTGTCCAGCAGAAAGCCTTCCCTGGCACCCTGTGCCTCTGACCAGTATAGCACATGGGGACAGTGCTTGTAGCTGCTGTGCCACTGGAGTGATCCTAAAGAGGCCATGGAGAGAGTGTTGAGAATGGATCTGCTGCTGCACAGCCACGGAGAGCTCTGTGCAGCACCCAGCAGAGGCAGTGGGCAGTGGGCAGTGGGCAGTGAGCAGTGCTGTGAGGCCGGGACGGGCTGGGGCAGCAGCAGCAGCTCACAGCAGGGGGCTCAGACGCTGGCATCTGAGTGGCAGTGCCGAGTTGAGCCTCGGCAGCATTTAAGTAGCCAGGGAGTGCTGCTCCATAGCTCTGCACAGTAATCTGAGCTCCAGCTCTGCCTAACGCTGATGAGAGGCAGCAGTTAATTGAATTATGTATGAAGTGCTGCTGATTAAATAATATTTCACTCCTTGCTATAGAATTAACTCAGCTTTATTAACAGCCACTGCTGTCTCTAGCAGTGAATGTCAGGGGGACCTTCCCTCAGCCAGTCACTGCCGGGTTTTTAACATCTGGTCGGGCTGCTGGGTGCTTACCCAGTGAGTCCTACTCAGAATCCAAAGGAGGCCACAAAGGTGACCCAAGGGCTGGAGCAGCTCTGCTGTGAGCACAGGCTGAGGCAGCTGGGGGTGTTCAGCCTGGACAGGAGAAGGCTCCAGGGAGCCGTTCAAGCTGCCTTCCAGTACCTGAAAGTACTGCAGTGCGATCCCAGCTGTGTTTGCAGACCAAGGGTGGTAAATTTCCCTACCCCTCAGATCACAGGAATGCAGCAGTCCCACAGTGCCATGGCACTCTGCGACCAACTTCTTTCATAGAGACAACTGAGGAGCAGCCTTTTGGAGGCAGCCCTGGAGAGCAGAAAGCCCAGAGGAGGCAACTCTGTAGAGAGAGACATGCTAGGACTTTCCCTCATTCCCACTGCTCACACTTGTGTGTCCCCAGGAAGGTGGTTTCTTGTCATTAAGTTGATGCTGCAGGCAGGAGTGAAGGGAATGCTTCTAAAGCATTGTCTGATGGGAGTGGATCAGAGATTTCCTAATTCAAGCTGCAAGAGCACCAGCAGCTAGGATCAGAGGCTGCAGCAAGGCCTCTGATTAAGGTTCCTCATTGCTCTGACACAGTCTTCCCCTGGGGATTCTTTTAATTGCCAGCTTCTAACCCAAAACTTCAAGAATGCAAATACTGTGTTTGAGACTCTGCTCCGTGATCCCAGCGCCTGACTGGATCCGGAGGAGTCCTCTCCAAGAGCACTCTGCTGGCAGTGACCTGCACACTCAGCTATGGATAATGGAACTGGGCTGTGGATGGAGCAGCCAGGGCCAGGAACTGGGAATTCTTTCCTCTTGCCCTCTGAAGGCCTGCAGGCTTTGCAGCACAGATGCACAGAGCTGCTCTGGAGCCTGCAGCAAGTCCTTCCTCAGGTGGGATTAGAGTGAGTCTTGTGCTAGGACTGCTGGGAACACTCAAGGAAGTGAGAAGCAAATTCCTCTTCACTGCCATTGACAGACACAAACTGTCCCAGTAACCCAGGACAACTCTTGCAAGATCCAGAGGGGTGACCACACCATCAGCCAGTTACAAGACAGGGTTAATCTGTAATTTTCTTCTACTCAAATGTGATGGTGTCCTAGCCAGGCTGCAATGAAAATTAACCTTCCACAGTGCTGCAGAAGACAAAGTGTATTCATCAGGAGAGCTCTATGGAACCAGTGACAACTCCTGTGTCTGGAAGGATGGGTTCAAGGAACCCAGAACAAGGACCAGCAGCAAATATATAGGAACTGGAGCTAGAAAGCTTTGTTCTTCAAAACAGAACCTGAGTCACTCTGCCATTGCAAAGCTGATTTCATTTGCTTTGGTAGATACTCAGAGGAGAGCAGGGTGCCCTGAGGACAGGACTGGAGGAGAGCAGGGTGCCCTGAAGACAGGCCTGGGTGGTGCAGTAATTGCACTTTGGAAAGTGCAGTCCCTGCTGCCTGGGGTGAAGAGGTTCCAGCCCCACTGGCTCGTCCCTGCAGAAAGGGAGGCAAAGGTTACCATGGCCATAGAAGGTCCAACTGCCTGGAGAGGATTGACTGCAGAGCCAGACTGAGGAGCCGAACGAGGAGGAGGCTGATAGCCACCTGTGGAGGAAGCTTTGCTTGTTTCTGGCGGCCTCCAAAGATCAAGAAGCGCTGCTGAGGCTGCCAGCTGGCCTGGTGCCAGGAGGCTTCACTGTTCCATCAAACCACCTCTGGAAGCTTGCCCATGCAATCCGAGCACACATCTCAAAGCAAGCACTGCTTGGTTTTCTTCCCTCTGAAAGCTGATGAGAGGCAGATTTTTGCCCCAAGCTCAGCCCTGCAGGGCTTCTCTGGCTGGTTGTGTTGGGGCACGGCAGGCTGAGCCTCAGGACAGCTACTGGCAGCAGTGCTACAAGTGCTTACCTGGGGCTTGCTGCCTCTTCTCAAGTCTTCCTGGCTTGCTATGTGAATTCTTCCACATGCCCCATCCCAGACTGTGGCCGAAGAGCATCTACTGGCTTACAGAGTTCTCTAGGTCCTGGCAGCTCTTCAGCATGGTGAGGACAGGTGATGGTCTCCTCCTGCCCTCTCAGTCAAACAGGGCTGTTTCTCCAGCAGAGGAATGGAGCTCTCTTGAGAGAACTGGATCCTCAAACGCACAGGAAGCCTGGAAGTGCTTCTGCACAGGGATGCTTTGGGATGCTGTGGCAAGAGGGAATCCTGATTTCATTTGTAGGTTTTTTAGAATCAGCTTGACAGTGGAGAGTAGAAGGGGAGCTACACACCAGTCCCACACAACTACACCTCGTGTGCACCTACAAACCAAAGGGTAACCATTTTCACTGATCTATTTTTAGACCTTGTACTACGATGATTTTGGTTGTGGTAGAAGCCAAAAGCAACTCCCCACACCCAGATTATTCCCCACACCCTTTATGCTAGGACAAAGCTGAAGCAGAAATGGTGAGCAGAGACTTGGTGCCACAGGCTCTAAACTTAGCACAAGAAATACCTACAGAACATGGTGAGCTCAGTAGGTGATTCATTTCCTGTTGAAGATGATGCCTAAAAGCTCCAGTACCTCCAGAAGGTCACCCCCACCCTCAGCAAACATACACAACAACTTATTTTTAGAGTCCTGCAGCACTGCCTTGCCCACACACTCGAGGGGACATATGGTCCCAGATTGAGCTGCCAGTTCTGTGCAAGTTTAAGAATCCTGGGCTCACTGTTTTTGCTAAATAAAATTTCCCACTTATTTCAGTCAAAGCAAAGCTCAACTTTGCATAAAGCTCTGCTCATGGCCCCAGCAATCCGAGCCAAGGCTGCTGGTGGCACTCGCAGGGTTCACTGTGGGTTGCTGCTCCTCCCACAAGTGCATTCCTAATTTTAGCCAGAGCAGCTGGAGGGGATGTTGGACCCAGTGCACACTCAGCTGCCTTGCTGCTGGGAATGCAAATGGGACTTCTCCTCATGTCTGTTGTTGTCCCTGCTCCACACGGGTGGTTTGGGCAGAGGGTGGCACCTTCCAGGCCTCCTCTGCTGACTGACCCAGCAGCTCCCTGCTGGGGCTGCAGAGGAATGCTGCCATGCTGGGTAGCTGTGGTGGGTTAGGAACTGTCCCCACCCCAACCACTATTGAAATTTAGCAGCCTAGCTCAGAAAAGTAAGCTGGAGCTCTATTTAAGCACAGCAACATTTATGAACATCCACACAACACAATTATATACAGATTAGAAATAATACAGAAATCCAAACTCCCTCCTGGACAAAGGAAACTGCCCAGAAGGGCTCAAAGCTGCCCTCTCTACCCTCTCTTTCTCCCTCTACTTTCCCAGCCAGACAAATGAAGCCAAGCAGCAAGGCTTAGGTTGGTTTGTTAGTGGAGAGCTATTAGAGCAGGGCGAAGGAGAAGCAAAAGGAAGCAGTGTCCCAGAACAAAGTGGGACAATTTTTTCTTTCCATTTTGGCTTTCTCTCCTTCTCAGCAAACCAAGGAGTGATCCAGACTTCAGCATTAATTTCTTTTTACAACCGATGATCTAATTGCCCTCATTACAATACTCCAATTAGCCTTGGAGCAGCGCAGCAGCCTACGGATGAGAGGATTCCCACAGGCAGACAATCCTTTGCCAAACGAATCACCTGCAGGAGAGCCAATACCAGCAGCATGGGGAAGAGGTCTCACAGCCACTTGAGGTGAAGCACAGGACCACCTTGGGGTCACTGAAGATATCTATCATGAAGTGAAGAGGGAAGCCAGGGAGTGGAAACACCAAACAGAGAGAGACTCTGAATCAGGGCACTTGAATCTGGCTCTGTTAAATTGCTGCTGCCACAGGGAAGCTTCTCACCACAAGGTGCTCTTGCCTGCAGGTTGAAGACAGTCTGAAAACTCCATGTCATGGAGGAACATGTGCTGGGCTGGGCACTGCCCTGCTCCTGCCATGGGTTCTGGCTGTGTGGACAAGACCCTTGAGCTGCAGAGCAGGCTGCTGGAGGGGAAGTGGAGCTTTGCTGACACAAGGCAAGCTTAGCACAGCAAAGAATAACAGAAACCTTTAGTTACCCAGGAACAGCCACGGGCAGGGCTTTGGGCATCTCTCCTGTCTATGCCAGCCCTAGAATCACACAGAATGCAAAGCAGAACCCAGCACCCTCTGGCCACAGCCCAGTCCAACAAGCAGGTTCCAGACAGCAGTGACTCTGCAGGTGTCACCCAGAGCAGGAGATGCTGCACCTCAGCACCACTGGGGCAGTGTGGCTGCAGGTGTGTGACTGGTGAGCAAAGCCACATCTTCAAAACCCTTGTGAGAGGATTTCCTTATTAGAGGCAGCTGACATTACTGCAACAGCTTTGACTCAAGGGCCTGCAGCAATGAGCCTCCTCTTCTCCAGTCCCTAACAGCATGCACCACAGAGCTGCTGTCAAGCTACAGCCCAGCCGGAGCAGTGTGCACTGAGGAGCTGGAGGTATCTTTATGTACATTATGCATAATGCAAACTCACCTTGCAGAGCAAGGTCAGGCAGGAAATTGAAAATTAAATGCCAGTATCTCAGTAACAGCTTCCTGAAGGCTGCATTAGAAGCAGTTTACCAGAAACCTTCCCAGCAGCAGGCAAGAAATAGGAACAGCTCTCACGTGAACCCACTTCTGCCTGTGCTGCTGTCCTGTCCTCTGACTCTCTGCATTTCCACTTCACACATGGCAGGGGCTGGGAGGTGGGAAGGGTAACTCATACCTCAGCTACCCTACT
This sequence comes from Eubucco bourcierii, assembly GCA_013396675.1. Classification (NCBI taxonomy): domain Eukaryota; kingdom Metazoa; phylum Chordata; class Aves; order Piciformes; family Ramphastidae; genus Eubucco; species Eubucco bourcierii. Next base: position 206,691 of record VWZE01007488.1, on the reverse strand, counting down.
TTCAGCCCCTTGACTTCTTCCAGGAACTAAAGTTCTTACTTGCAGATGATTTAGGTACTTTTGAACTTTGCAATCAGAGTGAGGATGGTCTCCAGGCACTCGATGATGCCTCCTGGGATCTTCCTGCCTGAACAAGTTGGATGCCCAATTCCCAGAGCCCTTTGGGAGGATCTGTACTTCATGTTCTGAGCTCCTGCTCCTCACCCACTTGTTCGTATTTTAAAGCTCTTCAGCAGGCTTTGGAGCTGTGGCCCTCAATCTGAAAAAGCCACTGGGACCCAGCCTGCTAAACCAGTTCTGGAAGTTAGACACAGAGAGTCTCTATTTGCAGCTTGACTTCCTAACTCAAGAGTGGTTGGGTCTGACATTGAGGAACCTTCTTCCTCCTTCAGCATTTTTCAGTGCTGCCATCACGCAGCTCCTTTACATCCCTACAGCCTGGTAGTGGTTTAGGTGGAGGTTGGATGCAAAAGCAGTGCAGGTGTAAAGTGCTTGATAAATTAATGCTATCAATGAACATAAAGACTCATGATGATGTAAGACGCTGGGAGAATGTCCAAATACTGCCTGTAGCTCTGTGTCCCTCCTCTAGTGTGTCTGTGCCTGCCCAGCTGAGCTATCAGCTCAGAGCACTGTAACAGAGGTAGTTAGAGCAGCAGCAGCAGCAAAGCAGATAGTGCCAGGACAGGACCCTGCCTCACACAGAATAGTTTTGTGTCCTTCTGTTCAGTGCATTTTGCCTCTTCAGTTAAGTGTTTTCCCTTCAGTCCTCTCTGGAATCCTGCTGTGGTTACCTTGAGTTAGCGATGTAGGAAGAGAGCCACAATTCCACAGGCTCAGAAGGGCATTGAGCTGCCAGTGAGTACAGAGGAGGGCAATGATGCTGGTGAGAACAGGGCTGGTGAGGGGCAGCTGAGAGGCCTGAGGGTGTTTAGTCTGGAGAGGAGTCTGAAGGGAGACCTCACTGCTCTCTACAGCTCCATGAGAGGAGGCTGGAGTGAGGCTGGTGTTAGCCTCTTCTCTCAAGGAACTAATGACAGGACAAGAGACAATGGCCTCAAGCTGTGCCAGAGGAGGTTTAGGTTGGATGTTGGGAAGAATTTCTTTGCTGCAGGAGTGGTCATGGATTGCCACAGGCTGCCCAGGGAGGTGGTGGAGTTCCCATCCCTGGAGGGGTTCAAGAAATATGTGAATATAGCACCTGGGGACATGGTTTGGTGGTCATGGAGCTGCTGGGTAGAGGATTGGACTGGATGATCTTAGAGAGCTTTTCCAGCCTCAATGATTCTGTGACCTCTGCACACAACTCTTATGCCAGATCTCACAAATACATAATTTTCATTTTCACCTTTTTTCCCCCTCCAGTTTCTATACTTAAACTGGGCACAGGAGTTCCCTGGCAACAGCAAATCAATTGGGGTGCAGTTATTGACAGTTCTATGAATGGATTTGCACTGGAGAGAGCTTTTAACTGGGAAACTGAGTGGAAGCAGTGAGAATGAAGTGACCTGAGGCAGCCTGGTCAGATCTCCACTGATGTCAGCAGGCTCCCAGCAAGGCACCACCTGCCATAGCCCCTGGAGCTCTAAAGCCACAAGTCCTGCCACAAAGCAGTAAGCCCATAAAAGTGAAATTACACTGAGCAATAAAACCTTGAGAGACTGGTTTGTCTCTTGCTGTAATTTATGCTCCTGTTAACCAATTTTAGATGCACATTAAAATGCTGGGGAGCTCTAAAGATGTCAGGGAGCGGATAAGAGCTGCCAAGGCCCTGCAATGGAAGTGTCTCAGCCATATCCCATCAGACTTCAGCCATTTAGCTCTTCTTTATTTTAAGAAAGCCTAATTTGAGACTAGGGGGAAAAAAAACCATTTGGAGTTGCCCAATGGCTGGACAGGAAAAGCCAACGAGTCAGAAGGCACTGCTGGGACAGGAGATGTGTGTTCTGTAGTCATGGCCCAGCCTGAACACACAGCATGGTGGTCCCCATGATCTGAGATGCTTCTCCTGTGCCAGATGCTGTGTGCAGCCAAGTCCTGCAGCTCTGAACTGGGACTAGGGCTGGGACTAAGGCTGGGAATTAGCCATTGCTGTTGGCTGCATGCTGGAGAAGGGCAGCTGGCCCTTGACATGGCTTTAACTGCAACTGATTGAGAGCTGAAGGAGCAGAACCTTCAGATGCTTCTCTCAAGAGCCAGCATCTACCTGTCAGTGGTGTGATGACAGCAGCACAGTCCCCAGCACAAAGCCTCTCCACGAGAAGCAAAGGACCCCATGGAGGCAGTGGCAGCTGCAGCAGCACAGTATGAATGCAACTGCAAACACTGCAAGGCAGGAGGCTGCTGCATGGCTGTGTACACAAGGCTAGAGCTGGGATGGCTGAAACAAAACCACTGTAAAAGGAGCAGGCCTCTAAATACTTTAAATTTTTTTAAGGAATCAGCTGCTGCTGTCCTTGTCTGAGGGATGTAGCACTTGCCTCAGCAAGCAGATCCCACTGTTTTCAGACAAAGGCAATAACCTGGGGCTGTCAAAGCTGCCAGTGGCTGGCATTCACTGTTTCAGCCAACTTGCCTCCCTGCTCTGCTGCTGTAGAAGCAAAGTCACTCAGCTCAGCAGGAGCAAAGTGCTCCTTGTAAGCAAGGGAGAGAAGCTGCATCTCCTCACCATGGGCCTGAGGTGGTGTTCGAATGCCTCCAGCTGGCCTTTAAGCTGAGCCCAGTGGCTGTGCAGCAGGCTAGTCCCTGGCTTCCTCCCTCACACCTCTGGGATGCTGACACTGCACAAGCTGCTGCCAACCCTGCACTGCACGCAGCCATGGAACACTGCAGCCCTGCAAATGGAGAATCTGGTCCTGCATGTGAGGGAGGAATGCCAAGTCCACAGTGCCCATCCTGCTACCTACTCTGGCTTCACTGTTGGGGCAGCTCTACCCCTGGATGTAGTCATCCAGGAGACAAAGGTTCACCCACAGCTCCTGCTCCACAGCCTCTGTCTGTCATCACCAGGCAGGGCAGCCTGAGGACACAGGGATCTGAGCTGGCTCTTTCTTTCTCTGCCAGCCTCCACGCTGGGTGGTCAGGGGTTGGCACGGGGAGAAACTGAGAGAGCTTTTCCATCCCAAACAGTTCTGTGGTTCCGTGAACTCCTCTTGCCCATCTTTGCCTACATCTCATTTGACATGGGCAAATGGAACTCTCTGTGCAGAGCTTCTTGCCTCACCTAAGTGCCCATAACTGAAGCTCCTGCGTATTAAACATGCAGAAAAAAATGAGTTAGGGAGAGGTGATAAAGGCCTCCTGAAGAACCAGCCCTGTGTGCTGTGGTGCCAGGGGCCAGCTCCTGGCGTGACCTGGTTGGTTTCCGCTCCCTTCCTCCCTGTGCCAGGCTGTGGAGGGCTGCAGGCTGCTGCCTGCCTGCCTGCCCTGGTGAGTTAGAGCAGTGCCTGCTGCCGGCGGTGGTTAACGACCTGTCAGCTTTCCCATTATGATGTTTGCTGTTATTTCCAGGGTTTATGTCCTGACTATAAAGTTGGTGACTGCCTGCTCTGGAAACACTAATGCATTTCTGTACATGTTATAAACACAAAATGAAGAAGTGCCCTCGTAGCAAGCTGCACTCTGTTCAGAAAGCAAGAAGTGACAATTTTAAGTAGTATTTCCAGGAGCAGAAAAATCCAATCAATAACGTTCAGGAAGGTTCCTCCTGTGGGCAGTCATTAAGTGTAATGGGATTTACAGCTCTGAGCTGGGGCAGCAGGCAGCCATGAATGCATTAGCTGGGTGAGGGTATTTTATGGTGAGCCTCTTTGTAAGGGATAGTGAAGTCTTTCCATGACCACAAAGAGCTTGTGCCCAGAAGCTCCACGCTGGGGTGATGCCACAGGACAGCTCCATTGGCATGGGTATGACGAGCAGCTGCCAGACCTCTGCAGATGACGATCCCAGGTGCTCGGAGGCAGAACACAGCCAGGATGAGCCTGGGCTGTGCTCCTGACTCTATTCAGTGGATTCATGGCTCAGTGAGCTCACAGCTGACCCTTCCAGAGAGGTGTTTGGAGAGGAGGAAATTTTCACTGAGCACAAATGAGCGGTTTCAGACTATCCAGTCACCAGCAGGCCCCTAATTGAAGAGCCTAAGCAATCCTCCACTTACAGATGGCACTTTCAGAAATAGTTCTTGCAGGCTACTGAATAAATACTGTGATAAAACAATCCTCTGACTCCCTCTGTGCAATGCACACAGGGCAGGCTGTGCATGCTGTATGGTGCATCTGCCTGTAGCCTCAGTCCCTTTTCTTCTTGACCTCCTTCTCCATTAGGTAGGGTCAGGATTTGACAGGGAGGCTCTTTGTGAGCAACAGCAAAGCTTCCACTGACAGCAGCCGAGGAATTGGGCTACTCCCTGCAGCCACACAGAGCAGTGCTGCTGGGGGCTGAAAATTACAGCCTGGTGCTGGCAGGCTCACTCCGCCCAGCACTCAGCTGTGTGCCTGGAACCCTGTGCTGCTGTTTGCTTACCCTTCCCGGGCAGATAAGCAAAGGTGTTAGAGCTGAGGCCAGCAGCTGTCTCCCCTCAGCACCGCTCCCTTCTTCCTCCAAACTTAGAGCAGTCAACTCATCTCCTCCTTGCTATCAGAAGGAATTTTATCAGCAGTCCTTTGGACAGGGAGGAGATGGGACTGCATTTCATATTTAACTCCTCTGCAAAGGCACAAACCAATCCCATCTCCTTCCTCTTGTCAACAGGCAGGTTTTGCAGGATCACCACAGAAACTTTTTGGTGTTGCAGAAATAAGAAAATACTTGGTGCAAAATATTTTTCCTTCAAGCCACCTTTAACTGACACCCAGAGCTGAAACATTACACACAGGAGGCCAAGTCTGAATCAATAAGTGACTGATTTCCAGAACACAAGCCCTATCACCCTGAAGAATGAAGAGTCCCAACCTATTGCTTTCTAAAAGAAATCTGCTGTTATTGTTCCAATAAATAATTATCCAGGCCTGGTTAATTCTTCAGAGTCAGCCCCAGTCTGAAGGCTCTGAGGTGTGTGCAGGGTGATGCAAACACTGCCACAGCACTGACAGGCAGAGTGCAGCAGACACTGAGGGATGCTGCAGCCTCCTGGAGCCCAAAACAAGCCTGGAAGCAATGCTGTAGCTGGTGCAGGGCGAGCAGGGCAGGAGCAGCAATCAGCAGGTTCATCTCTGCTGTTTTTCAGGCAGCCAAACTAAGTGCTCACAGGTCTGAGGGTATGAAACAGCCCCTGGGGTGAGTGGGGATGGCACAACAGAGGAGCTCTGCAGAAAGCTTCAGATGTGCCTGGGTTTGAAGTTTCACCTCTTTGTTTCAGGCCATGGGCAAACAGCTCAGAGTTGTGACAGTGACCTGCTTGTCCAGCTTATTCCTGGACATGGTCAGAAAGAAATGTGCAGTTTAAAATGAATCTAACAGCCCACCCAGGGTCTGTGAGGGCCACACAAAAGCACCTGGTGATAGCAGGGAGTTTAAAATTAGCTTTTGGCACTCACCACCCAGATTGGGAATGGTTTCAGGCTTCTTACTTCAAATCATTACCAAACCCACACAATTCCTCCGGGGGGCACTTTCTCAGTGCTTCACAAACACCCCTCAGGGTCCTTGCAGTCAGTGCAGCTTTGCCAGCTGGTCTGTGTGAGGGCATAACCCCAGCAATGTGAGCCCTGCAGAGTCCCTAGCAGAGAACTGAGCTGTGGGCCCCTGTCCCTTTAGCTCTCAGGGTGACAGGAAGCCTCTGCCTGGGCAGCTGTAGCCAGTGGTGCACGGCAGTGGGTGCAGGTCTTTAGCTGGAAGTCAAAAGCTGCTTTACACTTTTCACTGAGAGGAAGGAGAAGACCATCCCCTGCTCCTTCAGCAAAGGTGCACTTCTCCTCTTGGCTAAGATCAGCACTACCACCTTGGAAAGTTTATGCCCTCCTACAATGAGTGACCCAAAGTTTCAGGGTCAGGTTGGAGTTTTGGCAAGTGGATTCCAGCATCACGAGCTGGAGTTAACCACCTCTGTATTTTATCCTTACCAAAGACCACTTCAAGGATGCTACAAAGAAACCAGGAGCAGTATGGAGAGAGTCAGGACAGACACAGCAGAGTGCCAAAGGCTGGGCACCTCTGTCTGAAGCAAAAGAACTGGCACAGAATGGTCTGAAAGAGCCTTTGCCACCCTGAACACGCTTGCTGTGCCTCCGTGGTGCTGCCTGGTCACAGGCAGGAAACTCAGCCAGGCAGGAGAGCTTGCAAAGGTTGCTGAGATGCCTTTTAACCCATCCTGAAGCACTCCTCACTCCAGGCCAGGGAAGGTGCAGTACTATGGATTATTATGCAAATCAGCATGCCTGGCAAGAGCATCCATTCGTCATCCTTCAGCACTCCCTGAAGTTTAATTTGGAACCTAATCTGCATTCAATTAACATTTTAAAGCACCACTTACTTGCTGGTTTGTTTGCCTACATGATTTAAGTCCTAGGAGCAATCCTGTGTTTTTAGAAGAAGTGAGAGATGGGCAAGTGCCTTCTGCAGCAGCAGTCTGCACAGAGCCAGCTATGGCTGCACCTTCCTGCCCCTGCCCCCTCTGCCCCTCATCTGCTAGGCTGGGCACTAAGAGAGAGCTGAGCCACAGCTCCTGCAGGGAGAGGACCTGTCAGCCACCACTGCTCTCTTTGCTGCAAGAAGGGAAGTTGGCAACTTGGGCCTGGGACCTGATCTCTGATTCCCAGTGGCACAAACCCATGTCCAGAGGAGCCTATGGCATTAGGATGGGATTTCAAATATTTTTTCTCTAAAATCCATCCCAGCATATAGGGAGTCTGGAATTTAGCAGTGAGGCAGTGACTGGCCTCAAGCTGCACCAGGGAAGGCTTAGGTTGAACATGAGGAAAAATTCCTTCCCTGGATGGTTGGTCAAGCCCTGAAGCAGGCTGCCCAGGGCAGTGGTTGATCAGCACCACTGGAGGGACTGAACAGCTGTGCAGATGTGGTGCTGAGGGTTTAGTGGTGGTCTCAGTGGAGTTAGGTAATGCTTGGACTTGATCATCTTGAAGGTCTTTTCCAGTCTAAACAGTTCTGTGGCTCTACAACAGTTTGGCTTCTATGAACAGCCCAAAGACAAATGTGCACAGGATGCAGAGGTCTTAGGTGCTTGGGTGCAATGCACCCAAACGAGAGCAGGGAGCAGAGAAGCTTAGGGATGGCATCCTCTAGGCTGAGCTTGCTGAGATGAGCCTCAGTGCACCTGCACCACTGCCAGTGGCAGAGGAGGCAGCTCAGAGGCAGGCAGTGGCCTTGCTTTCTAGTAGGTGAGAAGCACTCAGGGCCAAAGCTGTGACAGACAAGCTTCAGCCACTCATCCTGGAGTGTTTTATGAGGCTATTAGCCCCAATTAGTCCTCTCCACGCTGGTGGCTGCTCCCCTAAGCAGCTAAAGCAGTACTCTGTCAGTCAGCACAGCTCAGCTGCAGTTGTGAACTGCACAGACAGAATCTTGGACAATCTTTAGTGTCTTGGGGAGTGGCACCTTCAGCCCTGGGACATGACACAGTTGTGGAAAGGAAACATCTTAGCAGATGGCTATGGCTGCTTGCTTCAGTGCACAGCAGCCAGCAACTTCAGCTCCAGCTCTCAAACTGCCTCCCAGCTAGCACCTCTCAGGTGCTAATTAGCATCTCAGGCGAGATCTGCTACGTGACTGCTAACTTTATGGATAAGCTGCATGTGCACCTCCAGGGCCTTTCTGATGTGTTAGCCTGAGATCAGCACCATAAAACGCAGCCTTAAGTGCCTCAAAGACCCTTTGCAAAGGCTCAAATTCTAGGTGCTGCTACCAAAAGTTAGTTGTTTGCTCTGTAAGAATTCCTCTGCTGCTGAGGCTTGCAGATTGAGTTGGATCAAGCCAGGAAGGTGCCCCCACACCAGCCCTGCCTCCCTCATGGCCGCCTCAGGGAGCTGTTTGTAGCTGTCCTGGAGCAATCCCAGAGGATGTGAGCCAGGTTAGTCACACACTCCACAGGTGCTGGGGTCATCCAGGGGGCTCTGCTGAAGGAGCTGCCTCTTCACACTAGCCTGAAGTTCTGCTTCCTGAGATTTTGAGTCATGACTGTTTTCAAGCTCTTGAGCATGTTCTCAAGCCATGGCATTAGGACTGGGCCAGCCCAGGCATCACCTGCTCACCTTCCAAGCTGGCAATGGTTTTCCACAGCAGCTTTAGGCTGGGGCAGTGAGCAGCTCTGCCACACCAGCATGGGCTGCAGGCACCTTCTAGTGGGTGATGCCCAGCAGGGAGGCTTATACTGCCTGCAGGCAGGGGGTTATGTTCTTCAGGTTCTTCCCATACCCTCCCACCAGGGAGGTGGTGGAGTCCCCCAGCCTGGCTGTGTTTCAGGGTGGTTTGGATGTGGTGCTTGGGGCTGTGGTTTAAGGTGAATCTTGTAGAGCAGGGTTCTAGGTTGGGCTGGGTGATCCTGAGGGGCTGTGCCAGCCTGCATGTGGCTGTGATTCTGTGTTGGGAGCTGAACACACAACATCTGCTGGACCTCTCACCTCAGCTTCTGTACTGGGTAGGCTGAGTGGCCCTAGTGGAAGGATGGGGGCCAGGGGCTGTGCCCACTCCAGTGGGACAGGGCAGGGTGGATCCTGTTCTGCACCAAGCTCAGATCATGCTCACTGTGTGGCAGGGCAGGGCCTGCCTGGGGTTTGTGGTACTGGTAAAGCACTCTGCAGTTTGTCAGGTGTCCTCTGCTGGGTTTGCCCAGTTCTGGAGCTGGGGCTGGTCCCTTCTGTCCTGGTTTGGGGCTGTGTGTGGTGCCCATGGGTCTCACAGCTCTCCCCACAGTGTCCTGGGCACTTTTCCTCCTCTTTTTGTTTTCCCTTTGTGTAATCTGAGATCTCTGCAACAGAGCTGCAAATTACCCTCATCTCACCTAGCATCTGGGCCCCTATCTCCTCTCCTCCCTGGAAAGCCCTCTCTTGAGACTGGGCTGCTGGCTGAGTCCAAAGCAGGACAACTTTACTACCCCCTGAAAAGGCTGAGGCAAGTGATCCCTGAGGCCTCTTCCAACCTGGCATTCTGTGAACAATACACTGCAGCATCTCTGTCAGCCCAAACCAACCCCAAGGAAATCTGGAGAGTTGCTTTCCACACTTCATTTGGATTAAAAAAACCCAACAAACACAACCCCCCAAAAGCTCCTCCCCCAGACTCAGCCACACTCACTCCAGAAAAACAAAGCAGATTAATAAACCCTCAGACTTTTAAATAACACTTACCTGGAACAAAGCTTCCCTGGACCACCTCCTTGTAAGCCCACCAGCCTTCATGGATTTTTGGTGAATTTTGTTGAGCTAGAAAGAAATAATCAAAGAACCATAAAAGAAAGGCAAGGCATAGGAAATATTTAGTGACAGCAGCTCTGGAGGCAGTGGGCAGGGCACCAGCTGCTGCAGAAGGGCCATGCCCCAGGCTCAATTTATTGCCTGATGCTACCCATCCATAGCTGAAAGGACCTTGTCTCTGGTTCTTACACAATAAAACACATCTGGCTTCTGGAGTCTTCAGGTAGAAAATGAGGATCTATGGCACTACTGATGGCTTCTGTGCCACCTGTAAATTCAGTCTGAGATAAAAATGCAGAGGAAAAGTGTGCTCATATACAGGGGTCAGTAGCTGAGCCCAAGCTGCCAGACTGGGAAGCAGTTTCTCCCCTCCCTTTCCCAAAAAAAGGTCTTAGGTGACATCTCCAAATTCCTGAACAGCCAGGAGAAGAAAAGGCTCAATCAGTCTGCTCCCCATAAGGTCACTGCTTCTCTTGGGCCTGAAGGAAAGCAGCAGAGCAAGACCTGAAATGCGTTCCAGGGCATGGTGGTCTTAGGCTGAAGGTTGGGCTCAGTGATGTTAAAGGTCTCTTCCAGCTGAAACAGTTCTCTGATTCAAAGCCTGTGGCTGAAATGTAAGTCCCTGTTAACTGGGGGTGCTTCCAAAGGGCAGAGACAAAGCTGTGGTCAGCCCCTGCAGGACAGCAGCTGAGGGCTGCAGCACAGCTCTTGTGCCTCTGCAGGTGCCAGGCTTGGTGTTTTCATGTCAGAGCCCCTGCAGCCTCCCTGGGCTACAGGCAGCTCAGCTACCCTCTTAGCATGGCACCTGGGCTGGTTCAGGTTGGTCAGACGCTTGCAGTCCCTTGCACTAAGCCCAGGAATGATTTAACACAAGCACAGAAGATGCTGAGTGCAGCAGCTCCAGCTGCAGTTCCCTTTCTAGATCCTCCACTGCACACGAAAGGCACAAGCACCCCGGGAACAGCTCCAGCCACTTACTACACCTGGTTGTTGTCATCATGAACAATGACAAAGAGGCTGTGACAGGCAGGCTGAAGGGACCCAGGCTGAGCACCACTGCATCCTGTTCTATCTGTTACAAAGCAATGTTTGTGATTTAACTGGCTGTAAACTGCAGACACAGAAGTGAAACTGAAGTTAATTCAGCACAGTGGCAGAAGGACCAACACTGCTGCCCCAGCAAGCCAGGAGTGGAATGGGGGTAGGCTGAGTGCAGATTTCTCCTCCCAGTGTCAGTTGAGTGGTGACATCTCAGGCTGCAAGGACTGGGCACTGCTTGCAGCTCTCAGATGCCACCACCTTCATTATTCCAGCTTTCTATCACTGCCCAGAGGACTGTGTATGGCTTTGCTCTGCTGGACAGCACTGTGCTAGCATCTAGGAAATGCTAAACCTTGAACCACTATCAAAATACAGAGCTGCAGGCCCTGGTTCTCAACATGGGTTTCTGTAGGTGCTTTTGCACCTCTGTGTTCAGCTGCAAAACCCCTGAAAGATTTCAGAATGCTGCAGGTGACAGGAGAGGGCCCTGAGTGAGTCCCAGCACAGCACAGAAAGCACAGCAATCCTGCCTGGCACTTCCCATGCATTAAAGCCCATCCTGTGGTGACTGCCACAGCTGCAGCCGGTCCAGCCAAGCAGCATTTCAGAAGGGAGTGAGAAAAGAGTATGGAGGGTAAGAACCCCAGGGAGGATGAGCATTTTCCCACACAACAGCTGCCTGTCAGCAGCCATGGATCCACAGGATGGTTTGGGTTGGAAGGGACCTTTAAGACCATCCAGTTCCAACCCCTCATCCAACCCTGAACCTCCCACCAGCCCAGGGTGCTCAAGGCCCCATCCAACCTGCCCTTGAGCATCTCCAGGGAGGGGGCATCCACAGCCTCCTTTGGCAACCTGTGCCAGTGTCTCACTACCCCCACAGCAAAGAATTTCTTCCAGTCTAAATCTCTCTTCCAGCTTAAAGCCACTGCCCCTCATCCTGTCACTACCAGCCCCAGAGACAAACCAAACCCTCTGCTGCCTCTGCTGCAGGGCAGGAATCCTGCTGACACACAGACAACCCAGGTCAGTGGCAGCAAGAGGCAGGTAGTGGTTGTGAGAGAGCATCCAGGGAGACAACTCCCAGTGCCAGGCTCTCCCAAGCCCTGAAATCTCAGTATGTTATAGCAGCTCTGGCAAAGCATCCTGCCAAAGAGTGCAGAGAGTGCCTGGACACAGACCTCCACTCTGCTCTGCATGGCAAGTCCAGCCTGGTGCCAAGGACTTGCCCTGGTGGACCCTACAGGGCCTCTGGTTGGAAAGGAAAAAGGTTTCTGGAGTGTGGGAGGCCAGGGTCTGCTAAGGGCAGGGAGGGAAGTTTGGCTTCTGAAGACTTCTGCCAAGCCACAGCTCCAGTCTGCGCTGCACAAGACAGGAGGTCTTACCAAGGGAGAAAAAAGCTGCTCTCTGTTTTGAAACATGGTCAGACCCATACCTGGATTAGTGCTGGCACAAGGGAACACAAAATTAGAATGAGCAGCCATATGGACAGCCCTTGCTGGGAATCCTATCTGGGACACTTACACCTGATGCACACACAGCACAGGCTCTCTGCAATTGCTGTAGAGGTGCCCATATGACAGCGTGGCACTGTGCCTGGGTAAACAGGTTCAACCTTATGGCTCAGCAACTGTTGCCAAGCAAAAAGATTCTTCATATGTGCCAGCTCATGACACTGAAAATAGCAAAATTCTCTCAGCATCATTCGTCTTTCAGCCAGGCTATTGTGCTTCTCCTTGCAGTTCCTCACTTGGGGGCCACAGAAAGAGTCATGCTGCTGGGTGGCTTCCATGCTCCCACCAGAGCTCTGCAGCTCCTCCCTTTGCCAGGACCTCTCATGTAAGACACTGGATAGACAAAAGGCCTGGAAAGCCATTCTGCATCCCTAGAGAGGCTTCAAGAGCTGCAAAAGAGTATTTCGGGTAAGTCCAAGACTTCTGCTTTCACCACTGCAACCTCAAGCATGCCTCTGGCTTCCAAGAAAGGTTGTTGCTTCTGCAAGGCACCAAAAATGCAGCCCTGCTGCCAGGCCCCTTGCTGTCAGGAGCAGGCTGCCTGCACAAGTGGCTTTGCAGCAGCTTTTGCCCTCACCACCTCTGCCATCACAGGGACTGTCCAAAGGCCATGCTGGTGACAGGCGTGGAGGCTGATGAAGGACTCCACCTGGTGCAGCTCTGTCCCTGGGCACTGGCATCACTTGTGGCTGAGCTCAGGGCTCTGCTGCTCTGACACCATTATGGCAGCTCTCTCTCAGAGAGGGCATTGATTTGGAGCTGATCTGAGGTGTGCTGGTCTCTCTGGCCAGACTGCTGCAGGGGTGTCCCATTGTGAAGCATGAGAACACCGCTAAGCTCTGCAGGGTGCTGTGAATTTCTGCCTGCTGGTGGCTCCCCTGGCTATGGAACAGCCCTGAGCAGCTCACAGAGCCCTGCAGTCAACACAAGCAGTGAAGGATGCCAATGCCCCACAGAGCCAGCAGTGGCTGTGGCTGGCTCAGAGCATCAGAGAAGCAGGCTCAAGGTGCAGAGTGGAGCTGGGGCTCAGCCAGCAAAACTCTTCTCAAGGGATCAGCTAAGACCCTGACAGAGTGCAGGTACCCAGGACACAGATGCTGAGGTGCCCACATCCCACCTGCAGCACATGGGAATGCTGATGCTGAGGTGCTGTGGATGCTGGGATGAAGGCAGTAGCTCGGCTGGTTTGTGGCACATGAAGCAGTCACCTGCACTCACTGCTGTACTCTGTAGACTGAAGCAGAAGGTGGGAGGGCTTTGTTACCTGCTGCCTTCTCACCTGAGCACAGCCAGGAGCAGAATCCTGCCAGGCCAGAGACCTCCATTCACTTTTGCTGCCATTGCACAGAGTTGAGGGATGCAGGACTGAGGAAAATCAGACTCTACACTTAGGGGGAAAAAAATCCTTCTTCATCCGAGTGTTATTGATCTGAGCTCTTCCGATTGCTGGATTAAGCACTCTGCATGCAGAGCCCTACTTAACTTACATCCTAAGAGTCTTGCTGCTGCTGCCCTGGCTGGCATTGCCCTGCCATTAAATACATGATAACCTTTTTATCACTGTTGCCCCTTCTGCAGAGTTATGAGATTAAAAAGAAACCCACTTTGTTAATCATAATGAGCTTGGTGCAAGGCATCCATCCACTGTGACACTGAGAGGAAACCCACAGCAAAGTGGCACAGAGGCTGCTGCAGGAGAAAGAAATCCTCAGCTCTGCTCTGGCACTGGGATGTATTTAGAGGGATGCTGGGGTGGGCTTCACTTAGGGCCACTGCCTTTATGGGCCTCATCCTGCACCTTCCCCAGCTAGGAAAAGCTGTCCCTTAGCCATGTCATACTGCTGGACTGGCCATGTAGAGGTCTACAGCTCACTCTGAGTAGCTTCATCACTCTCAAGGTATCTGCTTCAAGCACTGAGAAGGAATCTGAGGTGGCTGTGTAATATGGCAGGAATCAAACCCAGAGGGAGTTCCTGTGGCAGGATTCAAACTCAGAGGGGGTTCCTGTGGCAGGAATCAAACCCAGAGGGAGTTCCTGTGGCAGGAATCAAACTCAGAGGGGGTTCCTGTGGCAGGAATCAAACTCAGAGGGGGTTCCTGTGGCAGGAATCAAACCCAGAGTGGGTTCCTGTGGCAGGAATCAAAC
>VWZE01007488.1:169044-192363 GCA_013396675.1 Eubucco bourcierii | reverse complement strand
CAGAGGGGGTTCCTGTGGCAGGAATCAAACTCAGAGGGGGTTCCTGTGGCAGGAATCAAACCCAGAGTGGGTTCCTGCAGTGTTCAGCAGACCAAGTCTTCAAACAGAAAATCAGCCCTCCAGAGAAGAGTGTAGGGTGTTAAAAACAAAGCTGTAAGGAAAGGCTTTCTCTTTTCTGCTCCACTTGCAGACCCTGGGGTGCTGCACACTTTGCAGTGATGTGGCTGGGTTTAATTACTACGTTCCCAAGGCTGTTTTGCAGGCTGTGAGACCCGAGGATGGGTTGCTTAGGCTTTGGAGGGAACACAGACTTGGTCAGTCTAAGCAATCAGAGTGAACCTCTTCAGCTGTGGGCTCCCACCAGCAAATGGCTCTCCAGACAAGTGGGACAGACGTGTCCAAAGTGGGGCTGGCAGCAGGGGACTGCAGCAGATGCAGCGAGCTGCAGCCTCAGCCCTCTATAATTAATGTTGGGTTTGTTTGAAACCAGCCCCTGCATAATTGCAGCTATTACTGAAGATGTTTTTGCAAAGCCCTTTTGTATTAAGAGAACCTAGGAACACACACTCCAGGCATTGCATAAATCACTATTTGTGAGTGCAGAGTGGCAGGACAGGAGAGCTGAGCCTGCTCCTGGATCCTGCAGCCCACACTGCCTGCATCGCTGTGCCACCAGGGAGGGGAGGAAAACAAAGGCTTGGGAAGGGATCAGTAAATGAGAGGCTTCCACCAGCCACGTCAGGGCCCTTTCCTTGCAACACTTTGCTCAGAAAACATGCAAATGCTCTTCCATTAACTTAATACTTTGCAATTCCACAAATCCTTCCCTCGCCAGCCCCATGTGTAAAGGCTCTCACTGCTGCTGTGAATTCCAAGCAGTATCCAGCGCAGGCACAGGGACGTGACCTGTTTTTATCACCTCTGAGGGCAAAAGGAAGGCACTGACATGGGAGCTGTGCTATGGCACAGAGACCTGACTGCTCTCAGCCTTTCCTACTTATTGCAGTTTTGCCTCTGATAAGATTCCAATTAAAAACCCAGGCCAAGGGGTGAGGCTTCCTCCGAGCAGCCTCATCCGTATGCAGGCAGCAGTGGCAGAGCTTTAGGGCACAGCTGACTGCTGCCTCTGCAGCTGCCCATGGGCAACAGCCACCCAGTGCCCAGGTGGACACTTGCTCAGGCAATGCTCTGTGGAGAGCCATGAATGAGTGTCCACAAGGGCTCAAGCCCACCTTAGGCTGCTCTCTCACCACAGCTGTGCAAGGCTTGGGGAGCATCTAGAAACCTCTGCAGCAAGTGGGAAGTGCATCTGAGGCTCAGCTCTGCTCAGCACAGAGCAGGAGCTTGTGCTGCAGGTACTCCTGGCACCCCTTCCACTCAGCTCTGCTTGTGAACCTTTTCACTGAAAGGTTTCAAATCTTGCAAGGCAAAGAAAGGAAGGAAGGCAAGGGAAGGAGGGAAGGCAAGGGAAGGAGGGAAGGCAAAGAAAGGAGGGAAGGCAAGGGAAGGAGGGAAGGCAAGGTAGAGCCAGTCTGAAGGCCACTGCTCAGAGCTGGCAGGCAGGACTCTAGGATGTCATTTCTCCCTCTGCTATTAATCTTGCCAGTGACTGTTCACTTCCCTTCTCTGCCTCGTTAGACCAGTTCTACCATCCCATTGTTTAAGAAAGGGTAGAAATGGAATTACTTAACAACTTCCTTGCTTTCTGACCTCTGAATACTACCAAAGCAATTAAAATAAGCTCTTATGCAAGCAGGATCATTCCCAGTGAGCAATGTTGAGATGATCTTAGATCTTTTCCAATCAAAACAGATGACCACCAGGTAACTGCAGGCTCTGTCCTGCTGGTGAAGGAAGGTGCAGAAATAGATGGGTCTGGGTGGAGGGTCCCAGCTTGCCATCAGTCACTCTTCATCAAGCAAGTGTCACTGAAGTTCTAAAGTAACTGAACCAACTGAACCAACAACCAAGAGGTCCTGTCAAAAGCTCTCAGTGCCAGTTAAAACCTTCCAACCCACTCTTCCCAAGCACCTGGCAGCAGCAGGGTGGTACTGCAGGGTGAATTACTGCCTGGCCCTGTGCCCTGGTTAGCACCCAGCTCTCCACACTGCTCCCAGCTCTACTTCTGCAGCACACAGCCCTGGAGAGCTGCTCTCCTTCCATTGTGTCCAGCACACCCACTCAGAACACAGAGACACCGTGGCACAGACAGTTCAGTTCTGCCCCTCCAAGTGGCTTCTAGCCCAGTGGCTGGAGGAGTGAGGCAGTGCCACACCTGATGGCTTGGGTTTTAAAACAGCACTTTTTGCTAATTTCTTCTTCAGCAAAACCCTTTCTGTCTAGCTCTTGGTGCTGCCTGGGAAAGCTGTGCAGCTGTGTTTGGTATGGGACAATGCTGAAGGTTCTACCTGCAGATTGCTGTCAGCCAGGGACAAGACCCTCTGCTTCCCAGACACAAACACATCATCCATGGGATCCATGTTCCTTTGGACTGAGCTACAGCACAACGTTCAAAACTGCATCAAGGGAAGGGACTTCTGACATGGGCAGGGAGGTTGGAACTAGATGATCTTAGGTCCTTTCCAATCCATCTCATTCTATGACTCCATCAATCAAAGCTGAATCATGCAAGAAATCAAAGCAATGAAATGAATGCAGGAGCAAACCACAGAGCAGCAGTGCAGCAATTAGAGCTAACCCTGACCTCAGGCAGTGGGGGGAACCCAAGGCTCAGCACCTTTCATCTGAGGTACCACTGGCAGGCTCAGGCTTTCCTGGTTCCTAACCCTCATGAGCACTGCTTGGCTGTCTCAGTGCCCTCCAGTCTCTGACAGGAGCATCAGCACACACCCACAGCTGCTCTGGCTGGATGGGGCAGTTCCTCTCCAGTGAGTTGTCTAATCATGTCTGGAGATAAAGTCTGAGGAGCTCTATAGAATAATGCAGCAAGAAGCAGCAAGAGATCTTGTGGCATTGACTTCAGAATAGCTCTTTCTTTTCATCACACTGCATGCCTTCCGTTAATTTCAATGTGGTCTGGGGACACTCAGCAACTTCAAAGAAATGGCCTCAATATCCTTGAGCCTTTAAAGTTCAATACATTATTAATGCTAAATTAATAAGGCTTCCTCTAGCAGGAAACCACCGAGTCCCTTCCTCAGAAGCACACAGCTAGCGACGGCTCTCGGGCTCCTGACCCCAGCTGCTCTCTGCACCTCTGAACAGAAAGTTACAGATCAGGAATGGCACAGCCAGGGACTGCCTTGTCAGCTGCCACAGGCAGAGATTTTTGTCCTTCCCCCAAATCCTTGGCTCCAGGAAAGCTAAATTGTTTCTTCAGCAGTCTTCCTATGAGGGAGCTGTGCCCAAAATTTAAGTACTCATCACTCCTTAAGCAAATTCAAGGTCTTCCAATTAACCTCAAGACTAATGGCAAAGCATCAATAATAGGTGCTTGATCCTACAAAACATACAGCAGCCCCAAATCCCATGGGATTCTGTGGCACACAGCAGCCTCTGGTCCAGAACGTGCCATGGAAGCATCCTGCGGAGCTGCACTGTGCAGAGGACCCATACTGCTCAAGCAGTGCCAACGTGGGCATCTCCACCACCCTAACCAAGGGGCACGCCTGGGAAAGAGGGAAGGCTGCCCTCAGCCTGCCCTGAGAAGCCAGCAGAGCTTGGAGTGAGCCTGGGGGCCTGCATGGGCATGGTCAGCACAGAACATGCACAAGAGTCACCTTCCTCTGGCACCAAGGCTAGGGGCAAACAACTGCAGCAAAGGGCACAGGGCCAGCCCAGAGGCAGCAGCAAAGAGGAGGCTGAGCTGGCTGCAGAGCTGCAGGGCTCTGGTCATGCTGCTGCTGGCAGGCAGGACACTAACCCAGATCATCTCACGGCTTGCTGGAGCCCCTTAAGCTCCACGTCCTGCTGCTTCCTGAGATCACAAGGTCCAAGAAGTGCTTTTCTGGCCAGACAGAAGCAGCTCTGCAAGAAGAACTCTGCTGCAGAGGCCAAGCCAAGACAGGGATCCAGCCCAGGCAGGGCCGTGGCGATGGAAAACTGCTTCCACCCGAGCACAGCCTCATGGCTCTCCAGCAGGCTCCCAGACACTGCTGGCTCCTGGTGACTGATATTTCTCAGCAGCATGGGGGAAAAAAATCAGCTTTGCAGCTAACTTTTGTGAGCTGCCGAGTGACAGCCCTTCTGCCAGCCAGGAACAGCACCCAGACGTGCCAAGGCTCTGATGTATTTTTCAACACAAGCATTGTTTCAGGCTGAAGCAGACCCTGACTCTCCCAAAGCAGAGTCTCTGCACCATGCAGGCTTCCAGAGGAGTCCAGGTCGTGCACATTCCCACTGCTGCACACGGCAGGGGTGGAAGAATCTGAAAACCAGAGAGCTGCCTGAGTTCCCTTCAAACTGCCAGAAAGGGCTGGGATCACGGAGTCTGTTCTGAGTGCTGCCAGACCATGGGATAGAATCATACAATGGGAAGGTTGGAAGGGACCTCAAAGCTCATCTAGTTCCAACCCCCTGCCATAGGCAGAGACACCTCCCACTAGTACAGGGCACTCAAGGCCTCATCCAACCTGGCCTTGAACACCTCCAGGGAGGCTGTGGAGCACAGAATCACCCAATGTGATCAAAGATCCCACTCTGTGCTTCTGTGCTGCACAACCTCCCTGGGCAACCTGTGCCAGTGTCTCACCACCCTCACTGCAAACAACTTCCTCCTAACATCCACTTTCAATCTCCCCTCTGTCACTTCAAACCCATTGCCCTTCTCCTGGCATTCCCAGATGGTCAGTAGTCCCTCCCCAGCCTTCCTGGAGCCCCCTTAAGATACTGGAAGGCTACTGTAAGTCTCCTGGAAGCCTTCTCCTCTCCAGTCTGCAGAGCCCCAACTCTCTCAGCCTGTCCTCATAGCAGAGCTGCTGCAGCTCTCTGAGCATCCTGGTGGCCTCCTCTGGACTGGCTCAAACAGTTCCATGTCCTTCCTGTGCTGGGGGCTCCAGAGCTGTACACAGCATTCCTGAGTCCCCAGGAGCATGCAGAGCCTCTCACCCTGCAGCCTGAGAAGCTACCCAAGGTTGCACAGTGCCATGCTGCTCACTCGGGGTGTCACTACTGAGCCCCAGATCACTTACCAAAGCAAAGTGTCCAGCTCAGAGTCCTGCCAGCACTGCAGTGGCCTGAAGACAATCAGGACTCCTGTGCATCGCCAGCATCCTGCACTTGTGGTGCAGAAATGCCAGGCAGAACAAGCCCCCCCCTGCAGCTGGGTGTCTGTTGTCCAGTGCTTGCTCTCCCTGACCTTTGAGAGATGAGACTTTGGACACTGATGAAAGAACAAAATGTGTAAAACCAGTTCAGGTCAGAATTAACAAAGAGCATTTAGCTCAGGGGAGCTGTCTGCAGAAACATGGGACTGCAAAGGTTTCATCAGGGATTTCCTAGCTTCCCTCCTTTTCATCTCTGTGCTCTTCTTTCTTCCAAGTCGAGCTCCACAGAAGTTTCAGGCACTCTTTTATCATTGCCTGCAGCAAGGGGAAAGAATTCTTTTATGGTGAGGGCTGGCCAGCTCGAGACGGAACAGGCTGCAGATGGAAGTGTGACTGTTTGCTTCTGAGCAGCCTGGCACATCTGAAGCATAGACACCTGCAGCTCCAGTGTCCTCTGAAGCCCAGACACACTGTACCTGCACCCAGGGCTCTGCCCTGGCTTATTTTATTTATCTCTGCTCTAAAGACTTCCTATGGTTTACTTCCAAACCTTTGTGTTGTTCAATGTTGCACCTTTGGCCTAGCCTGGCTGGAGTTTCACGCTGACCTCCAGGGAAACCCAGGGGCACGCAAACTACAGCCCAGCATCTCTGGCTGGGTGACCACCCAACACCACTGACACTAAACTCAATTTTGAGCCCTGTAAAAGAGATGCTTAATGTCAAACTTGGGTGATGAAACTGGATGCATGGAAAGAATCCTTTATCCAGCTTCATACCTGGTTCACTGCAACTGGCATGTCACAGGTTTTCACTCAGCTACACAGGAAACTCAGCACCAGAAGATGCCAACTTATTTTGCATTAGTCAGAGCGATCCCCACCCATCCATACATGCTTGGAGCTGATCCAGCCCCGTACCTCAAAGGATTCATGTTTTCTTAAATCCTTATGGCACTGTGTACGCAGCATCTGTTTGTTTCTTCCCCAGCACAACTCTGTGCAGCAACATCTCAACAGGACACATTGATAAGATTTAGCTCTGTGCTCTTTGCAGCTGCTCCAGGTTGCAGTGGTCATCTGGCACAAATGCAGCTGCCCTCTACCTGAGAGACCCATTCCATAGCTGAGGAATAGCTTAGCCATGGCTGCAGCTGCTTCAGACTGTTCTGCTGACCTGCAGGCTCCAGGTCAAACCCCTTCTGCATGGTCCCTGCTGTGCAGCGCTGGAGCGCTCTGCCTTCCCCTCTGCCTTCTGCCTCTGGGTCTCTCGCTCCTGCCCATTCCTGCCCCTCTCCCAGGCCCATCAACAGCTGTAAGGAGCATGAGTCCATAACTCTCAGCAGTCCACAGAGCTCGCAGAGCTCTCTTGTATGAGTGAAGATTAATAAGATTTAACAAGAGTGCAGCAGCACTCTGCAGAGGCAGCACTTTGATGAATGATGCTCTCACAGCAGCTTACGCTGGGCGCATTCTAAACCAGCCGAGCTGATAGGAGCTCCTCCCATGACTTTGAATCCACCCTGGGCCTGCTGCTGGGACAAGCAGGAGCTTCGGTCACCCAGCTGTAGCACAGCCTCCCTCCTTCCCAAGCACTTGACATTTCCTCTCATTATCTTCTGCCATTGCACAGCAGCCTGTGTGGGGGAGATGTCAGGGCAGCAAACAAAATAACCTCTGACAGGAAGGGAGTGAGGAAGGTCTGGTTACTCTCAAAAACCAGGAGACCACTCAAACAAAAGCAATTTTGTGTGCACACTTCTCCTCCAAGGCAATCCAACAACCCTCACTGCTCGCCCTGGCAGTCCCAGGGCAGTATTTAATCTAACAGCCTTTGTAGGGATAACAGCAGGCTGGATTTGTGCTGAAAGGAGATCTACAACCTTTCCTCTCCCCTGCTCCAGAAATAGCTCCTAGTAAAAGAAGAGATTTCCTGCTTTAGGTGGTATTTGATTAATTCAACTGCAAAACCTCTTGGTGAATTTGGGGTGAGTAAAAATGCCACTTTGGCAGAACTGGCACCGAACAACCTCTACTTTTACCATATGGGGGCATCAACATTTCCTTTCTTTTCATTATTTTTTGTGGCAATTCTACATCAAAGAGTAAAACACCAATGTGTAAGGTTTTATGGACCACCAGGCTACACTGATGAGGATGAAACCAAAGCAAAGCCACAGGACAAGGCCTTCCCCGGTGGGACTGAGGACAATCATCTGGAAGTGATCACTAATTGCTCCTCATCATCTGTAGAGAGTTTTCACTGGACAGCTACAGCCCTGCCACAGATCAGAGGGTCAGCACAGTCAGATGGGAACTCAGAGCCCTGGCAGCACACTGCAGCCACTGCTCCTGGCACTTCGAGGTAGAAGTATCACAGATTGAGGACACGATTCAAGCTGCCCCCAGGTGTTTGGCTCCTGAGTGTTTCTGCAGAGCTGGTGTCCCTTCTCTGCAAGAGTGCAGATACCTCCCAGAGCCAGATGCCCTCTGCCAGGCAGTCTGCAGCCCCAGCGTGCAGCTGTGGCACTGCTTAGGCTTGCAGAGCACTTGCTGGGTACAAAACCTGTCTCCACTGACCTCTTGTAGCAGTAACTGCTCAGCATTTCTGCAAGTCAGGCCTCGGGGAAAACAAGCAAGGAACAATTGGTGATCACCCCTGCAAAGTTTGACTGGAGTGGGTTGCCAGGCAACACAAATTGTAGCGGGGCAGTGATAAAACCCTATCCTCTAGAGAACCCTTAAGTCCCTTTGCCACTATCCTCTCCCCTTCCTGCAGTCCCCTCCTTCACTCCCCAGGTCCCACAACCTCTGCAACGCGATGAGATGGAGCTAAATCAGTGTCCTGTCCCGCCCAGCCCTTGCTCAGGCAATCACACTTGTGGTATTTCCAAAGAGTCAAGACCATTTCAGTTGTGAGCGTGTCTGAATTCCTCACTTGCCTCTCCCCCACTCTGATTTCTGAATAGAACCAAGCCAAGTCCTACAAAACTGGCACCACGCGGCACAGTCACCCACCAGAGCGCTGCCGAGCTCGGGGCTTGCCTCTCTCCCCCATGCAAACAGGCTCCCAGGCCCTCACTTTCTCTGCCTGCCTCCAGCACTCCACAGCACCTCTCCTCCGCACCAGCTGCCTGCTTCTCTTCCCACCCAGCACCCAGCACAGCTGCCCTCACCCAGCCCTGCCGCCGGCTGCAGCTGGAGGTGTGGGCTGGGGGAGTTATTTCAGGCTTCTGAAGGAAATCTGTTTCTCTGCCTTGCCAACTCCGTTTTTATCACACTTGTGTATGCAAGTAGATGTGTGTGAGATGTGTGCACATCTGGGTGTGAATGTGCACAACGTTTGCCACCAGGACAAATGTGAATGGAGCTGAGAAGGGAGAACAGCAGCAGCTCAACCAGCCTCGGCAGAGCCCAGCAGATGAGATCCGAGTGCTGCCTTTAAGAGTGGCTTACTGAAGAGCTGCTGGGAGTAGAAGAGGAGATGTGCCTGGGGAGGTCAGCAGCTGGGCCAGCAGCTGCAGCAGTGAATAGAACCATGAGGAGAGGGGCAGACACTGCACTCAGTGAGAACAGGACCAGGGACCAAGGTACGGAGATGAGCTCCTTTTTTGGCAGAGGTGCTGAAGGAAAGAAATTCCAGTGGGGGAAGAGTGTGAAGCAGTGTTTGAGCTCTGAGCTCCATGGACTCTTCTTCCAGCGCTCTCTCATTTCCCCTGCCCCACCTCGAAAACGATTCTCAGAGCTGCTCCTTACATCACTATCCCTTGCCCTGGGGCAAACAAAGTGGGGACCTGCTGGGTCTGCAGCAGAAGTGTAGCAAAATGCATACAAAGTAGGCAGCAAAGAGCTATCCTTCACTTAAAGCCTTCCAGCCATTTCAGCCAGAGGTTTGGGAATCCTCTGAGCCAGAGGTTCTGCTGCATTACCCTTGGACAGCTGAGAACAGCAATGCTGCCTCCTCAAGCCCACCTCGAGTTCCCTTGCTACCTGCAGAGCAAACCAGAGCCCACAGCTCTCGTCTCTGGGAGAGCCAGGGCACAGCTAGTGCCAGTCAGCTGCAGGCTGCAAGAGCAGGAGCTGTGCACAGCACCGCTCAGGCTGCAGCAGCACCCAAAAGCTCTGCTTAGGCACCGAGCTCCATCCTGCCAGGCGCCAGAGGAGCACTGCAGTCACACACCCCCTGCCCCAGCAGCAGCCCAGGCTGCCTCCACAGCTTATGCTTGGGCTCTCCTGGGCAGAGCCTGGAGCTGCAGCATTGGCAGAGTGCAGCTCTTGGCTTACCCCACTGGGCTGGAGCAGGACTGCTCTGGTCTCTCCCCTGTGACACACAGGCCTTGCCCACACCCCACAGGGCAGAAGGCAGAGGCTAATGATATGATGTATCAGACACCTTCATCCTCATCAATTTCTGCCCACCATAAACCCCTGCTCTCAGCCCTGTAGGCTCAATAAGTAGGACATTCACAGTTCAGACATCTCTGCCCACAGACAGTTGCTAGCTCCATCCAGCTACTCCTGGTGACATTTTCACCTTCCTTTCCTTTTGAGGAGGGAACCAGGGGAAGGAAGAGAGGAAGAGATGGTGCACACCTGTCTTCCTCCCTTTTTCTCCTGCATCAGACAGATGTTGGTGTTTTCCTGGTGGCCACTGGCAGTTACTCTGCCTTTGAGTCAGCCCTTCCTCCTGCTGCCTTTAATCTGATACTCACAGGGTATTTTTGACAGCTTCTGCAAGCATCTTCACCAAAGCAGAAATGCCAAGCACCTCAATTTGACACGAGAGCCACACTGCCATTTACATGGTAACTAATCAGCTCTGTGAGAGGGATCACTAAACTCATCATAAGCATCTTACAAACCCTGTTTAGAGGCTGACAGGAGAACGAAAGCAAAGCCCAAGTTCAAATGATGTGCAAATTCCACTCTAAAGGAGGAAGGAGAACATTCTCCTGGGGGCAGCAGGAACTCAGGCTAACTGCTGCCCTTCAGCAGCAGTGATGTTAGGTGAGGCACAGGGGAAGGGAGGCCACACAAGACACGGGTAGCATTTCACCATCACCTGAGTTTGACATGGGAAGGCTTTTCCTGGAAAGCTTCCAGCTCTGCCAGGTCTTTGTTAGGTGGTGGATTTGATTCCACAGCTGAAGACCTTCGAAATAACAAAGCCATGCAAAGCAGGAGCAGATTGACTTCTTGGCAGGAAGTCAATGTGCAAATAGTGATGAAATAATGTCA
Source organism: Eubucco bourcierii (assembly GCA_013396675.1). Taxonomy (NCBI): domain Eukaryota; kingdom Metazoa; phylum Chordata; class Aves; order Piciformes; family Ramphastidae; genus Eubucco; species Eubucco bourcierii. The sequence continues at coordinate 181,902 of VWZE01007488.1, read as the reverse complement.
GTAAGCTGTGAGACTCCTTAAAGGTCAGCAGGTAGGCAGTGACCAACTGCAGCACCGAGGTTGTTAACAGTTTCCTCTTTGAGGATTCTGACAGTTTCTGTGCTTTAAGCTAAGGGTTTAAAAACCATAGCCAGGATATGATAATTGCAGAGCCAAGCTCTGCACAGCTCCACACACAGAGATTGTCCTGCTCCTATGGACCCAACAGAACAGCAAAGTGTCACAGGGAAGTGATCCCAGGGCAGAGCTTGGGTAGCTCAGGAGGAAGTCTTCACCATAAGGGTGGTGGAAGCCTCATCCCTGGAGGTGTTTAAGGCCAGGCTGGATGTGGCTCTGGGCAGCCTGATCTAGTGGAAAGTATCCCTGTCCCTGGCAAGGGGGTTGGAGCTGGATGAGCCTCAAGATCCCTTCCAGCTGTGACAATTCTGTGACTGTGAGCTTCAGAGTGACATACAGAAGGAGGTGAGATATGAAAGGTTACACAAACACAGGTTTAATGCCTGCACTGAGGCATTGCTTCTGACTCTGAGCTGCCAAAGCACAAATGCAGCAAGGGTGAAGGAACACCTGACACTTCTCTCAGTTTGGGAGAAAGAGGCACACACCTGGGCATGGGAAGCAAGAACATGGCACCGATGTAACTCCTGCCACAGCTCTGCAAACGCCGCTAGCGAAAGCTGCTCAGGAACAGCAGAGAGCTCCAAGCTTCCGAGCGCTCTCCACACACCATGGTCTGTTTCCCAACATCTTTGCAGTCCTTGGAGAGGTGTAGCTGCAGATTTAATGAGCAATGCAAGCCATCTGTTATTGCCTCTCAGAGCAACTGAGAAAAAAACAGCAATAGCAGGAGCGCAAGAGATGGCAAAAACTGGAGCAAAATGGACCATGGGCGGGAGGGTCCTCTGCAGGACTGCTGTGCAGACAGCCCCCAGGCCAGTCTGACAGCTCAGGTCTGCAGCTCGAGGAGTATCTAAGGCAGGGCTTAACCTGGACTAGAACCACACAGTAAACGGCCAGGTTCACAGAGCTGAGCAGCATCTTACTGCTGACCACAAGCCAGCCTCACCAGAATGCTGTGCCCTCGGAGCTGACCCCGCAGCAGCCATGCTCCAGGCCAGCTCCTTTCCCTCAGCCCCCAGCAGAGATCCTTGGGGTTATGCAGATTCATGCAAATATAGCTGCTGCCTGCTTTACACTCAAGGTCAGAACTCCTGGCAGCACTCCTTACTTGCTCAGTGGGGTTACAACCAACCCCTCTGGATGCTGGGCAGTGGGCAGCCAAGCCCCTGGGCCCCAAGTTGTCCCAGCAGAGAGCCAAGTCAGCACCAGAGGATGTTTGTAGCTACCAGCTAGGGCAGCTCAGCTCCATGCAGCCACCCAGCAGGCAGTCACAAGCGCACTGGGGGGATGCAGGGACACTTCCTGCTGTCTCTCTACTCAACAAATCATGGAACCAGAGAATCATCAAGGTTGGAAAGGCCCTCTGAGATCATCCAGTCCAATCATCAGCCCCACAGCACCATGGCCCCAAGAGCCATGGCCACAGATTTGGGCATGCCTCCAGGGATGGGGACTCCATTGCCTCCACGGTCTCTACTTCATTTGTTTGCAGTGTGAGGCTGAGAAGGAGGAGGATGATCTGCACAGTGCCTAGCCTAAATGCTAGCTGAAGATCAGACTCCTGTTTTCCACCCTACTGTGGGCCTGCAGTTCAGCTCCAGGTCTAAATCACTTGCAACTGAAGCTTCAAAGCCTGCCTGTGAAGCTGCAAAGGTGAGGTTGTGTTGTGAGCACAATTAGTGCCTGGGTCTCTCAGCTCAGTCTTCTCCTGAACATGGCCTGAGGACAGGGCTTGCTTTAGCTGCACTCAGGTGTTCCCCTGCCTCCTCTCAGCATGTGCCATCCAGCCACACACATTTCGGCCTCACATTCATATTTCCTTCTTCCACCAGAAGGCTTGGAGAAATTGCCAAAAATCCACTTAAATGCTTTGGGTTTCTTTCTGCAGTCCCAGTTTTATTTGACCACAATATTAAATCTGGAGGGAAAGGAATAACTGCAGGTCCATAGTTTGCATGATGAGGTCTCTTTGGCCTACTTTATCCTGCACAGCTTTGTGACAAGAACAGATGTAAAAGCTCCTTGCATCCTTAATCAAGACATACTATTACTGAGATAAGCAGAAGGCAAGGGAATAAGCCAGGGTTCAGAAAGAGAGATGGCTGCATGAAATAAAGGGTTTATTTTAATCACCAGACTTCCCTGGCAGGGTTTAAGTCAATTACAAAGTTAAAGCCACCTTCCTGTGCCGTGTGTTAGTATAAACACAGAGCATACATCTGGAGCAATTTACTAATCAGAAGTATTTATTACCTGCTGCACCCTCGCAGCAGCACTGCATCATTTTCCAGTGATTGTAATGAGTTACTAATCTATAGCAGTGCCTAATGCAGCTTACCCCATCCCAGGCAGATTAATGAAGTGCAGTTAAAATGCAGGATGCCCTCCTATGGCTTTTCCACATCTTCCTAATGCTGAATAGTAATAATAATAATAATAATGTTTAAAACCACCCAGAGCAGGACAATTCAATAATTCGATCTTCTAGAACTCAGCAGCAGGGTTGGGGTTTTTTTTGGTTTTGTTTTGGTTTTTAGTGCCATTATCAGAAGGGAGGATCTCACAAAATCACAAACACCTGAAAGCCAAAGCAATTCTGGTCTGGAACCCCAGCACAGATGTGGTAAACGGGGCCCAAAACACATCCAGGAGGAGCTGCACTCATCCCCTTGCCTGGCACAAAGCTGTCACCCAGACTGAACGCCCCCAGACCTCAGTGCAGTCTGATGTCCTAACTCCTGTCCCTCTGTGCTGTGCTGATGGGGACCAGGTAACACTCTCTTCATGCACCTTGTTTACCACTCCCTGCAGAAACCCAAAGCACTGCACTGTTGTGCTCACAGCTTCACATCCTGGGAGAGGGAGGAACTGCTCCCTCACTGCCTCCCTTGCTTTGTGTCTGCCTTCTTCACCCGGAGAAAACTTCTGCCACCTGCACAGAAATGAAGGACTGCAATGAAGCCTGTGCTAGATCTCTGGGAACAGCCCCCAGCCCTGACACTCCAAGTGCTGCACCCCCTCATAGGGCAGCACCTCCCCAGAGCCTGAGCAGGCGTTCTGCTACTGGTGACATCTTCAAACCCCAGCAAAACCCACCTGAGAGCACAGCTGCAGCTGCTGATGCTGCACAGAGCAAGGGCAGACAGTGGCCAGTGCAAGGATGAAGTAAAACTAATCTTTGATGTCCACTGCTCTCACGTGAGCTAATGCCAGCTGGCATCCAAGCACAGCAAAGCTTCCCTCATCCACGCTCACTCCGGAGCACACTTTTGCTGTGCTGTACAACAGCACCAACAAAAAGGTCCAAAGTTCACTTCCACTCCAGGACAGCCAAGAGCAGCGTCTGGAAGAGCACTAAATGACAGGATACAGCTAACACCAAACACCAAGATAGTTAAAACCATTACAAATCCATATCTCTTGGGAACTTAACAACCTATAGGTTCAGTCAACTTAAAAGATCTAGGAGCAGGGTTTAGTGGATTAGTAACAACAGACCATTAATCTCTGCAGCCTTGATTTTAATCCAGCAGTGACCAAAGTGATTGGAAATCAGCTGCCCACATGGCTGCTGCAGCTGCTGAGCAGGGCTCTCTCCATACCTGCAGGCCCCTGATGAGACTGCTCACCCAGAGCCTTCTGCTTGACACTTAGCTAAACCCAGCACTTCTGGCAGAGTATAGAATCATAGAATGGGAAGGTTGGAAGGGACCTCAAAGCTCATCCAGTACCAATCCCCTGCCATAGGCAGGGACACCTCCCACTAGCAGAGGGCACTCAAGGCCTCCTCCAACCTGGCCTTGAACACCTCCAGGCAGGGAGCAGCCACAACCTCCCTGGGCAACNCCTGCAAGGTCACTCCAAGCTCTCCTGGAAGCCTTCTCCTCTCCAGGCTGCAGAGCCCCAACTCTCTCAGCCTGTCCTCACAGCAGAGTTGCTGCAGCCCTCTTAGCATCTTGGTGGCCTCCTCTGCACTGGCTCCAACACTTCCATGTCCTTCCTGTGCTGGGGGCTCCAGAACTGCACCCAGGACTGCAGGTGAGGTCTGAGGAGAGCAGAGCCAAGGGGCACAATCCCCTCCCTTGCCCTGCTGCCCACACTGCTCTTGCTGCAGCCCAGCACACAGTTGCTGTCTGGGCTGCACTCACACTGCAGCCTCAGGCTGAGCTTTGCATCACCCCAGACCCCCAGGGCCTTTTCCTCAGGGCTGCTTTCCAGCCATTAATTCCAGTAATTCCAGTGCACATCTCCCTGTGAACCCAGAGCTGCTTTGAAGCTTTTACTTGACACTTCTCTCAGCCTGCATTAGCAACATTTGCTTCTTGCCTGGCAAAATACCCAGAGCAGACTTGTGCAAAACAAACACTTCTTTGTTTCTACCTAAGAGCTCCAAGAACCGTGTAGGAACTGATGACTGTCATTGCCAGCAGATGCCAGGAGATTATTTCTGTGCAGTTTATGTAACATCAGTGAAAGTTCTGCCCAAGCCACTTCAGGAGTTTGGGAAGTGATGCAGCACAATTGTGCCACATTCTGCTGTTAGATGCTGGTGGGGTCCTCACCACACAGGTGCTGAGGTTCTTTTGCCTGGATAAAAAGATCTTTTCTACAGAACTGTATAAATCACTTAGTGATTAGGAAGATTCCTGATGATCTTACCTGAGCTTTTCCGAAGATTTTGTCTTATCACTTACACCACTGCTACTCCTTGCTCCAGCAAAACACTGCAGCACAATCCTTCATCTATTTATACAATACATTTATACATTTATACAATGACATATTAAGACTCAGAATCACAGCATGGTCTGTGTTAGAAAGGACCTCCAAAACTCATCCACTCCAACCCCCTCTGCAGTCAGCAGGGACATCCTCAACTAAATCAGGTTGCCTAGAGCCCTGTTGAGCCTCACCTTGAGTATCTCCAGGAATGGGACCCCAACCACCTCCCTGGGCAACCTGTTGCAGTGTTCCATTGCCCTCATGGTAAAGAACTCAGACACACCAAAACACTTCAGCATGTCTCCTAAGCCTTGCATTTTGCTCAATCTCTGCATTAATGCATCGTGACAGAACCTGAAGGAGATGACAAAGTTTTCAGCTCATACTTCTGCTACCTGATGAAAATAAATCACATTATTGATTGCTCTGTTTTGCATCCTGTTCCACCACAGTGAGTTAAATACCTGTGACTCCACAGCAAAGGCACAATTACAGCCTGGCAAAGATGAATTGCTAACAACTTGGTGAGAGTGCCAGGGGGGCTGCTGAAGATAAAAATTATGCATCTGCAGGTAACATGAAATCTCACCTGCAATTACTAACTGCCACATATCACCCTCAGGATCATCTGGGCAAGTGAGAGAAGACTGTGGAGTCCTTGTAGCTTGCTTTGTTTTCCACCACTCATAAATATGGATGCGGGCAAACGCCACAAACGGTGCAGCCAGGTGAGTATGGTGGGAAATAAAGAGTGGGAGGTTACGGCACCGTAGGTTTGCTGCAGGGCATGGGCACCCCAGCAGCACTTCAATCCCTGCAGCTTCCCACAGCCACACACTCATCATCTCTTTCTGTCAGCATTAGCCAGGCTCATTCTGTAGGAGTCCTGCTGTGCCAGTCTTTCTGCCCATGGAAGAGGAGAAAACTCCATCCTGATGCCTATTCTTGAAGCAGAGCTGTGCACTACAGTAGTTAACAGGAGGAAAGAACCTAAATTGGAAACAACCCACAAAGCTGACAGGAGGATGATTGCCCAAACCCCATCTTTCCCTCTAAATCCATCTCCTTAAACACCACTTCCAAAAGCTAGAGATGTCAACACATGCAGAGAAGGGGAGAAGAGGAGAAGGTTGCTTAGCTTCTTCCTGCATGCCTGTGCTCAGGAGCCCCTTGGGCAGTCAGTGCGCAGCCTGCTCCGTTCCATGCTAAAAGCCAGGTGACAAGGATAGGATCCTGAGCTTGGCCGAGTTAAGCACTAAAGGGGGGAAGGGAAAGTGTCAAAATGAAGAGATAACATTATGGGTAATTTCTTCTCTCTACTTATTTTAGTATCTTGGTAAAAAGTGCATTCAGATTAGTTATTTGTGAATCACAGCTGCTGTGGTATTTCTTTGGCAATGATATTACACAAGAGGAAAGTGTGGGGCACTTGAGTCGAACGCTGCTACCACTACAGAAATACAAACGTTGCAGAGCTGCTCATTCCAACCAGAAATGTTTTGGGGTGGAAATAAACACATCCAACAATGAAAGCCTGCATTGTCTTCAGTTCTGCCCACTGCTTTCAGCACAGGCTGCATGTGGGAACTGTTCAGCTGCTACTTTCTGCACTGAATAAAAGACAATGAAGTGTTCGGGGCTGTAACCCTGGGCAGGCTGTAACCCTGGGCAGGCTGTAACCCTGGGCAGGCTGTACCTGGCACTCCACAGCAGCACACAGACCTGCCATCTAAAGCTTTTCTCAGTGCCAAGCTTTAAGCTTTTGCCATTTGTAAGCCCCAAATCTCACTGAGACTAAAGCCACTGACAAGATTTATGGGGTTCCAAGGCCTTTTGAGGCAGCTCTGAGTGCAGCCTCCCTGGTGCCTGCTGCCAGCTGCTAAGCACTGCATCAAAGTATCTCCCACTCTGACAACTAAATTCACTTCTTATGGGTACCAGTGTTGTCCATAACTGGCAGCTAGTTTTGACTGCTGCTTCAGCTAGCAATGAGATGCTCCTGCTAAACCAGTTCTATGTATTCCTCTTTTAACAGCCCAGATGGGTCAGCCACTGACCTCAGCGTTTACTGTTCTGAGTTTCACCATCAGCAGTCAGTAACAACGAAAACAGAAGCTCCCTCAGCTCAGTTACAAACTTTCAACCAAGCAAGCAGGAGACACTCTGACCAAGAGCAACAAACAGGCAAATCAGCCTTCCAGGGTAAGCAGAAACTCCTTCTGTATTGGTCTACAAGGAATATTCATGATGCAAATGGGAAACCAACTTGGTCCTTGCTGAATTTAAAATCTGCCTGTTGTAGATTTCAAAACTGAAACCTTTCCAAGAATATCAGCAGCAAAACTTCTCTGTAACATCAGTTCTATCTTGAACACTTAAAGATAACCTTAAAGTGAGAGTGCTTATCTGAGTTGAGGTTTTATTCCTGCTTTTAGTAATGTGGTCTGGGTGGCTCAGTGTCTAGTTCAGCTGCACCAGCAACGAGCAGCGGCACGGGGCCAAGGGGTCCCTCTGAAATCTGGGTTACCTTCACCACGGAGATGTGGCAAAGAATAGCAGCGACTGCCAGCTCCTCGGATGGAAAACAGCTCAACATAGGACGTGCAAAACTATTCATAAACGTTCCCTTCTCTTACCTTTACATAAGCTCAAAGCTGTGTGTTGTGTTGGCACTTCAGTGCCTATTTGGTCACGCCTGAGCTGTAAAACCAGCCCTGAAAATAGAACGATGGAAAATGCAGGCCACAGGAGCCCACCCCTACAGCAGGCATTTATGGGAGGCTCCAAGGCTATTTCTGTAGCATCTGAAAGCACAAACATCTTCGCGCCCTTAGGAAAGGTGGCAACATCTCTGAAGTGAGAAAGCATCCAAGTGCCGAGGAGCTGAGAGTCCTCGGATCCAGCACATGGCCTCTACCCTGCGTCCGATGCCAGCAGGGGGCTGCGGCCACCTGGGTCTTCAGTAACACCAACAAACTCCCTGCAGACAGAAGGTTTGCCCACACACTGCAGCTGCGGAGGTGGGACACAAAGCAAGCTCTCTGCAGTGGCCTGGGTGCCAAAAGCTGCACCTCGAACCTTCCCCAGCCTGCCCATGGAGCCCTTTGTCTTCTGTATGCATCCCTGCAGGTATGCAGCACTTTGCGAGTGATTCCTCCCCCTTGGATACCACATTCCTTACTTAACAGCTATGCCTGTGATAGTCTTGGAGAATAATTCACTTGCTGTCAACAGTTTTGTCCAACCATGACAACGAACCACTCACTATTAGCTACTAATGGACACTGGAGCCTTGAGATCCTTCTCTTCTACAAGACTACCTCGGCTTGAATTATATCAGCTTGAACAACGCTAAGAGAAGAAGAATTATCAGACCTTACAGACCATCAGTCAATAGATAACTCAAGCCCTGACATAATTTAGAGTTCCTATAGGACAGCTCTGTGTTATGCCAGGTAATAAGAGCTCAGAGACTGCAGAAGCAGCAAGACAGAAGATGAAGTGCAACTGGGCTCCAAACTCACCCCTGGCCCTCAATGGCAGGAGATGCTCCATACACACTGCAATTCCTTGACAGACAGCAGGATTTTTAGAGCGTCTTGGCTGTCCATATGCATGATTTATGAGCCTTGTGTGCTGCCAAGCAGGCAGAAGAAGTCACATCATAAAAGGGATCTGTGCCTGTGAGACTGGAGGATGATGACAAAGCAGGAAGGGAGCTGTAGGGATTGTGTGAATTTAATCTATATTAGTTCCCACAAGCCAAAACAATAGGAACTGATACATCAATTCATAGGAAGCCACAAAGACGTTGATCATGAAGGTTCTAGACATCCTGTTGTGATGGATTAGCAGAAAACACACAGAGAAACCTTCTTATCCAATGTCCACAACAGCAGCATTTTCTTATTTAAGTGAGGTACCCTGCAAGGATCTGCACACAGCATCCTGCTGCTGTTCTGCAGATTGATGCCTGATATCTAGAATCATCCCAAAGCTGCTTGTGCAAGCAAAGGTGGCAGCCATGATGGGATCCACAACCACCTGAGGACACCGAGGCTTGCTCATCTCTGGTGGTATTGCTATCCAGGAAGGAAATTCTGAATATCCTACCAACAGCTGTCATACTCTTTTCATGGGACCAGTTTCATCCCTGTGCCATGATCATCTCCATCTTCAAAGTAATAACCACCAGAGAGGTCTTTCATCAGCATTTCATCTACAGGACATCTTCCATCTATAGGACATCTTCCCTTCCACCACCCTTCTAGGCTGTAACATCACTGAAAGGAGTGCAGCTTCCAAAGTCATAACACAAACCACGACTCTATTTCCTGAGCCCGTGCCACTCAAAGGAGTAAACATGACTCATGCCTTTGAAGGAAAGAGAGGGCTCAAAAGAGAGGGCTCTCATTTCTTTCTAAAGGATGGAAATTGGTTTCATGGTCCTTCAGTTAGTTCCTGTTTCTCATTTGCATCTGCACAAAGAAACCAGATTCCATCCTCAAACACACCTTCAAGAAGCAAACCCCTTAATTCAGTGTGCCAGGAAAAGAAAAATATTCAGTTTATAAAGTTCACAGGAAATTGTTTTGCCCAGCACAAGGGCCAGTAATTAAAATACATACATACATATATATGTATATGTGTGTGTGTCTGTCTGTCTGTCTGCCTGCCTGTCTAAATCTCAGCATCCTGTCATACAGACAGGTAAAAATCCCTAGGTATAAAATATTTGGAGACTATATATGCCTCCTCTTAATAGAGGAAATCATTTCCCATAGACTAAGTCTCACACAAATTCCTGGCCACCAAAAAGCCACCCGTGTGACTTCATCACGTCACTGAAGTAAGCAGCACAGCCTGAGTGCTACATCCGGCATGGTTGCAATGTCATGTAGCAAAAGACAAGGCAGCCTAACGCTGAACCTGTGTTTAATTACTGATAAGATAACTCAGCAGTCCGTTCCTTTCAGTGCCTGGCATCATCCCTTTCAGCAGCAGCCCTTAACAGGCCCCCATCCAAACAGCTACTGGAATTAGGAGGAGGGTTCCTGGGTTCCCACGACAGGGAACTGAGTGACTGCAAATGTTCAGCAAGATCCAGGCACACGAGCCCAGCCTCGTACCTTCCGTGCTGGAACAAATGACTTGGAGAAAAAGGACAAAATAATGCTCCCGGCCTGCCTAATTCACAGTTCTGTCATCTGCAGCTGCGTGCTCAGCCAGTGGGTTTCGGCAGTAACTGGGTGATGGAACGACCACTGCTGAAGGGCTGGCAGCACAGCTCCTGGAGCTCAGTGTGGAGGCAAAACCCAGCCAGCTGCATTACACCTCCTCTTGCTCACACTGCCACCCAGATATCCCAGCTAGATTAAATGCTACAAACTCTACTGTAAAAAGGATGACAGAGGAAAGATAAGAAGCATTAGTGCCAGTCTGAAATCTACACATCTTAATCCTTTTCCCAAGATGCCAAATCCCAGGGAGTCCTGAGGAAATTAAAATCTCCAGGAAGAAAACAATAAAGCATGCAGACTTCCTCACAGGGGCTGAAATACCTGAAAGCACAGCTCTGACCACAGCTCTGACCACGCAGCAACAGCATCCCACCCATCACTACTCACTTTATGCCCCTAAAGAAAGCACTAGAGCCGGGGAGGGAGCAGCGACGGCTATCGGTGTGCTGGTGCTAGAGGGAGATAGCGAGCGAGGACCGCGTCGAGGCTGAGCCCACTGCCGGCTGCCATGCCTGGGTTCCCACGTCTCAGGATGAGCAAAGCGGGGCGGGGGATGAGGAAGCTGGCATCCAAACGTGTGCCATAAGGAGCTGCACAGTATGGGACAGCTTCTCTTTGGCTCGGGATATTACTGCCAGAACAGGGAGCTTCGCTTCTCCGTTCTCAGTGCGGTGCCTGGAGTGCCTCATCGGAGGAGCGCCGGACAGGTGGCACCTCACGCTGAGCTAGAGGAGTGTGACATTTAAATGACAAAGGGCAGCAGGTTTCGCTGCCGTGAACAGCGAGGGAGGGAATCGTTCCGATGGTACCAAAGGTCAGCCTGGGGTAGTGCCGGCGTCACCTGGGAGCCTGGTGGCAGAGGCTGCCACTCTCTGGGGATGAAAGACAGGCTGGTGTGCCCCATGGGCTGACAGCGACACTGTCTGCTCGGGAACATGGAAGTCTGGGGGCAGACGCAGGCAACACAAATTAAACACCAATGCTGCCGCCCCAGCTGTTGGTGTCGGCGTCACCAGTGCAAGGGCTGCAAGGGTGGCTCAGCTGGGAAGTGCTGCAGAAGGTGCAGTGGGCACAGGCACTGCCAGGGTGCTGCTGGCTGGGGGCTGCGGCTGAGATCTCTGCATGGTCCCGAGGGAGCTTGGAGCTCGTTCTCCCAAACCAGCTCCAGGCTGGACACCAGGATGTCCTCTAGGATCTCCTGCCCCCCGTCAGCATTGCTGCCTGTGCTGCCTGTGTTCCCGTTTCCGGACTTACGCAACGACTGGAGGGCAGAGGCAGCCTGCAGAGAAGGGGCACAGCAGGAGAGGCTGGCAGCCTGCATCCCCGTGGGGCTCCCTGAAGTGTCCCAAACTCGAGACCTGGGCACCTCCCGGCTGGCGCCTTCTGCGAGGCGATGATTCCAGCATGACTGACATGACAAACGAGCACGGGAGCCAGGCTGCAGCAGCAGAAGGCAGTGTTTTCCCCTAGAATAAATTGTTCCCTTACGCCAGACACCCGCCCGTGCCTACTCATTAATTGGACAAGCTCTGGTGACAACTGAAATTACCCAACTGCTGCATACCGGAGGGCAGAGAGCTCCGCAAGCGTAAACCGAGCAGCCTGAAGCTGGAGTCCCAGTCTCCAAGGAGTCCTCTGAAATCGGGTTGTTGTTTATTTAAACTCATTTTCAGGGCATAGCCACAGCAAAGCCCCCCAGAAAAGCCGAGGCACCACTCCTCAGCGTTCCCCCTCCCTCCTCTTGCGAACCCCGAGCTGTGGCAGCAGCGCACCACAGCCCTGCCAACGAGCCGCAGCCCTTTGGAAAGCTGCGGATCAGCCAAGTTTAAGAACTTCGGGAGCTATGAAATCCTGGGATCCCCACAGTGGTGCGATTAAACCCACACGCAGGCACACTGGGAATGCCACACATCTGTGATCAGCACGTTGAGGTACCCACTGCAGCCACTGGATCACAATTACTGCCCAGGTACTGGAACGCGGGGGGTGGGGGGGCACCGCTTTTTTTCCCTTTCTGTCGCTACCCACTCAAGACACATCATTCGTGGATTTTTCAGCTGCTGTTTTGATGTGGGTCTCGCTGTACCTCCTGCCCCTTGCTATGGGGAAGCCTGGGGGACCCTGCGTGGTATTTCCCTCCCTTGCCCTTCTGCGTACCTGAAATGCAGACGATGAAATTCGCTTGCAGAAGAAAAAGCACCTCCCAAACAATTTCCATCCTCTGATTCTCATGCCAAGTGCATCCCTCGGCGAAAAAAAAATAACAAAGATCAATATCGCAGTTTGAACGATCCCAGCAAATTCCCGTTCGGACCCGCAGCCGGTATTCCCCAGATGTGCTGACAACTCATGTCCGAGCGCTGCCTCCGCACGGCTCAGCCGAGATGCCTTCCTTCGCCCTCCAAAAACCACCACGCAGCCAAGTGCGGGCGCCGGGCTCTTCCTCCGAGAGCGAGAACCAAATCCACCAGATTTCCCCACACGACATAGACAGCAGCCCCCCGCCGCTCCGCTCCGCAGCCTCCGTGCCAGGGCGGCGGGCGCCGGGCAGCCCCCAACTCCGCAGGTCTCGGCGGGGCAGTGCCGGGGGCCGGCGGCGGTCGGAGGGGGGGTCCTGCGCTGCTCCTGCCGCTGCTGCGCTACAAAACGAGCGGAAAGAGATTAGCCCCCATGCACCGCCCCCGCCACGCACCCACCCCCGCACCCGCGCCGCTGCCGGAGCTCCCGCAGTCTCCGGCGCTCCCCGGGATTTCCGCCAGCCGACTGCAGGGGTCCT
>VWZE01007488.1:130456-167969 GCA_013396675.1 Eubucco bourcierii | reverse complement strand
GGGAGTGGGGGTGGTCGGGGCGGGGGGAGCGGGCAAGGAGAGCGGTGCTTGGGGCTTCAAGCTGATGTCCCAGCCCTTGGCAGGGACGCGGAGGTCACGGTGCGGATCCTCCGGCGGGATGCTGGGGAAACGGCTTGGACTGGATGGGTTTGTAAACAGCCCTGCAGCTCGGACGCGTGCGGGGCGCCTCTGGCTGGGCTCTAGTGAAAGGAGGACGCCTGCATCTCTGAGCGGGGAAGGACGAGAAGCCTCGGGCTGGGTCGTTATTCCCACCGGTGCTGAGCCGTCTGTAGGAGTGGCATGTTTCAAGCCAACCCGGCGGTGGTTAATTGCGGTAGCTCAGGGTTTCTGAGTGCTTCAGAGCAACTGGATGGGACAGAATCATCGTTCTGAGGAAGGCAGAACTGGGCTGCAGGCTCTCTGCGTGCTGCTGCTTGCAGTCGTTTCGCTGGCTCTCGGGGTAAAGTGCTCATTGTGCTGCAGCAGCCTCTGCTGAGGTTCGCTTCGTTTCTTCTGGGTTATGACAAGACTCAGGATTTTAACAAGATAATTGCCTTCGTCTGCCCACTGAGAAGAGCCAGGCTGGGCACGGAACCCAGCCATCCAAGGCTTCAGGGACAAATGACTGAAAGAATTCCCATTTTTTTTTCCGACGGATTTTCATTAAAGAGTGGAACTGTGCAGCAAAAAGGATTGCTCTCCTTGGCAGGATTGCAGGATGCTGAGTGTCGTCTGAACACTGAAGTTCAGGCAACTGAGAATTGTCCCTCTTGGCCAAAATGAAATGTGTAGGATTTGGAGAGCTAAGGCAGCCATGGGTGAGCAGGCATCGGCTGGGCACCGCTGTTGTGTAGGGATGACTTTGGGCACCGAATGTGTTGTCCAGGAGCACCAAACCAGTACAGCTTTTTTAAGAGGTCGAAATATGATTTGCATCTGGTTCTTGAAAAGTTAATGGACTAAAGGAGTGCAAGGAGTCCTCAGCCATTCCTGTAGGATCACCTTATCAAATGAAGGCTTGAATCAGCAGAAGAAACAGGGATTATTGACCCTGAGACCTTGCTTGCTGAGTGTTCTGTGTCTTCAGAGTCACACAAAGCAGCATGTGAAAGGCTATGCCTTTTAGAATCCAGGCTGATATCTCCTCCTCTGGTATTATAAAAGGCACTGGTGGTATCCTCTACCTGTGCTCCAGAGATATTTCAACATGCTTCAGGAAGTGCTCAGTAAATGTTTCCACTGATGTTTACTAAACTCCTCTACTCGAACAGACAGCGTTGTCTGTTTGGGGCTTTCCCAGCCAGTTGTTCACAATAACATCCCAATCCAGCCATAACAAGCTCACCAAGGGCCCTTTATCTTTTATGCTCAGATTTACACAGGCAGCCTGGTTCCTAAACTACCCTTCTTGAAATTCTGGCATTGCATGTGGGAGAATGAATGTCTGGAGCAAGTGGGATGACCTGTGGTGAAAGGGGGTTCTGTCCATAAAGCCATCAAAGAATTGATTTGATGGCAGGAGATAATTTCAAATCCTGAGCCACGCACTCCTGTTTAATTCCTGTCACTGTCAGTGGAACTTTAATGGGAGTTTAATGGCAGGGGAAAATTAGGTAGGTCATGGTGGCTGCCAGCAGAGAGCCAGAACTCCCAAATATATTATTTTTTGTGCATCATTTTAGTGTGGTATGTTTATCATCCTCATACAAACCTTATGTCAGGGGCTTGTGGTAGATAAGCACTTTGTGACTCAGACTGAGAAATCTGTGAGGACTCAAAAGCAAATGGAAAGCTTCCTTCACCTGGAAGACAGGGAAGAGAGCTCAGCAAACCTGCGTTTCCTTAAACCCAGACACATAATCACCAGTTCATGCTGCTGGCATTCGGTGGCTGTGGTGGTGCCTGGCTGGCAGTGGCCAGGACTTTGGCACTGGAGTCATTCTGGCCTCACTGGCTGCTGCATCTCCACAGGAGACCTTAGCTCAGTGAAGCTGGCTGGGTGTTTGATAGGGACTGTCCCAAAGCCCTCTGGCATCCAGCGGAGCCTTCCTGCAGAGCTGTGGATCAGGCTTTCACTTGGTGTAGTACATCTGATCCCAAAGGGTTTAAGATAGTGCAATGTGTTTGGGGCAGAGGCAGGATGTACTCTGCTGTGTACCTGGGCGCTGTTTGGAGGCAGGAAAACGTGCTGGCTGCAGCATCCATTCCTTTTCTTGTAGGAGTTTCCACTCCAGGCTCCTTCAGTAACTCAGCTGGAACACAGGGGGTTGGTACTTGCTGCCATGATGCTGAGTTCCATTCATATTTATACAGTTGGCTAAACTTTTTAGGCTCAGTCTTGCCAGCCTCTGAGCTGTGCTGAAGTCACTCTGTGTGCCTAGAGGTAAAAATGACTGCAGAGTGCTTTCAGACAGGTCTCTGAGGCACGTTTTGTGGATTCGAATGGTGAGGACTTTACAATCTGGGAGCAGTGGCTGGGAGCTCTGTCAGGGTTTTGGAGCACCTGCTGCGTTCAGTGCGAGCTGGACAGCTTCTGCAGGCCACACTTACAGAGAAGGACTTCTGGGTTAGCAACAGAGTGTTTACAAAGTGCTTACAAAATCCTCACTCCTGAAGGTTTTTGTACCAACATCACACGTTCCAGCTCAGTGCAGCAGAGTTAGGGCCTGTTCCTTCTCCGAGGAGCCAGCATTTTGACTCCTTTGACCCCAAATCAGCTTGGAACAGGAAAGATCAGCTGCAGACATTGTTTTGAACAAAATTGTTCTGAGCAAAATGGGTTGAGCTGTGGCTTACCCTGTGTGGATGGAAGAGGCTGCTGCCACTCATTCCTGCTGTGCTCCCCCCAAGGTGGTGCAGCAGCTTTCTAGGTGCTCCCTGGCTCAGTTCTCTCAGCTAGGGCAGATCAGCAGATGCCTGCTTTTGAAGTTCCCTGAAGCTCCTGGCACGTTTCCAACACCTAAGCTGGCAGAGCTGGAACGGTTCCCACTCCTACTTGCTTCCCCCTGTCCCAGGGACTGCTGGCCCCACGGCAGGGGCAAGGGAAGGACTTGTGAGTCTCCTCCAGAACTGCCCCTGGGAACAGCCTGGGATGTAAGCATGAAGCAAAATCAACGTTAGAGCCAGATCAAAGGAAGGGGCAGTGCTGCACTCTGGTCAGGTGGGAGAAAACTCAAGGGTCTCCAGTGCTAAAAGGGGAGTTGAGCATCCAAAGCCAGTAGCTAGTGTCCAGCTCAGGGATCTTTACTAAGCTGTACCAGAACTGGATCCTAACCACCACTGAAATGAATAAATTACCACAGTGGTATCTCTGAACCTCACTGTGCTAAGTCACAGGAATGTGACCCTTCCTCCTTGCCTCAAGGTTATTTACACCTAGAGCCCAGGTGGAACTTACATTAGAATGGTTTTGTTGCAATTAACTGAATTCTCTGTAGAAGACCACGAAGACTTTTGTGTTTAGACTGCACATTTGAGTGCCCAAGTGACTTCAGATGGGGCACTGAAATGCCATAACAAAGTGCAGAAACTTGCCAGAAAGCTCCTGTGCATCGAATGCAAACATTCAGAGCTGTGATAAGGAATCACCTCCTTATTCCTTTTAAGATGAGAGGTAAGGATTCATCTGCTCAAACCTTTGGCTCCTGTTTCCTTAACCTCAAGGATTAAGTGGTGAGGCAACACAATTCTGGGCCAGCTTCCAGTCCTCCCTTTGTGTGAGATGTGTTGCTTTGGTGGCCCAGTGCAAGTCATCCAAGGAGGCTGGGGCTGAAGTGCTCTGCTTGGCACTGCTGTGCTTTCAGCACTGTCAGCAGTCTGCCGCCTGGAACAATTTCCTCTGAGTCTGTGTCTGACCTCGATCCTCACCGCCAGTGTCTCAGCTTAAGCTTTTAGATAGCCTCGCTTAAATGACAAAGATGCTCAAGTACCTTCTTGGCTCAGAGGTTAAGCAAGTGAATATTAGCAAGCCACTAGCAACAGGTGGGTTGCTGGGAAAACAGCTATAAATCCTGAGGGATAATACTGCCGTTTAATTTCTGGCCCTCCAGCTCCTGCATTGTTCCTGCCATCCTGTCTAGGATCTTGTGAGAATCTCTTCAGTGCATATAAATAGTGCTGAGCTCACCGAGGAGGCTGATAAAAAATTGAGCAGGTTGCTGTAAACATGCAGCCCGCAAGGATCCATCAGTGCAGTGGACACTGAGGTAATTATTTTCTTGTACTGATGGTCTTTATCAAACCCGAGATGGAATTCATGTCTTAGTGGGGGAGATAATGATGCCATTTGTTTGAAGTTCAGAACAGCCCAACAAAGGGGCGAGGAGCATGACTGGCAGTTAACTATGAAGTCAATCAATGTGGCTTTCCTGGGAGTCAGTCAATTCATTATCATAAAGTCTCCTCTTCAGTCCAAATCCCTTTTTCATGTCTGAGCCTCGGCAAACAGTGTTAAGACATCAAGTGTTCGTGAGGTATCAGGCTTCTCGCTCAGAAAGGAGATGTAAAGTTCAGCCATTCCGGTTCTCTGGAAGTGAGAAATCAGTCCCCGAAGCGTTTAAAACGTTTTGCTGTCTTGCAGTTCCTCAACAGACCTCGGGAGGTTCTTTGGGAGCCTCGGCGGCTTAGCGCCCACCAAAGGAGGTTCCTCTGAGTGGGCACAAGGCAGAGTGGGAGAGCTCCCCAGACAGCACTGACTTTGGGTGGTGCAGGGATTACACCAGCTGGTAATATCCTTGTAACATCCTCGTTGCCCACAGCCAGGGAGTCTGTTAGTGCCTTGACTGCTAAAAATAATGCAGCAGATAAAAGCAGGAGCTGGAGGGGATGGTTTCTGTCGTGAGTGACTGCAGCCTGGCACAGGAGTGGGGGCTGCTGAGCAGGGCACTCTTCACCCAGCTGTGCCTTTGCCTCGGTTCAGAGGCTGTGGACTGGTGTGAGCTATGCCAAACCAGCCGTGTGCCAGCAGGGTCTCTGGTGGTGCCTCCTCTGCAGCCCCTCCTATGTGGCCTAGCAGCCAGGGATGGGCTGCTCCAGCACTCTCCTTGCAGCTCGACCTTGTCCCGCCATCCATGCAGGACCATTTCTGCCAGTCAGGGCAACTCTGGTGAAAGGGAGACAAAGCTGCTGTCGCCTACCTCAGCATGGCACCCTCTGTCTGACTCTTCTACAGCCACCTGCAGCAGCTACAAAGCAGCAAAGAGAGCTTCCCCCTTTGTTTTTCTGGCTCTGTCCTTCTCTCTTGCAGGTCTGAATTAATTAAGAGATCAAAAGCAATCTATACTTTCTGGTGTTGAGGATTCTTTGTCATCTCAATCTAAAGGAAAATAAAATTATGCTGGTAGGGGTCTTGCTGGCTCCGCATTACAGATTTTGACAGCTCCTTGTCACCTGGTGCCTGTTTCATAGAATTTCTTATGCCAGGTGGTGATTGCAGCCCCAGATTAATAGGAGGTGTGTGACTCGAGGCGGCCATGCTGTAAATTTTGAGGCTGTGCAGCTCTCAGAGTGGATTGGGCTGGGAACCTGCGTTCCCAACTCATGCATCTATGGATTAGATACAGCCCATGCAACACAGATCTGCTTCCAAAGAGCTTTCCCCATTGTGCTGAGCTTTGCCACCAGGGCATTTGGTAGGAAGGAGGTGACTGAGCACACATCATGTCCTGTGCTGCTGCCCACTGAGCAGTGCAGAGCGCTGGAGCAGTTCTCTGCCAAGCTTTGTGCTTCAGCCTAGAGAATGGATGTCTAGGAGAGAAGAATCATGTTCCCTGGCTTCCTGTGTGGCTGTTGTTAGGTTGCTGCAGGTGTGGGCAAGGGGGAAAAATTTTGTTCAGATTCCTGCCTGTTTCTACTCACTGCTTCTCGGTGTTGATGTATGAATCACAGAATCATGCAATGGGTTGGAAAAGCCCTGGAAGCTCATCCAGTTCCAACCCCCTGCCGTGGGCAGGGACACCTCCACCAGCCCAGACTGCTCAAGGCCTCATCCAGCCTGGCCTTGAACACCTCCAGGGAGGGGGCATCTACAGCCTCCCTGGGCAACCTGTGCCAATATCCCAGCACCCTCGCTGGAAAGAATCTCAATCTGCCCTCTCCCAGCTCGATCTCCCCTCTCGTCCTATCACCACAAGCCCTTGTCAAAAATGCCTCCCATTTTGCCTTTGCTGGGAAAGACGTCTCTGGGCTGGGAGCAGCAGCTGAGAGGGAAGAGGCAGCAGGGTCAGTGGTTCTTGGCTGTCCTCAGCCTTTTCTGCCTGTGGGAATCAAGGTGTTGTTTCAACAGACTTTTGGCCAGCAGAGACACCCCACTTCTCTGGCATGTTTTGAGGCAACAGCAGTTACTGTGTGTCTGCTGACCCCGAGGCTGATGTGCCCTTGCAGCACAAGATGTTGTTCCCTGCCACCTCTCACGCTCGCAGACTCCCATAGAGCTTCGACTGCCTCCCCATTAGCGCCAGCAGCAGCGACCCCTTTTGCTTCTTGGCGCATCTCCCTCGGAGCTCAGGCGCCGTTCAGCCCCTCGCCAGCTGGATCACTTTCATCACAGAAGTGATTCAGCAAATGGAATTATTCATGTGCTGGAAACAGAGCAGGGGCTCAGGTTGCTTTGCAGGCGGCTTCTAGAGGCACGAAGTCTCGCACAGCACAACTACAGTTTAGGGGCAGCAGATCCCCAGCCACGGTGAGAGGCTCCTGCTCAGCCATGGTGTGAACCAAACTTCTGTGTTCCCCTGCAGCGGTTCAGGAGGAAACAGCCCTCTGCTGACTCCTTCCTCTTCATCACTTCCAAGGTGATTTACCTGTACTGATGCCTGGTTCTAAGTTAGATTTTTAGGAAACTCTATGGGAATACTGTTCCCAAGGATGCAAAAAGACAGCAGCTAATGCTTGTAGTAAGCTCTGGAGATAAATACCATGGAAGTCCTAAGAAAAGCTGTTAACTCAGAAAAGGTCCAGGCTGGCAGACCTGCAGCTGCTTCCAGTGGATTTATGGGAGCTGGGAAATTTACTTTTGGTATTTTTCTAGAAAGAGGTGGAGGAATTGGCACCTAACACAATTCAAAAGGATGAGAACAAGCCCTCAAAAAGAGAATAAGGCTCCTCTGACTTTTAGAAATCTTTATAAACGTCATTTAGTGTCATTTTCAAATACCTTGAAGGGATCATAAAACTTTGCACTTCTCTGATCACTGAAGCACTTAGAAGAGGCAAGGTATGAGCAGCCATAACCCTGGCACATTTTGAACAATGCTCGGGACCAAAGGGGATTGTAAGATGGAAGCTTTGATAACAAAAACATAAAGATGTCATTGTCAACTAGCTCCAAATATACAGGCTGCTTGTAAA
The DNA here is from genome assembly GCA_013396675.1 of Eubucco bourcierii. Taxonomy (NCBI): domain Eukaryota; kingdom Metazoa; phylum Chordata; class Aves; order Piciformes; family Ramphastidae; genus Eubucco; species Eubucco bourcierii. The sequence continues at coordinate 160,622 of VWZE01007488.1, read as the reverse complement.
TGTCACAGGAGCCCACAGCTAAGTGATGGAGCAGAATTTCCTTTGTTTTCAAAGTGCTCCTGCTTATGAATCCCTTAACTCATTCAGGAACGCCAAGGCTGGTGTCCCACCGGCTGCTTTTTGTCCCCCTGCTCCCTACGACCGCAACGAACCCTCCTTTAGTATGGGCAAGTGGCACAATCAGGCTGGAATTTCAGTTCTGCTCTGCAGCAAGGAAATGAAATCACTGAAATCACAGCTGCAAATGTGACCCCCCTGCTTTGCTCAGACCCCCCCGCAGGAGACTGCTGATCCCTGTATTAGCAATGGGATGGGTGCTTCCCTCCTCAGTAAAACAAGAGGTGGTAACGGGTGGCAAACTAAGCCAAATGTATGAGCTACGAGTAGCGGCAGCCCCTGCCCCGACGGCAGCCCCTGCTCAGCACTGCAGAATGTGGTTGCAATTAAGCACTTGACTGGTTCAGCTTGCAGGAGGGCACTTTGCTGACACAACTCAGAACTTCAGGTGCAGCAGGAGAGATTCCCACCCCTTGGGCTCTGGTCCGTGGGGCACTCATAGCCAGGCTGGAAAGTGCCTCCAAGAGTGACGTTGGTGCCTGCCCGCAGAGCTGGGCCCTTTCAGGCAGCTGGAGGTCTTGGAGGTTTGAGCACTTGAGGATTGGCATCGTCTCACTGTGTGAGGTGGAGACCCTGCTGCTGGCTGTGTGGTCAGGTCAGTTCTGCGGGGGGTGGAGGGAAGCATTCATCTGAATTTGTCTACCCAGGCTGTTTATGGGTTTTTTCTTCACCTTGTGCACCTGGGAAAGGACAACCCCAGGGAGCAGGATAGGTTGGGGACTGATCCACTGGAGAGCAGTGAAGGGGAGAAGGACTTGGGGGTCCTGGTGGCTGGCAGGGTGGGCATGAGCCAGCAGGGTGCTCTGGTGGCCAGGGAGGCCAAAGCCATTCTGGGGTGGGTTAGAAGGGCTGTGGTTAGTAGGTGCAGGGAGGTTCTCCTGCCCCTCTACTCTGCCCTGGTGAGGCCTCATCTGGAGTACTGCGTCCAGTGCTGGGCTCCTGAGCTCAGGGACAGGAGCTGCTGGAGAGAGTCCAGCACAGAGCCACAAAGATGATGAAGGAAGTTGAACATCTTCCTTATGAGGAGAGCCTGAGGGAGCTGGGGCTGGGAGCTTGGAGAGGACACTGAGAGGTGACCTCATTCATGAGTGCCAGGGTGCTGGAGCCAGGCTCTGCTGGGTGATGCCCAGTGCCAGGACAAGGGGCAGTGGGTGGAAGCTGAGGCACAGGAGGTTCCATGTGAACCTGAGGAAGAATTTTTTTTTCCCTGTGAGGCTGACAGAGCCCTGCAACAGGCTGCCCAGGGTGGGTTGTGGAGTCTCCCTCTCTGGAGAGATTCCAGATGTGTTCCTGTGTGATCTGCTCTGGGTGATCCTGCTCTGGCAGGGTCTGGACCAGATGAGCTTTTGAGGTCCCTTCCCCTGACATTCTGTGATTCTGAACTCTCCTCTCCACTTACCTTTACCAGCCCCCAGAGCCCCCATTCTGTTGTGCTGTGCTTTGCTCATAATGTGGATGGGTTTGGCAGAGCCAGGGGGCTTTGGTTTGAGCTTAGAGATGTTGAAGTGTCCTGCGGTTAGAACCCAGAGCCGCAGCAGAGCAGCCACAGACTGCCAAACCCCTGACGTGCAGTAGGTGTTTGGAGAGAAACTTCCTCACGTACCCAGATCAGTAACCCCAGTGAAGGAGAAGCTCATCTGGAAATTGCAGGCTGATGAGTGGCCTAACTCAACTGTTAAAAATCTGTTCTACAAATTGCCAGTCGTTAATAATTAATATTACAAAACCTATTACATCTTTGATTGGGGAGAAATGGACTGAGGCTAGGATTACATTATTCAATTAGATTGCATTCCATTTGCTCTGTGTTTTACTTTATTTCAAGTGCAGCCTGTAAAAGGATCGTGGTAACAACCACCCCAAATGTCAATTAATTTGTGTATAGAGCAAATAGCAGACATAATAATTTCATCATCGGGTGCAGCTCTGCTGACTGGCAGGGGAAGTGCTGTTAGACTCCCTCTGCTTAATTAGATTTCTTTATGCCTTGTACAGTAGCATTGCAGACAATCATTTATAAATGAGTTTATTAGCATTTATGTATTCACACGGTGGCAGCACATCAAACCAGAATGTTTGTGGTGTCACCTTTGGATGCTCTGCTTCTTCCCCAGGAAAGGCAAATCCTGTCCCAGCAGCGTGGGCAGCAGGGCAGGAGAGGAGATTCTGCCCCTTCACCCTGTTCTGCTCAGACCTCACCTCCAGTACTGCCTCCACTGCTGCTGTCCCTAGCAGAAGGGCACAGAGCTGCTGGCGTCAGGCCAGAGGAGGTCATTAAGATGCTGCAAGGGCAGGAGCAGCTCTGCTGTGGGCACAGGCTGAGGGAGTTGGAGGGGCACAGCCTGCAGAGGAGAAGGCTCCAGGGGCACTTCAGAGCTGCTGCCAGTGCCTGAAGGGATCCTGCAGGAAGGCTGCAGAGAGACTTTTGCTGAGGGGGTCTGAGCCAGGCCAAGGGGGAATGGTTTGGAGCTGAGGCAGAGCAGGGTTAGAGTGGAGCTGAGGGAGAAGTTCTGCAGTGTGAGGGTGCTGAGAGCCTGGCACAGGCTGCCCAGGGAGGCTGTGGCTGCCTTCTGCCTGGGGGTGCTCAAGGGCAGGATGGATGAGACCTTGAGCAGCTGAGTCTGGCTGAGAGGTGTCCCTGGACATGGAGGGGAGCTTGGAGCAGATGAGCTCTGAGCTCCCTTCCAACCTGAGCCATCCTAGGAGTCTGTGAAAAGGTGAAATGAAGTCAGGCCCAAAGCAGTCTGGGAGTTGGCAGATCAAGGCAGAAGAGCTCAGGGCTCCCTGGGCTGCTAACCTGGCAAAGAGGCAGTAGAAGCCATTGTCTTTTCTGGGAGTTCACCTTCTGCCAGCTGATTTGGATTCCATACATTCCCAATTTGTAAATAGTAGTCATGTCTATCTGAGCAGCTGAGAACTTCAATATTTATTTCCCTATGTTGGATTCCCTACCACATTTCACTCAATCTGTTAGCACTGCCATGAATCCATCTTTGCATTTCTTTCCCAGTTTTACTCCTGTTTCCTCTCTTTACTGGAGGGTCTTTAAGAATTCCTTGGCATTACCACCTTGCATTTTGTGGATTTCTTTCTCTCTTCCTGAAACTCTGCTTGCCAGCATGAGGAAAGCAGCTTGATGATATAAGTAAGATATTGAGGGGCTGGAGCATGTTCAGAGAAGAGCTACAAAGCTGGGAAAGGGTCTGGAGAACAGGGCTGGGGAGGAGCAGCTGAGGGAGCTGGGGGTGTCCAGTATGGGGAAGAGGAGGCTGAGGGAGACCTCCTTGCTCTCTGCAGCTCTCTGAGAGGAGGCTGCATGAGCTGGGGTTGGGCTCTGCTCCCTAGTCTCAGGTGATAGAAGGAGAGGAGATGGCCTGGAATGGTGCCAGAGGAGGTTCAGGATGGAGATGAGGAAAAATTTCTGTGTTGCAAGACTGACTGGCACAGGCTGCCCAGGTTGGTGGTGGAGTGCCCATACCTGGAGGGGTTCCAGCAAGGTGTGGCCATGGCACTTGGGACCATGGTTTGGTGGCCATGGTGGTGCTGGGTTGCTGGTGGGACTGGGTAACCTCAGAGAGCTTTTCCAGCCCAACAAATGCCATGATTCTCTGGCTCTGTAGGCATTTGTGTGGCAGTGTTGCTGTAAGAAATGCCAGGCAGATCATGCTCTGCACTAATTGCTTGCAGGACTCACCCACTCTGGAACCTTGACCTTGTTGAAGTCCCTTCATCAACATAAACATCAGAGCAGGATCAGTGTCGTGGTCAGAAGGGAAACCTTTGAGCTGTTGAGCAAAGCTCTCCTTGAGAATTCTGCCTGCAGCCTCTGTCCTGTCTGAACCAAACAGTTCAGACACATAAACCAGAAGGGAGTTGGCCCACAGGTTTCAGCTGCATGTGTTTGAGTGCTTTTGCCACCTGCAGAGGGCTGTTCTGCAGGCTGGCTGCTTGCTTTCCCCTGGAGACCCAGGGGCATGTGTGGCAGTTGGTAATTTATGGATGTAGTCAGGAACTGCTTTGAAATCACAGTTTTATGGAGAGAGCTCTGTGATAACTGAGCCCAGCTGGAGTGACAAGAACGGGTAAGGGGACAACTGGAAGAGCAAGGCAGAGAGTTGCTGCTCCAGCCCTGCCTATGAAGTGTGCTGCAGGAGGGGAAGGATTCCTTTCTTTGGTCTGTTTGGAGGGAGACAAATAAAGAGGAAAACAGGATTTAGTAACCACACTAGAATCATTTCCCAGTGTGATCCATGCATTGGGATCCTTTGGCTCCTGCTCATCACCTCTGCCTTTCCTTTGTCCCAGATGTTCAATGTCTCACTGGGGGCTTGCTTTGGCAGACTGCAGAGGCACCCATGTGGGCAGCCTCCTGCAAGAGAGCTGCTGACATGCTGCTGCTGCTGGCCTTGTTCTGCAGAGCTGCAACCTGCAGCAGAGCTTTGGGGCTGAGTGTTCTCTTCTAGCTGCTGAATGTCTGTGCCAGCAGAGCAGGGCACAAGAGCCTTGGAGCTCAGCAGAGGCTCAGGATGCTGCATGGTTGAGTGCAGCAGGAAATCCTCACACCCATATGCCAGTCCCTTACAAATTCCTGTTAGTCCCAGAAGGAATGATTGGAAGTTCAGAGCCCTGGTGAGATGTCTGCAGCCAGGATCACCCTTCTTGGCTTTTCTGCTGAGAATCAGCTGAGATGTGAGAAGAGTGCTCCTGGCACATCTCACACAGGAGCCAGGCAGGCAGTGAGGCACTCAAAGCACCCTGGGTGCTGGAGCTGGCTTGCTGGGGCTAGCAGAGCTCACACCCACCTCTCACTCTGCATGGACCCCAGAATACAGATCTGAATCCAAGGGAGCATCTGCCTGCTGGAGACTCACTCTGCTCTGGCAATGCTACAGGACAGGTCCATAGATGGGGACTTTGTTTCTTTTGCATGTACAAATGCAGCCTTGCACACAAAATGCACAGGGCACGAGGGTTGCTTTTGCTACCTTTCTAAGGTGTGGCAGCAAAACTCACACTGTGTGCAGAAGTTCTGTTTAGGGGAGCTGGGTCTGAGTGGAATTGTTGTCATCTCTCTCTCATTGCCAGTGCCTCTCCAGATTGCTTCACAGACAACTGCCAGGGCAGGCTGGTGTTCAAGGATGTACTCTGCAGCCAGAGAGCTCTTGGACACTTTCATCTAGGGTGAGACCTCAGACCACAGAACCAGAAACTATCAACACATCAAAACCAGAGAGTTCTGTGGTCTGTGAGCCCAGGTCTGGTTGTTTACTCCTAAATGTGGGTTATCAGAACAGGTTATCATACCTGTTATCAGAAAGGTCCCCTCAGCAGTGTTGTACCCTCCAGCTCCAGCTGCCTGACCAGCTGCAGCCAAGCAAAGAACTGCCCTGTGCGAGGAGCTTTGTTCCTGGAGTGCAGTGAACTGGGAAACAGGGAGAAGAGTTTTAGCTCTTGATGCAGCAGGAGGTTAACCTCAGAGCTCCATTGTATGCTGCAGTCTCTCCCAGACAGTGGCCTTTCAACAAGACATTTCCATTCAGGTTTAACTTGCTCTGAAATACTCATTTGTGTGCAAGAGGCAGGCACTGCACAGGGACCACTGGAACAGCTGGAGTGGAAACTGCCACGGAGAGGAGCTGCGGGAGGGGAGCAGCACTGCAATATTTCCTGGCATCATAATTAATTACCTTGTTCCTCAGCAGAACTGTCAGATATCAGCCTGCAGATGCTGCAGGCAGTGAGGCTTTCGTGTGTAGCACATTAGCATCACAAAAATCTGTTTGTATGAATTTGCCTTGTAGGATCCCTGCCCTTCATTCTTGACTCTCAGCCCCGGTTTAAATCACACTTGCTGCTAGCAGGCTTCTAACACAGACTCTTCCTTGGAAAGCCAAGGCAAAGAGGAAGGAAAAGAACTCTGCTTGCAGAACCAGCCTGGCTTCTGCTCCCCTGGCCTTTAGCTCTGCTCCTTCCAGGCACTCCTGTCACCTCAGCCTGCAGCCAAGGCTGCCTGGTGACCAGCTCTGATGTACAAAGTCTGGCACAGTTGTGCCCTACTATCTTCTGGCACTGCTTTCAGAAGTGGAACTGAAGTCCCCTTTCTCTGACCTGTGTTTCCCTGGCAGACCCTTGGTGTGTGCTCTGTCCTCTGGCAGCCTCAGCTCTCGCTGCTGGGCTGTCCTGTGAAAGCCCAGCCACAAGCTGTGCTTCTGTGGGCTTCCTGCTATGGGCCTCCAGGAGGGGCTGCTGTGGGCTGCTGCAGTTTGTGAGTCACCTGCTGCTGAGGTCTGCTGGCCCCGGCTAGGGGAAGCCTGTCCCCTGCTGTGCCTGTCCCCAAACTGCCCTCCGTCCTACCTTAGGAGTTCTGCTCCTCCTTGTTCCACAGAGCTTCGGGACATGCCAGAGGGGCTGACTGATAGCAGCCTGATGCTGTGTGGGGCTGCAGACTGGCACAACCCAGGGCTGGCCAGAGCAGCTGCCTCTCTTGGCTGCCCTCTCCAGCCTTCCTCCAAGATGCTTTTCTCTCTCATGTTTTCATCTCTAAAATAGTCTATGCTGCCAGCTCGGATTTGTCAGGCAGGCACCTTCCTCACCTTTGCATTCACAGCAGCCAAGTCTCTTTCAGCAGCAGAATCCTTTCTAAGGGAAAGTCTCTCTCTGGCCAGAGCATCCCAAGCACAGGAAGGACATGGAAGTGTTGGAGCCAGTCCAGAGGAGGCCACCAAGATGCTAAGAGGGCTGCAGCAGCTCTGCTGTGAGGACAGGCTGAGAGAGTTGGGGCTCTGCAGCCTGGAGAGGAAAGGGCCTCCAGGAGACCTTGGAGTGGCCTTGCAGGATCTGAAGGGGGCTGCAGGAAGGCTGGGGAGGGACTATTGACAAGGTGTGGGAATGGCAGGACAAGGGGAATGGGTTTGAAGTGTCAGAGGGGAGATTGAAAGTGTATGTTAGGAGGAAGTTGTTTGCAGTGAGGGTGGTGAGACACTGGCACAGGTTGCCCAGGGAGGTTGTGGAGCACAGAAGCACCCAACGTGATCTTTGATCACGTTGGGTGATTCTGTGCTCCACAACCTCCCTGGAGGTGTTCAAGGCCAGGTTGGATGAGGCCTTGAGTGACCTGTGCTAGTGGGAGGTGTCCCTGCCTATGGCAGGGGGTTGGAACTGGATGATCCTTGAGGTCCCTTCCAACCTTCCCATTGTATGATTCCATGATTCTGCATCTGCTTTGTTCAGCTCTGGCTGCAAAAGAGACTCAGACTGCAACATCTTACCTGGTGGTCAATTCACAGGATCATGGAATGGTTTGGGTTGGAAAGGACCTCAAAGCTCAGCCAGTTCCAACCCCCTGTCATAGGCAGGGACACCTCCCACCAGCCCAGGTTGCTCAAGGCCTCATCCAGCCTGGCCTTGAACACCTTCAGGGAGATCACATTCACAACTCCCTGGGCAACCTGTGCCAGTGTCTCACCACCCTCACTGTCAAGAATTTCTTTCTCATCTCCAGTCTCAATCTGCCCTCCTTGAGCTCAAATCCATTCTCTCTCATCCTATCACTATCAGTCCTTGTAAAAAATCCCTTCCTGGCTTTCTTGTAGGCTCCTTTCCCAGAAATGTCCCAAGATGCTGGCAGAAACTGAGCAAAAAAAAGGGGAAATTGAGACACAAAACAGCCTTAGCCCTTCTGGTCTTGTCTGTGGCTCCCTTCTGTAGGATTCATCCAGCAGCTCTGCTGAGCCCAGAGGATGCTTAAGTGGGAGATTGTGTCTGCAGTGCCTGTGCAGACTGGAGGCTGCATTCCCTGGCAGCAGTCCCTGGGTATCAGAAGCATCAAGTACTGTGTGGAGTACTTCTGCCCTTACCTAAGGAAGAGATTGGGCAGCCCAGAAAGATGCTTTTAAAAGCCTGACCTTTCTCTAGGGTAGGATGAGGTCAGAGCAGCTGGGGATGTAATAGAAAATTCTAACAAGGAAATTGAAAAGCAGCTGAGAGAAACTGCCTTTCAAGATTCCCCTTCATTATTTCCCTTTCTTCACTGAAATTCATATCAGGACCAGACCACACAACAGTTAACAGTCTCCAAGGTCTGCTGCAGCATCAGATGTGCTCCTCTGCCCGGGTGGATTGTTCTGGCTGTGTCTCTGGGGTTAAGGAAATCCAATCCTCCATTCTTGTCAACCCCCTTGAGCAGTGACCAGCTGCTTCCTTTGGCGTCCTCACCCTGATGTGTCTCCAGGTCCTTTCCATCTCTCAGTCAGTGAGTTTCTTAGGGAGGTTGACTTCTGGAGGCCTGTTGCCTTTGCACCACTTTGAAAACATTTGCTCCAAGATGCAGTAATGAAGAGACTGTGTGGAACAAGACTGTGGCTCTGGTTTGCCTTGGTTTGTTTATTTTTTTGCATTATTTCATTCTGGCAGGCTCCCTTGAGCCATTTGATGATCTTAAGCAGGGCTGTTCCAGCTCTGTAGGATTTTGTTGGGCTATGCTCCCTGACTATCTGGAGCTCTGGTAGCCAGACTGCCTTTACAGCCCTAGGAGCTGAGTGCTTGCCCTGCAGTCTTTAGTGCAAACTTCACCAGGTAAATTACCATGATAAAAACGTGTCTGGGGATTTGGGGTATCCCCAGACGTCTGGCCAAACACAAGCTCAGATGAGAAGAGTTAAGTGCCTCTGATAACTGCTTATGGAATTTTCGGCTTGAGCAATGAGCGCTGAGCCAAGGCGCACCAACTGCAGCGCTGCTTCTGCAAAGCACTGAGTCGTCGTCCTGAGTTCCTCGCTGAATTGCAGCCTGGGGCTAAACAAGTTTTAAATGGAAAGGTAGCCCTGACTGCCACACAGAAATGGGTAATTTGTAGAGAGGAGCTTTCATTACTTTGTTTTCATTCAGAAAATCCGGTGGAATTAGTCAAGAGAAATGAACCTGCCAGCACTGGCAGGCCCGGAGGATAATCCGCGGTTAGGAATGTCCTCCAAGGCACAGCTCCTGCTATCAGCCTCGCTTTGAAAAGCAGGGCTTGAGCTGCTCGGAAATGTTCTCAGCGACACGAGTGAAACCGCAGCTCAGCCTGAAAAGAGTTCGAGGCCGGCCCAGCTCCCTTCCCTTCAGCCCCAGCTGGTTCGGAAGGCTTTGTGCCGCTGTGCTCCTGCGGCAGGGAGCAGAGACTCGGGGAGAGCAGGAGGCAGCCGAGTGGCCGCAGGCTGCGCCTCCCTGCCTGCCTGCCTGCCCTCACCTTCCTCCCTCCCTGCCTGCCTGCCTGCCCTCACCTTCCTCCCTCCCTGCCTGCCTGCCTGCCCTCACCTTCCTCCCTCCCTGCCTGCCTGCCTGCCCTCACCTTCCTCCCTCCCTGCCTGCCTGCCTGCCCTCACCTTCCTCCCTCCCTGCCTGCCTGCCTGCCCTCACCTTCCTCCCTCCCTGCCTGCCTGCCTGCCCTCACCTTCCTCCCTCCCTGCCTGCCTGCCTGCCCTCACCTTCCTCCCTCCCTGCCTGCCTGCCTGCCCTCACCTTCCTCCCTCCCTGCCTGCCTGCCTGCCCTCACCTTCCTCCCTCCCTGCCTGCCTGCCTGCCCTCACCTTCCTCCCTCCCTGCCTGCCTGCCTGCCCTCACCTTCCTCCCTCCCTGCCTGCCTGCCTGCCCTCACCTTCCTCCCTCCCTGCCTGCCTGCCTGCCCTCACCTTCCTCCCTCCCTGCCTGCCTGCCTGCCCTCACCTTCCTCCCTCCCTGCCTGCCTGCCTGCCCTCACCTTCCTCCCTCCCTGCCTGCCTGCCTGCCCTCACCTTCCTCCCTCCCTGCCTGCCTGCCTGCCCTCACCTTCCTCCCTCCCTGCCTGCCTGCCTGCCCTCACCTTCCTCCCTCCCTGCCTGCCTGCCTGCCCTCACCTTCCTCCCTCCCTGCCTGCCTGCCTGCCCTCACCTTCCTCCCTCCCTGCCTGCCTGCCTGCCCTCACCTTCCTCCCTCCCTGCCTGCCTGCCTGCCCTCACCTTCCTCCCTCCCTGCCTGCCTGCCTGCGGCTCCCTGCCTGCCCGTGCCTGCCTGCCCGCCGCTGCCTCCCTGCCTGCCGCGGCCGTCCTCTGCTCCCCGGTCCGGCCCTAACCGGCGGGGCCGATCTCGGGGACAGGATTCACGGCAGGGCATCTTATCTGCCTGCCGACAGCCTCACCCCCAAGGCATCCCTTTGTCAGCTGCCGCCGCCGCAGATGGCAGCGGATCCCTGCGCCGGCGGAAAGAGATTGATAAAGTTTAAAGTGCTGCTTTATCCTATCTACAATATGAAAGAACCTTTAATGAGATTTAGAAAATTGTGGCTAAAGCCTGGCTTGACTTTTGTAATAAAACATCACTGACATCTTGGAGCAGTGTGTACTGCTGCAGTGCCAGCCTGCAGAGAAGAAAGGGAGCCTGGTTTGAATTGGGAGCTGATGAAAGGGGCAGGATGCTCTGGCTGGAAGGTGCTACAAAGGCCGAAGTCTTCCTCAGGAATAAGAATGTAACCTCCTTCTTCATCTGTCCAGTTGTGTTTTGCAAAGCAAACTGAGGAAGAATTCCTGCTTTAAACCAAACATTGGGTGGGAGGTGAGAGGTGAGGAAGAGTCTTTGTGCAGCCCAGGCAAATGGTTGTGCTCCCAGGGCCCTTTCAGACACTTTAGATCCCCTTCTGACCATGATCCTTGGGGTGGCCCAGCCAGAAGTCATCTAGAGGCTGAGTCCATCCATTTCAGGCTCTGGTCAGGAAATGCTCAGGATCAGTATCAGCCCTGCCAGAGATAACCAAATCAAACCGTGGGGGCTGCATGGTTACAGCTGGAAGAGGAACTTGTAAACAGAAGGTTCACAGGGTGAGCGGATGTCAGAGCTTGGAAGGGACCCAGAGAGACCATCGAGTCCAACACCCCTGCCAGAGCAGGACCATAGAGTCTAGCTGAGAGCACACAGGAACACATCCAGACAGGCCTGGAAGGGCTCCAGAGAAGGAGACTCAAGGTTGCTTTCTTTTGTGACATTTATCTATTTCTTTACCTTCTTTCATTCCCATCTACACCCATGGGTGCTGCTTCAGAACAAAGTGTAAACCCTTACTTGTGCCCTGTGTCCCTACCTGGAGCTGTTAGCTTTGCTGCTCCCCACACCTGACTTCCATGGGGTCAGTGTGTGGCTGGTGACAGTGCTGCTGCTGTTCCTTGCTCAGCACAGCCTCTTCTGCCTTCATGCCCAGGCACAGCTGCTGAATTGTCACTGTACAATCTGGAAGGTTCACTTGCAACTCTCCACGTGTAGTGAGGTTTTCTACTGCAGCCATGTGCAATGCTGCAGCAGGCAGAAGCCATCCATGCATTGCTTTAGTGCCTGTGACCTGTGCTGCATTGCCATTAGCTACACCTGTGCTGGAGGACTCGAGGACACCTCATACCTTGACCTTTGAGGGTCAGGGTGTGCTCCACACTCTCACTTGCTTTGCACTCAGCTGGGCAGACCCAGACACACAAACAGAGCAAGAGCCATGACTGCTTCCAGAGGTTTTCTGGCTGTCTCTGGGCAGTCTCTGCTGGTTGTGGTGTGTTCCTCTCGTGTCCTGAAGAAGATTGAAATGACATCACAGAATGGTAGGGGCTGGAAGGGACCTCCAGAGACCCAGTCCAGCCCCTCTTCTGGAGCAGGGTCACCCAGGGCAGGTCATGCAGGAACATGTCCAGGTGGGTTTGGAATCTCTCCAGAGAAGGAGGCTCCACAACCTCTCTGGGCAGCCTCCTCCAGGGCTCTGTCACCCTCACAGGGAAAAGGTTTTTCCTTATGTTCCCATGCAAGCTCCTCTGCTCCAGCTGGGGGAGATAGATCATCTCCTAGCAGACTCCTTTGCCTTGGCCTGCCCTTCTGCCCACCCAGGGCTCCTGGGCAGAGGCTTTGCTGGGTGCAGGAAAGAGCTGGCTCAGCCCTGTTGGACAATTGTTCAGCCCTTCCTCTTCTCCTTAGCTCTGCAGCCCACCTCAGGGCAGCAGGACATCTGGGGAGGAAGTCTTCTGTTCAGAACAATGTAAAAGGTGATCATGGCCTGCAGGTAAGCAGCCACAGGGCTTTGTAATTTGAGGGGCAGCGTTACTGCTGCTGTTCCCAGGAGCTGTGGATGGGAGTCTTGCAAAGGAGAGCTGATTTCAGCCCTACCTCTGGTACAGCCTGACCTTGGGCAAGCCACTTAACACCTGCGTTCCCCTAGTGCCTGCTGTGTGAAATATTGCTGATGCTTATCTAGATTAGAGAGCAGAGAGGCTCTGGTCATTAATTATTGGAGAGTGTTCTGAGCTCCAGGCCAGCCAGGGGGTAGGAGACAAAGCTTTGCCTTTCTGGGAGGAAGGCAGAGCATTAGATCTTCCACCTCGATGGGAAAAGAAGGAAAACTGAAACAGCACTTGGAAGCCTTCTTTGACTGGCTCTGTTGTTTTCCTCCCTAGGAGGCTAAGTTCACAGATGTGTTTGTTAGAGGTGATGCACACAGCTGTGGTGGTGTCACCCCAGCTGGCAGCCCAAGCCCACATGAGCATCACTCACTGCTGCTCCAGTGGGATGTGGGCAGAACTGGGAGGGTAGGAGTGGGGAAAGTGGTGAGATAAAGATGATTTGGTAGATGAGGCAAAAGCCCCAAGCAAAGCACACCAGGGAATTCCTTGTCCAACCAGAGTTGCAGTGCTGCTCTATGTCCTTTTCTGCTTTCACTGGGGGCTCCTGCTCTGGTGTCACATCCCAGCAGCCACTCAGGGGCTTCATTCTCTCCCCTCTCACACATCCACACTTTCCCTCTCCCCTGTGAGATGTGCTGGGAGTGCAGTGACTGTTACCACCCTGAATACTTAGTGCCAAATTAGATGTTTTTTTTCTGCTCAGAACAGCAGCTGTCTTGGGTGGATAAAACCTTCCTTTGGTTGATAAAGTTGGAAGAAAATGAAACAAACCAGAGCAGAATCAATCATCCTCCCTGCAGTGGAAGGGACCTGTCTGCTCCTTGGCCATGTGCATACTGATCAGCTTCTGCCTCACCAAATCTGAGGCAATGTCCCTCTGCTCCTGTTCCAAGGTGTAGTGTCAGGTAGCCAGAAGCTACCTGGAAAACTGAGTTTAGTTTTCCTCCCTGTGCTAGAGCTCCCCAAACAATCCTGCTGCATTTGGGAGCTGGCTGCAGGTGTTTGGATGCTTGGCCCTACGCAGGCTTTATTCTTCTGGCAGCAGAACTGCCCAGAAAGGGTCTTTAAGGTCCCTTCCACCCAAACCATTCTATGGTCTGCACATGTTAGCCTGGTCAGGAGTTGTCAGATGAGGGTTGTGTCTGACACTGACTCCCAAGGGAAGTGATAGGGACCTTTATTGTCAATGTGTGGGTTTATTCTTAGAGTTCTTTCCTCATCTGGGATATAGCCAAGATCCTTTAGGAAGGAGCAGGAGAGGCTCTTTCTGAAGGAAAAAATCTGGCAGCAAACATTAACCTTCTCTGTTCCCCTCCTTGCAGAAACAAGGTGGGGGAGTCACTCTGTGTTTGGCTTGCTGCTTCTGAGCTGAGGAGGATAAGCAGAGGTCAGTGTGGTGTGCTGCTGAGCTGCTGCTGTGTGCCTTCAGGAGATGGCTGCTGTTTGAACCCAGTCACACCACTGAGCTTGGGATTCTAAAACCTTTAAAGAGAGGCAGTGGAAATAATAGAAGCATCTCAGCAAACAGCAGCCAGGGCAAAGATTTAAAGCTGCAGAGGAGTGTAGGAGGGGCTGGGTAGTTGCTTTAGGTGTTGTGAGTTTCCTTTGCTGACTTGCAGGCAAGGTGCTCTGCCTGCACTCTGTCTGCACTGCCAAGCGGCTGCCTCAGGTGGGCTACTGGAAACACCCTCACAGCTTTTGTCTTTGAGTGGTCAATTTTCTCTGCCTTCAAATAATCACAGGTTGAGTCTTTGGCTCAGGTGAGACTTATTTCTTCTGGAAACTTCAGTGCTGCTGCCTCACTCATCTATGTGAGGACCCTTCCTCCCTCCCTCCCTCTTCCTTCTCTTTCCAGCTTGTTTTATTTAAGATTTATTTTAAAACCTGTTGAAGTGTCAACTTCTGTAACAAATCCTGAGGCACATCACCTCAGCAGGATTTGGTGCCTGCACAGGGATGTGTAGGAAGGATACTTTCTTTGTTCTTAGGGTTTTTATTTTATTTTATTTTATTTTAAGTAAGGGAAAATACCCCCGCACCCCCAAACCAACCAACCAAAAAAACCCAAAAAAACCAAACAAACCACCCCACAAAAAAAACCCCAATAAAGCCAACAAACCAAACCAAGAAAACAAAGATGAAGAGCCCTGAGATTTCCAGGGCACCTTGAAAGAGCATGAATCAACAAGAGCAGTATGATGAGTGCCCACCAAGTAGTTTTCTCTCCTCGTGGTGTGATAGTACAGAGTCTAAAGACTTTGTGAGATCTGAAGGTGCCTTTTTCTTTCTTTTTTCTTCCCCCTCCCTTATTTATTTATATGTTTTTTTTCTCCTCTTGGAAACCTCTTGCTGACTGCCACCTTTACATCATGCTTAGAGGCTTCTGATCTTTGCAGTGCACCTCACAGTGGCTCGTGGCACTGCTTTATGATCCAGTCCAGTAAATCATTGAACACTGGATGGTCCCTTCAGAGAGCTGCTGGAAAGTCTTCCCTGACTCACAGTGTTTGGGAACTGGAGTCCTTGGCTCTTGGAGGTGCAGAGATGACTCTGACATGCAGAAAGCAATTAGCAGCCTTGGAGCCTGTCCAGAGCAGTGAGGTTAAGGAGGCTTTGCAGCAGTGCTCTAGCAATGGCAATGCCCAACAGCTCCCTGCCAATGGTTGCTGTGAAAGGAGCATTCCCGTGGGCTGTCCTGGGCAGCTCCTGGGCAGCTCCTCCCTGCCCAGTTGTGCAGCAGGCAGCCCGGCAATGGGCAGCATGGAGGCTGCAGAGGGCTGCTCTGGGTGGGACTGGAGTGCAGCATCTGCAGTTACCATCAGTGCTGTCTGCATCACCTTGTGAAGGGAGCTGGAAATGTTTTCTCTAGCAGAATGAGGTGCCAGCACTTGCCCTGCTGCCAGTGTTGCCCTGGTGCCAGCACTTGCCGTGGTGTCTTTGGTGCCAGCACTTGCCCTGGTGCCTCTGGTGCCAGTACTTGCCCTGGTGCCTCTGGTGCCAGTGTTGCCCTGGTGCCTCTGGTGCCAGCACTTGCCCTGGTGCCTCTGGTGCCAACACTTGCCCTGGTGCCTGTGGTGCCAACACTTGCCCTGGTGTCTCTGGTGCCAACACTTGCCCTGGTGCCTGTGGTGCCAACACTTGCCCTGGTGTCTCTGGTGCCAACACTTGCCCTGGTGCCTGTGGTGCCTCAGTGCCTTTAAGTACCTTCTGCTGTGGAGATGACTCCATTGGAGTTTGGATCAGTGCTTGGTGGTGAAACATCTGAAGCCTGACTGTAGCTGAGGCGTCTGAGATGCTTGTGTGAGACCTTGCAGCAGCCTCCAGGCTTCTTGCAGAGCACTGATGATGAAATCACAGGGTTGTTACTGCTGCCTTTGCAGAACTGCTCCAAGCAGACCCTGCTCTGCTTTCCAGCTGCTTTCTGTGGTGGCCAGTTAGCTCCAAGCTCCATGTGCCACCCTGCCACGAGCCTTTGCCTGCTCTGGGCACTGCTGTGGCACTCATCAGCAGTCACAGGAGGTGGCTTTCAGCTTGCTGCTCCAGAGGAGCTCTGTGTCTTCAGATTTCAGCATCACCACAGGCCCTTGGTGGTCCCAGTTATGGGCTCTAAAATGCAGTGAGGGATGAATTGCTGCTGCCAAATAGGTCCTGCTGCAGGAGGGAGGAGCAGGAAGCCTTCTTGTGCAGGTCCTTCAGTGTTCCATATCTGCCCCAAGTGCATTTTGGTAATGGGCTTGAGAGCACCTCTGAGTCTGTACCTCTCAGGAGCTGTGGCCTCTCTGTGTGCACGACTCAGCTTCCTCTGCTGGTGCTTCCCCAGCAGCTTTCTTTCACAAGGAGTGCTAAGAGCTCAGGGAGCCTTGGTGGGTGATGTAGGCAGGATCAAATGACCGTGGGTGCTTTTGGGCTGCACTGTCTGGGGTCCAGTCCTGCCTTTTGCCTTTGTTTGCAAGGTTCTCATGTTCGGTTTGCATCACAGGAGGGAAAAAGAAAAAGAAAGAAAAAAAAAGAGGTTAAGCATTTAATCAGACACAACTGTCAGGAGATGTTAGATCAAGTTCTGGTGTCTGTCTGCTCCCTCTGACACCAGAAACACCACTGCTGTGAGTTTTACCCATCCAGTTCAGGCTGTTCAGGTGAACACATTTCAAACTGGCCAGGTCAAAACCTGATTTAGCAAAGAAAAGCAAACCTGCAAACTTCACAGTGTTTCTTTAGAACTCATTAAGTGATGATAAAAATCTTCCAGATGATCTTAATTGCATTTAAATTATGTGGAAGTAAGTTAACTGAAAGACCTGGCTGACCTAAATTATTCAGAGGTGCATTTAGGGTTTAATATTTCATCTGTAGCTGCTTGGCCTGCAGTTACAAGGGAGCCTTTTGGCTAGGCTAAGCAGCTCCTGCCTTTTCCTGCTTCCTCTGAGGTGTTCATCTGCGCCTTTCACGGGGGTGGGGGTCGCCTGTGTTAACGTGCAGGGACTTGGAGGGATGGAGGGGCAGCAGCTGCTGAAGCTGTGGTGAGCAGCGCCGCAGGTGAACCTCTCCCTGTGGCCTCATGCTCTTGGGCTCTCTGCTTTACAGAGCCAGTGTGCAGTGGCAGTCCTCACCCCCTGCACTGATTTTCTTCTTAAGTGGTCGTTGCAAACACTGCGAGGATGCATCAGGAGCACTTCTCACCCATTTTTAATGTGCCTTTTTCCTGAGGCTTCCCAGACAAGATGACTACATTTGCATGCTGTTGTGCTTCGGATGATGTACTCACAGATTTTTCTTTCTTGTTTTTTCTCTCTGCACGCACTGCTTGGGCCCAGACACTCATGTTTAGTAAGAAAGTGGCAGGATTCCAAGCCATTGCTTTCTGCTGTTCTGTTTGGGGAAAGAAAACAAAGAGGTGTCCTTCTCTCCAAGGAATTACAAACCCAGATGAGGCAGATCGAGGGCAGGGGTGTGGCTACAAACAGTTCCGGAGTGATTTCACTCAAGATGCTCAGTGGTGACTTTGAAAACTTTGCAGGTAAAACAGCAACTTCTCAAGTACACCAAACCCCACCAGACGGCCAATCCCCTGGGCGTGCCTTGCTGCTTTCCCTCTGTTCCTGCATCTGCTGCGAGGGGAGCCTGAAACTGTTCTCATCCTCCTTTTGCGCAGGCAACTCGGACAGAGCTCCCTGCGTTTCGGTTCTGAAACTTCGTTTTCTTAAGTTTCAGTTCTTGGGCAGTGATCTCTTGGTGCTGTGGCTTTTGGAGAAGAACAGGGCACGGGGTGAGCCCCAGCACAGGAAGGAGACCTTCGTTTACCCACCCAGCTTTGAAACGAACTTGGGCAAAGTGTCTGCCCAGAGCTTCTCCTGGCTGCTCTACAGCCCAGCAGCTTGAGGCTCCCCAGTTTAAACTTCATTTCAGCCTGAGCTGCAGTAGGAGTTTGGACTCTGCTGTTCTGAATGAGCTTTCCAGAAAATGAGTGACTACAACTGGAAGTGCCTGCGGTGCCGGCAGGATCCCAGCGCTGGGAGAGGGGCGGGAGGGGGAAATCTGCACTGGGGAGGTTATGGCAGCATCGTGAGGAAACTGAAAGGCACAAATCGAGGTCTTCTATTTCCCTTAAGTTTAGCAAACCCATTATTTTGGGCTTTATGGACGTGATGAGCACCACCAGGATTGATTAAGAAGGGCTGTGGAAGGCTGGCAGCCGCTCAGGATGGGCCATTGCCTCGGCACTCTTCTTTGCAGGAGGAAATAATGAATTAATTGTTGTCTCCCGTCTGTTTATCCTTCGCCTAAAGCTTGTCAACAACTCCTCTTTAAAGATCGCTGCCACTGCCATTTGCATAGCAAAATCTGCTGCTTCAGCCTGGCAGAGGCTTTGCCCTGAGCCTTCCTCCTCTGAGCAATTGGCTCCGCTCGCTGGGAGCTGCAACCTGCTGCTGTGCTGAGAGCCCTGCGGGAGAGTCCAGCAAGCGGCCAAGCGTGCACAGGAGGTGGCCTCATGCCACCGGTGGGAGGTGGCAGTGGCTTGGGAGGGGCAGAGGCGGTGGAGCCAGTGTGGTTTGGGCTGCCAGGAGCTGTGGCACTTTTGGCTGCGCGGAAGGTGTCTGGATGTGGAAGCTTTCAGCTCCTGTCCACGAGCTGCAGAGAACTTCCAGAGGGAGAGCTCTGCCCTTGGCTGGATGCTGGGAGCGAGTCTGACTTGCCTCAAACGCTTCTGTTCATCCTTAGGATGAGGAGGGGGAGGAGAGCCGGTGCAGAGCTGGTGGCAGGGAAGGGAGCCAGGAGGGATGGCAGCCTGTGTCTGGGCTGATTTAACTCCACACTGGAGTTGTGCTTCTGGGAGGCAAATGTTCATGTGGGGGAAATGCAAGGGGATTAAAAAGGAAATTTAATCTTTCATCAATTTCTCTGCAGAGCTGTCGATGCCTGGGTAATTAAACTGTTTACCTCCATTCTGTGTGCCTGCTGCTACAGCTGGATGCTGTCACCCTCAGTTTTTTCCACTCTATAATTTAGTGCATTAGTGAGCTGCTGAGACTTCACCTGCCTGCAAACATCCACCCTTGGAGTGAGCAGAGGCTTGCACTCAGTGTCCAGGTGCTGCAGGCATCTGTTGGAGGAGAAGGGTCATCTTGTTTTATAGAATACACTGGTTTCTTTCAAAGAATGTGTTCTGAATTGTGCCTGGAAAAGTAGGAGGAATCCTTTCTGCTGTGAGTGAAGGGATGCAGGGCAGTGGCACTCTGCAGGGCAGCCAGCCCAGCCCAGCCCTTTGGCAGGCAGTCTGGGTGGGTGCTGCTGCTCCTCTCCAGCACCACCAGAAAGCAGCACAGGGGAGCTGCTACAAAACCTGGAAACCAACCCACAGCAACCTGTTGAACAGCAGTGAATGTCCTGGGCAAAGGCAAGCCCAGGCCACCCAAACCCTTTTCCTCTCCGTGGGTGAGGCACTGGCTGGGTGCCTGCTGGAGGCTGGGGTTGCTGCTGCAGCAGCACTGCCAGTGTGGCACCAGTCTGAGAGAGGTCACTTCAGCAGGCCCAGAACACTGAGGTGTGAAGCAGGAGCTGCTGCTGCTGTGCTGATTCACATTTCATGGCATTTTTTCCCCTCTGGCATTAACTTTCTGTAGCACAAAGAGGGAAATCTGATCTCTTTGCTGTTAAAAACTCACATGTATTTTTCATGCCAAGACAGACTTGATTTCAGGGCTTGTTTACCAAACTCAAAGTATTTTTTGGTCTGTTTCTACATAACTGTTTATGTTATTCCACGTTACTTTTTCCCTACTGAAAACAGTTCAATTATTCATTCCCACAGAATCTGCAAAGCAAGGGACAGGGAAGAAAAAAAAAGAAAAAATGGAAAACTTCTCTGGAGCAAACTGAAAAGTTCTGAAAAATTAAATCTACTTGAAAATCACTCTTGACAAAAGCAAAGCAAAGCCTCCCAAACACACAGCATCTGAAACTCAGGGCTGAGTCTGTTCTTACTGCTAAGCTAAGGAATTACTCAGTGTCTGGGACTCGTGAGCAAAGCTGTCTCCTCTACCAGAGCCAGGTTTAAGCCATCTGTGATTCAACACAGGCACTGCCAGGCTGCCTCTACTCCTCCTGTTTCAGATGGGAGAAGCCAATGGTATTTGTAGTTCTCTAACAACACTGTGTGGTAGCATTGTACAGAAGATACTAATTAAAGTACCTCTGGTAGAGATGTTGCAGGCATGTAGCAGGGAGGAATCCTGGGGACCAGAAGTCTTTAGGAATGCTTATTTAGGTCTACTGCTTCTACCAACCACATTCAGGCTCTGAAATCCACCACACCTATAAAACCAGACAGCTGACAGCTGCTTGGGGATGCTGAGGCCACCTTCCACCTTCCACCTTCCACCTTCCACCTTCCACCTTCCACCTTCCACCTTCCACCTTCCACCCACCTGAGCCAAGGGTTGGGTGTTCTGCTCATTACCTTTGGTTTCAGGGGAGGTTTTATCCTGTCTCAGGCACTGTCTCCATGTTCAGCCAAGCTTCTCCAGCTCCTTTTTGGGACAGGACCCTTGCCACAGCACGTTTGGCCTTGGTGGGGTTTTAATGCTTTGGAGAAGCTCTTTTGCCTTTGCATTGCCAGGGACACTGCTGGGGGCCTGCCCAGCAGCTGACCTCTGCCAAAGCTCCCAAGTGCCATTATTTCACCTCCCTTTTAAGAGAGATGATCACGGTGGTTGAGTGGAAGGGGAGCAAGGAGTGCACCAGGCTGAACAGGAGATGAATAACACAGACAGAGGCAGGAGAAAATGTCCCTTGCTTCCCTCAGTCTGCTCAGAGGACAGGGCAGGGGGTGGGAAGGAGCTGGTTTGTAAGCTCTGTGAGGTGGGAAGCTCTGACTGGTCCCTCCTATGTGATCTTGTAACCAGGCAGCCTGACCTGGGCCCTCTCACATCGACACATCCCTAAGCCTCTCTGTACTGGGATCAAAGAGGAAAGGACAATCCTGGCTGCTGGGTCAGCTCTGTGCTGAGCCCTGGTGTGCCACAGGGCAGTCATCCACCCTGAGCCCTGCTCCCAGTTCTCAGCATGGGGGCTGCCATGCATTGGTCCTGTTGGAAGCAGAGCCAGTTCCCTATTCATGAGGCTGAAATCTGCCCTACTGACACAGCTTTTGCCATCTCCACCTGCTCATGTGTGGTAGGGACCGAGGGGACCACTATGGTCACCTTCCCTGACCTCCTGCATAGCACAGGCTGTAGATTTCCTGTGGCCTTTCTGCGACTCCAGCACAAAGAGGACAGCAAACCCCACAGCTTCTGCCAGAGCTGCTGCCAGGACCCACAGGCTCTTACAGATAAGGGATGAACTCCCTCTTCACAAGGCCATCCTCACCCTTCCAGACCCAAACCATGTGCCCTACTGCAAAAACTAACCCCAAACCCTTCAGCTCTTTCAGCTTTCAGCTTCAACCCCAAACACCTCTGCTCTTTGGTAACCCTGAGCCAGCCCTGTTTGGTGTTGGCAAGCCTAACCCAGTCTGACCTCTTTCTGTGGTTGGTACATGGCAGTGCCACCTCAGTAGCAGATTCTGAGTTCTGGTGACCTCTCAGCTTTGTGTTTTCCTGTGTGACTGACTTGGGAGGGCATTTTTGAAGCACTCTGGAAGCTGTGCCAGGCGACTCTCGTGGTGCTGCTGCTGCTCAGCAGGGTGAGCTTCTCAGTCCTGTGTAGTGTTTGTCCTCCTCCTGCTTTGTTTCATGCTACACTTTGGTTCTACTCATCTGGTGTGGTTTCATATCTGTTTTGTAGGTGGTAGCTATTTAATTTAGAACTGACTTCATCTGACTGCTCAGGAGTTTCACTGCTCAGCCATTTACTCTTTGTTTCCTAATGGGGGTGATGAAGGCACTCAGGACTGTTTTGTGTAGTGCCTTCACCATTTACATTGCACAGAGCTCATTTCAGTGCTACTATGAGAAATCACCTTCTAAACTGCCTCCAAGCTGTGTTCTGGGACTTAAACCTCAACTCTCTCTTGTCAAATCGTAGATTCCTGGGGTGGTTTGGGTTGGAAGGGACCTCCAGAGCTCATCCGGCCCAAGCCCCTGCACTCAGCAGAGACATCCTCCATAGAGCAGGTTGCTCACGTCCCTGTCCAGCCTCACCTTGAACATCTCCAGGCATGGGTCCCAACCACCTCCCTGGGCAACCTGTTGAAGTGTTGCAGCAGCCTCTTGGTGCAGAACTTGTTCCCCACAGCCAATCTCAATCTGTTCTGCTCTCATTTCAAACCATTGTTATTCTGCCCTTGTGCTCAACACCTTGAGTGCTGTGTCCAGTTCTGGGCCCCTCAGTTCAAGAGAGATGTTGAGGTGCTGGAAGGTGCCCAGAGAAGGGCAGCAAGGCTGGGGAGGGGCCTGGAGCACAGCCCTGTGAGGAGAGGCTGAGGGAGCTGGGGGTGTGCAGCCTGCAGAAGAGGAGGCTCAGGGCAGAGCTCATTGCTCTCTGCAGCTACCTGAAGGGAGGTTGGAGCCAGCTGGGGTTGGGCTCTGCTGCCAGGCACCCAGGGACAGAACAAGAGGACACAGCCTCAAGCTGTGCCAGGGGAGGTCTGGGCTGGATGTTAGGAGGAAGTTCTTGCCAGAGAGAGTGATTGGCATTGGAATGGGCTGCCCAGGGAGGTGGTGGAGTGCCCATCCCTGGGGGTGTTGAAGCCAAGCCTGGATGGAGCACTTAGTGCCATGGCCTGGTTGGTTGGCTAGGTTGGGCTGGGTGAGCTTGGAGCTCTCTGCCCACCTGCCTGATTCTGTGGTTCATTTCCCCTGATCCTGTCCCTGCAGCCTTTGCAAACAGTCTCTGTGCAGCCTTCTTGTAGCCCCTTCAGGTACTGTCAGGTTGCTCTTAGGTCTGCCTGGAGCCTTCTCTTCCCCGGGCTGCACCCCCCCAGCTCCCTCAGCCTGTCCTTGTAGCAGAGAAGCTCCAGCCCCCTGATCATCTTCATGGCCTCTTTTGGACCTGCTCTATCAGGTCCACATCCTTCCTGTGCTGAGGACTCCAGAGCTGGAGGCAGCCCTGCAGGGGAGGTCTCAGCAGAGCAGAGCAGAGGGGCAGGATCTCCAGCCTGGGCTGTTTGAGGAGATTCTCACCTTCTGCTCCCAGATGAGTGAGTCCTCTAGACACTTCTCTCAACCACCCAAATGTTTTACCACACTTTGCAGTAACTTTGGAGCATTCTATTTAACTCCTTCACGTAAATTAGAAGCCATGAATACTTCAGAACCAAGCAAACAGAGAGATGGGTCTTTAAAGGAGGGTATGAGGGTAAGCTGGAACTGGAAGCAGTAATAAAAAGCTTTTTGTTGTCTAATGAGTATTAAAGAATTTAGAAAAAATATTTACTTTCTCAGAGCAGGGCCATAAGGTCCAAACCTTTGAATGGTTTGCAAATTGAAGCTAAAAATGCATTTTCCAGCTTCCTGAAGGCACTTCATGGTGCATGACCCCTTACATTTAGAGCAAAGATTACAAACATCCTGTGGCTCTGAAGTCTAAATGAAGAAATCTGTTACAAAATGTCACAAAATGACTTCCCAGCAACCTGCAGCTCTTCATTTTTCATGTCAGAACAGAGAGATTCAGCAGGAAAAAAGAAAATCACAGAAGAGTTTCCGCACAATGATGAGCAAATCAATATTTATTAAGAATTATTTAAACATTAATGAGTAGCTCTGGTTGAGATGCTTCAGCAAATGGCTCAGACAAGACACTTGAGCATTCACTAAGAGCTTGCTGTTTGGCTTCTCCTCTGCCAACTTGCACAGAGCCACCCCTGTGCCTCAGCCTGGGGGACTCTGGTCCTGCTTTGCTACTGCCTGCCACAGAGCTTCTGAGGTCTGCCCCTGACCAAGGGGTTTGTCCCTTGGAGACTCTCTGGAGTCTCTCTCACCACCCTGGTACTGAGGAGCTCCTTCCTCAGCTCCAGTTTAACCCTGTGGAATGCAGCTTTCATTTTATGGATGGATGTCACCTTAGTCATCAGAGGAGTTCCAGGTTCCAGTCTGCTCTTTGGTGAAGTGACCAGACTGGGATTGGAGCTCTGGCAGTGCCCAGATGTGGTACCTGATTGCTGAGCACCTTGGGTGAAAGCCAAGCAAACCTCACCACGTGGAATGGCTCAGGCTGGATGAGAGCTCAGAGCCCCTCTATGCCCAGGGACACCTCTCAGCCAGACTCAGCTCCTCAAGGCCTCACCCAGCCTGGCCTTGAGCACCCCCAGGCAGGAGGCAGCCTCAGCCTCCCTGGACAGCCTGTGCCAGACTCACCACCCTCACACTGCAGAGCTTCTTCCTCAGCTCCACTCTAACCCTGCTCTGCCTCAGTCCCAAACCATTCCCCCTTAGCCTGGCTCAGACACCCTCAACAAAAGTCTCTCTGCAGCCTTCCTGCAGGCTCCCTTCAGGCACTGGCAGCAGCTCTGAGGTGCCCCTGGAGCCTTCTCCTCTGCAGGCTGCAACCCCTCAGCTCCCTCAGCCTGTGCCCACAGCAGAGCTGCCCTAGCCCTAGTTGCAGAGGTCCTTGCTGACTTGCACAAGTCTTGCACAAGAAGACCTTTGAGGGTCCCTCCCAACCCAGTGTGTTCTGTGATCTCTGTAGCCAGGCACTTAGGAGCTCTGAAATGCTAAGTGATGTCTGCAGACTCAGTGTGGGTTTGCACGGGGCAGTTGCTTCAGCCAGCAGGAATTCCTCCTGAAGAGTGGGCACTGCTGCGGTGCTTCCTGGTGCCACCTTTGCTGCAGCTGTTTCTGGTGCCACCTTTGCTGTAGCAGAGGCTGGCACTGGGTTTAGCACAGGATGCAGCTCCTCTGATGGCTGGGCAGGGCAGGTGCTGCCGTGCAGCTGAGCTAAAGCTCTTGCCAGTGTCGTCTTCATCCTCTGGTGGAGGAGCAGAAAGGGGTTTCTTGGTTTCCCAGCAGTGCTGCAGCTGATGCCAATGCACTGAGCCTCCTTAGGAGGGCAAATGCTCCTCCTGTTCTGCCTCTCACGGTCAGGGAGGAACCACAACAACCCGGGCTGAAGTGTTTAGAACCCTCAGGGTCTGGCAGGCAGTTCTTTATCTGCTCACTGCTCTCCTGCCACAGGTTCCAGCCCTGCTTCCACCTTGTGCTGATTCAGAGCTGTCTGAGCAGCTGAGAGCTGCAGGTCTGATGTTGGTTGACAACCTGAGATCTGAACTGGCATGAATAAAATGTAAACCAGGGCGATTATGTGAGATTAAAGGGTTGCCTTTTATATTGTGCATTAGTCATGCCATCAGCCAGTTAGCAGGATAATGGAAACACTGGTGATTTTTGATTTTTAAAGCAGTGTGGGCTGCATGGAGGGGATTATGGAGCTTTATGGAGTCGTTGGCATCATGTAATGATCAGGAATAGAGTCTGAGTCAAAGCTCACTTCAAGCATAATTCTTCAACATGAGCTTCCATGGAAGAAGAGGTTTGCAGACAGGGCTCTCCTTTGGGCTCTTTTTCAGGCATTCTTTCCAGGCCAGGCTTTGGCTTTGCCCTGTGGTAGCTGAGCTCGGGGTGGCTGGTGGTCAGCTCTGGGTTTTTGTAGCCTGTGCTTTACTCTTCCTTCAGCCCAGGACGATTTAAGTGCCTGTGGATGCTCCGTGGCCATAGCTGCCACTGCATTTTATCCACTGAAGCCTGCTCTCTGCAGTCTGCTGCTGATTACCATTAGTGAGCCTTGTTATCCTAATTAACCTAACGATCCTTTTAGTTTCATCTGATTAGCTACAGCCTGGGTAAAACTGCAGTGGGGTGGCCTCTGGAACCGCTGGCACAGGTTAAAGGACATGGAGGTGGCTGTTTGCCCACCTGACCTGAGAGCACAGGGGACGACCCAGTGGCAGCACTCTGGGAAGGGGCTTCCATTTCCTGTATCCCATTCCAAGCTGGCAACAGTTCCTTCAGTACCTTCAGCTTCCCCTTTTCCTTGGGAAGAGCAGAAGGATCTCAGCTGTGGAGCTGCCATTTTCACAGCAAGACGTTTTGGTCCTGCTTGTGTGACAGCCTCAGCCCTCAGATGAATCTTGTCAAAGGCAGAGTGTTTTAGATGCTGCATCAAATAGCTGCCCAGCTGTTGTGTTCAGTAATGTTTGCACAGCCTCAGCACCTTTGAAACTATCACTTTATAAGCCAGCACTTTATGCACCCATAGTGGTCTGTACCTCTGGACACTGAACCGAGTGTTGGCTTCCTTCTGAAGCTCCATGACTGGCACAGAGGCAGCAGGGCTGAACCTGGCAAGATGTAGCTTTATACTGGGATGAAAATTACCTTGACTGGAGGATCCTCATGCTCAGTCACAGCACAGGAGAGAAAAAAAACTTTCCTCTTCCCCTTTCTCCCTCCTTCTTTTCTCCCCCTTTCTCCTGGTGGGGCTGGTGCTTAGAGACATGGTTTAGTGGTGACCTTGCAGAGCTGGGTTGAAGATTGGCCTTGGTGATCCTGAAGGTCTCTTCCAGCCAAAGCTCTTCTGTGTCTCTGTGCAAAAGGAGCTCTCTTAGCACAGCAGGAGGCTGCTGGCTCAGCCACTGGGAGCTCAGTGCCCAGTGTTGTGGCCTGGCACAGAGGTGCTCCCACCAGGCACACCTGGTCCTCTTGGGAGGTGATGGTTCAAAGGGTTCCTGAGGTTGCAAGGGAGATGTTTGCAAGGCAGTGCTACTGAAAGTTGTGCAAGGTAAAGCTCTTCTTGTTGACTTCCTCCTGCACTCGGCAGCTTCTCCTCTCCCTTTTCTCTCTGTGGCTGTGAGAAAGTGGAAGAGAATGGGGACGTCTGTGGGGGTGTCTGGGGCTGAGACTGCAGGGAGGAGAAATGTGAGGGCTGTGAAGAAGGTACAAGTGCCTGAGCTATACAGAGGCAGAAGCAGGCTGATGCTCTTTCTGGGGAGCTCTGCTGGGTGGCAGGAGGTGCTTCACAGAGCCCTGCTCTGCAGAGCACAGTTCCACCTCCCCTGAGCTTCTCTGAGCTCATCCCTGCTTTATTGCCCTGACTTGGAGATGGCAAACAGAGACATGAGGATCAGTGTCCTGTCCTGGCTGGTTTCCTCACAGCTCAGGCTGAAAACTTGTAACTGGCCTCAGTATTTTGGAGCATATGAGTGAAGTGTTCAGTGTTGTGGGGAAGAAATGGAACATCCTGAGTGGGGCCTGGCATGGCTGTGGGAAGCAGGTGAGGGATGAATCACAGCCTAAAAATGAAGTGTTGTCTGAAGAGGGGAAGAGCCAGGCTAGAGGAGGGCATTTGCAGAATTAAACCAGGCACAAATGTGGTGCTCAAACCCCCCAGGTCTGGCTGCAGCAGCTCTGGCAAAGCACAAAGCACAAAGCTGCTGCAGGGAGCTGGTGTGGGGAAATCAAGCAGGTGAAGATGTGGGGGAGGATTTTGAGCATCAGGAGGAAGTTCTGCATGAGGAGAGTGGTGAGACACTGGCACAGGCTGCCCAGGGATGTAGTCGGGCCCTGTTCGTGGAGACATTCAAGGTCAGACTCGATGTGGCCCTGGGCAGCCTGCTGTAGCTGGAGGTGTCCCTGCTGCCTGCAGGGGGTTGGACAAGGAGAGCTTGGAGGGTCCCTTCCAACCCGATGCAATCTGTGAATCTGGGATTAGGGGGATGCAGGCTGGAGGAGAAGGGAAGAGGTCTGCCTGCCTACCTGCCTGCCTGCCTGCCTGTCAGTCCCTGCCTGCCTTCCTGCCTGCCTATCTGCCTGCCTGNCCTTCCTGCCTGCCTATCTGTCTGCCTGCCTGTCAGTCCCTGCCTGCCTGTCAGTCCCTGCCTGCCTGCCTATCTGTCTGCCTGTCTGCCTGCCTGTCAGTCCCTGCCTGCCTTCCTGCCTGCCTATCTGTCTGCCTGCCTGTCAGTCCCTGCCTGCCTGTCAGTCCCTGCCTGCCTGCCTATCTGTCTGCCTGTCTGCCTGCCTGTCAGTCCCTGCCTGCCTTCCTGCCTGCCTATCTGTCTGCCTGCCTGTCAGTCCCTGCCTGCCTGTCAGTCCCTGCCTGCCTGCCTATCTGTCTGCCTGTCTGCCTGCCTGTCAGTCCCTGCCTGCCTTCCTGCCTGCCTATCTGTCTGCCTGCCTGTCAGTCCCTGCCTGCCTGTCAGTCCCTGCCTGTCTGCCTGTCATTTCCTGCCTGCCTGCCTGCCTATCTGCCTGCCTGCCTGTCTCTCTCTGGTCTGCCTGCCTGCCTGACTGTTGTGCTCTTTCGGCAACATTTCTGCTTGGCTCAGGCCAGCCAGTGGGATGGAAATTCACCTGTGTGCCCTTTGGGCTGTGCTCTGGGGGTCACCATGGGGAAGGGGGAAGGAAGCTCTGTGAGAGGTGAGGGCAGAGACAGGCTGGAGGGTCACTGGTGTCAGGCTGAGAACCTGCTGGTAGGAGAGTCCTTGAACCCCAGGAGCCCCTGGCTCAGGCCACTAAGCCTACCCAAAGCAACCCCTAGAGGAAAGCTGTGCTGCAGAGCAGGACATGGGGGACTCAGCACCCTCCCCAGTGCTGCTGGAGGTTGCTTCTGAGCTTTTGTTTGCTTTGTCTCCTTCAGAAGACCTGAGACTTCTTTATATTTAAGGACTTCTCTTCCCCTTTATTATTTTTGTGTTTTGTAATAAAAATGGCTTTAGAGACTGGGAACTTCTCCCTGTCTTTGGGCCCTGTCTATTTAAAGGGAAGAAGGATGAGAAGGGAACTCCACTTGCAAGTGTTAGCTGAGCTGTGCCAGCAGCCAGCCCTGGAAATGACCCCTCTGGTGCTGCAGTGGAGGAGCCCTGACGTGAGAACTGCTCTTGCAGTGCTCATGGCTTTGTAAAACAGACTTGTTTAGAGCAGCAACAAAGGTTTTGGTTCCCAAAAAGGCACAGCCTGGAAGTTTCTTCTCCTGGTCAGTGGATCATCAGCTGCCTTTGGAGCCATCCTGGAAAGTTTGCTTGGTTGCTGTTGTGACTTGTACCCCTCTGTGTCTCAGCCAGGCAGTGGCTGCTGTCTTGCACTTTCCCTTGAGCCTGGTCCCAGTCTGGCATCTCCTTGTGAGTGAGGAGCTGGGGACATGGGGGGGTGCTGGGCAGTTTGAGTTGCTGCTGGCTTGATTCCCTTCCTGCTTGCAAAACCCAGAACTGGCCCAGCACAGCAGGGATCTCTTCCAGTCTGTGCTTTTGGAGCTGCTGGTGAGCTGGGAGCAAGGGCCCTGGAGGCTCCCAGCCACACAGGGTCCTGCAGCCTGTGTGTGGAGGATTTCCCACGGGATTTCCTCGCTGCTCTCTTCCCAGGGCTGGCAGAGCAGTGGTCACCTGCAGTGCTGCTCTTCACAGCGCAGGCAGCAGGTGGTTTGTGAGCTGGGCAGCATCCTCACGTCGGAGGCACAGCAAATGGCTGACTTCCCACCAGCAAACATTTGGGTAATCCGCTGCCATCTGGCTTTGTTTTGCAAACGCACTCAGTTGGCCAACACCTTCAAAATATCACTGCAGCTTCTTCTGCAAAGAGAATCTTAAAAAGAGGAGAAAAAAAGAAGCCAAAGCACCACCCAAAGCCAGGCCTGGTGGAACTCCCTGCACATTTCTGCTCCTGTTGTGAGAGCTTTCTTTGTGCTCACTTTGCTGCAAGGCTTTGCAAACCTGTTCCTGGGCTGTGCTGGCGACTCAGATGCCTGCTGCCTTTCCTCAGCTCTGCCATTTTATTAGGGACTCAAACAAACGATGATGATGGAGCAGGCTGGGAGGCAGTGGCTCAGCCCTGCCAGCTGTACCTGGGCATGGGTGGTCTCTCGCTTAGGGGCGGTGCTGGTGCTCAGCATCTTGTGGCCTCCCTTGCCTACATCTGCGCTGGCACTGCCTGAGAGGCTGTGCCCAGGTGGTGTGGGGCAAATCCAGACTGGACTGCAGCATCAAGTCAGATGGGTGACAGCCACTGGCTGGTCTGACAGCCTGCTTTCTTGGAGAGTGTTTGTGAACGGGCAGTGAGGGCAAGGAGGCTAAAGGAATGTGCTGGAGAGGTCCTCAGCCTTGGAGCTGCTCGAAGGATTGGCACTTAAAAAGGGGCTTCTACTGCAAAGGGAACACCTTTACCCTGCTCTTGCTCAGCACTGCTCTACACTAGTGCTTGGCTGCCTGCTTGGCATCTCAGTACACCAACACATGTGAAACACCCCAACATTAGCTGCTCCTCCTCTCTGAGCTCTGCTGCTTTCCCTGCAATTGCTCGAGAACCAGAGGGAATTCACTGAAGCAAGTGACAAACTTCTGAGGCAGTGTAAGTAGCTGTGCTGGGTGTCTGTGCCCTGTGCTGTGCTGGGTGTCTGTGCCCTGTGCTGTGCTGGGTGTCTGTGCCCTGTGCTGTGCTGGGCGGGGGTGCCCT
>VWZE01007488.1:113741-129897 GCA_013396675.1 Eubucco bourcierii | reverse complement strand
CTGTGCCCTGTGCTGGGCTGGGTGTCTGTGCCCTGTGGTGTGCTGGGTGTCTGTGCCCTGTGCTGGGCTGCATGTCTATGCCCTGTGCTGGGCTGGGTGTCTGTGCCCTGTGCTGGGCTGGGTGTCTGTGCCCTGTGGTGTGCTGGGTGTCTGTGCCCTGTGCTGGGCTGCATGGCTGTGCCCTGTGCTGGGCTGGGTGTCTGTGCCCTGTGCTGTGCTACATGGCTGTGCTGGGTGTCTTGCCAAGAGGGGGAATGCATTTTGCACTGCTGTTCAATAAATTCTGAGCTGGATTACTGTGGGCAGCAGCAGCAAATCCAGCTGTGCTCTGTCAGCCCCTCCTGTGGCCGTCTTGCAATGCAGGACATATCCCAGCAGGTACAAGCAGGCTATAAAAAGTCCATCACCCTAAATAAAGTACCCAACCTCTCCTGCAAGGCAGAACTCCAACCCCCAGAGCCAGTGCAGGCTGTTCAAACACTCAATGAAAAGCTTATTTTGTACATCTCTGACTTGCAGGCAGCTGGGGAAATTAATGCCCTAGCCTGAGGCCTCTGCTAATGACCCCTGGCTATGCTCTGATGAAAGGTTTTGTGCAGCAGCTCCTTCCCTACTGATGAAACTTTGTGCAGCTCCATCCTTTTATCCTGGTCCTTGAAAAGTGAAATGTCTAATTGTATCAAACGTGGGCACTCTCCTCTCCCTTCCCCCCTCTTTGCATTCACTGTGATCCTGCTGGAGTGGATGTTTACTGGGAAGCTGAGCTCCTCTTCAGAGCCATGTTTATGGAGTCTTAATTGGCCTGGCCAGTGTGCTCTGAAGGCTTCTCCCTGCAGATACAACATGAGAGAGCAGGATGAAAGGAGGAGGCTGTCATGGCCTTGCCAGCTGCCTGGGATGCAGAAGCCTCTTCACCCCCTGCTTTGCACCCAGTGTGGGTCCACAGGAGCAGCCTGCCTGGCCCTGGCCACTCTGGCCTCACTAAAGAGACCCTAAGCTCATTGGTCCTGCTAACCCAGGGGTCTGGCTTCAGACCTGCTCTTCCCCTTCCTCTCTGGCTCCTTCTGTCCTTTCCATTTTATGGCATTACCTTATCAGCCCAAGCCCAGGTCCCAGCTTGCTGGGTTGGTGAAGAGTGCTCACCAGAATGAGGCATCTCAAGGCACCTCTGCTCTGTTTGATTGAAGGAAGCATTTGGGTCCTGTAGGGCTCTGGCAGTGTCTTGGTGTCTGCTTGATGAAAATACTCTTGGAGTAGACAATTAAGATCTTGGGCTACATAAACGCTTGTGGCTGGAGACCTTTTCCTGGGCACCAGGTCAGTCCATCAGAGAACAGCTGGCACAATACACACCTGGCTACAAGTACTTGAGTGTGGGCCAGAGGAAGATGGATCTAAGCAGGAGAATATGCATAGATGCTGAGGCCAAGAAGGACCATTCTGCTGGGCTGGCCTGACCCCCTCCAGACAAGTAATTCCTGTTGATTCTGCCCTCCTCTTTCCCCAGCAGGAGCTACAGCTCTCTTTGTGCCTTGCATCAGCTGCAGGGCAGCTATTAGCCTCCTTAGCTGCAGTTATCTCCCAGGTTCTGGACTAGTTTGCTACAGGTTGGAGGGCTGTGGGAGGTTGTGTGCAACCCTGGGATGTGCTGGCACCTCTCATCCCAGCAGAGCAATGTTCCAGCTACAGAAAGTAGCTGGTGAGGAGGATTTCAGGACATTCCTCATCAACTTGTCCTAAATCAGCTCCTTGGTTTAAGTGAATCACAGCACAAGTGTTAGCACAGGTCTTACAGGTGGGAACTAATCTTCCATTGAATTTACAACCCTGGAGTGTGGGATGAAGATGCATTTGACTCTGAACCAGCTGAAGACTGTTCTCAACACCCTCTGAATCGCAGTCACTGCTGCTAGAACGGGCAGTGGTGATCCAAAATGTAAAGTGCTCTGCTTATTGCATATGGACTCTTTTAAGAGCCTTTGAGGGATGCTTGCTAAAGCACTGTGGGAGCATGAATTAATTTCTGAGTATCAGAGCTGGACTTCTGGAACACCATTTCCTTTGTCTGATCAGCCCACAAGTGGATTTGCTTTGTTTGTGGGGGAGCCTAAAGCGAGGGGATGGCTCTTGTGTCACTTGAGTGGATTTGCTGGTGCCTACCTGATCTGTGAGGATCCTGACCAGGTGAGCAGCACTGGAACTGGAACTCACAGAGGGCTTCTCCTATCTTTATTTGACAGTCTGCTTTAGTGGCTTATTTACACTTAGGTTGCCTGCATGAGAATTGGATCATAGCAGTCAGGCTCCTCCATCCCAGAAAATACAATATATTGATTGAGTGACTGAAGTTAGAGACTCCAAGCCAGGCTTTAATAAGGCCAGTCGGGTTTGCATGTTAGCAAAATGAAGATGATAGGCAAAACAATCAGCAGTTAATCACTGCTAATGCCTCTGCCATTCATACAGGTGCCGTTAACAGATGCGTCTGGAACAGAGCTCGCCTGCTGGAGGGTTTCATGTTGGTGCAGAGGTGTGGGGGAGTCAAAGCAGAGTGCTGCAGGGCTGCCTCCGAGCAGTTCAGCGTTCCAGCCACACTGCCAGCTCCTCCCGGAGGAGCCAGGGGTGCCTGCCTTGGTCACTCTTCGGTGAGAAGTCTTCTGGAGAATGAGTGGGAGAGAGCTGGGGTGGAGACAGTGGTGGTTGGCAAAGGTCTGATCACTGCAGTGCTGTGGTGTGGGACTGTAGATGAGAGCAGGCAGTGGGTATGGCCAGCACTGGCATCTCAGTGCCTGCTCCCTTCTCACCTTCACTCCGGACTGCTCATTAGCTCCATGCCAATTAGCTGGGAGGGTTTGATGGCCTCTGTCAAGATCCATCTACCAGACTCCTGTTTTGATGTTCCCTCTTTTCTTCCCCTCCTGGGATTCACACAATGCTGCCTGCAATTCTCTGTCTCCTCAACAGCTTTCAGCCTGTGCATCTGTATCTATATCTCTTTAAGATGGATGTGTGAATTCCTATCTCAGTTGTTCAGGCTGCTGCCAGACAGGCAGAACTCAGTTTGGCATCTGGATGTTCTGGTCAAAATACAGAGGCTCTGTGGAACTTATCCAGAGTCCTCAGCTCCTGGAGAACAAGGCACCAGCAACTGCAGAGCGTCCCAGCTGCTGACTTCTAGTTGTCCTCCTGCTTGCTGTGCTTGCTCTTGACCAAAAGAGCCTGGAGGCAGCATCCCTGGGAAGCTGTAAAGGATGTTGAGGCTGGACTTGATGATCTCAAAGGTCTCTCCCAGCCTCAACAGTTCTAAGGTTCCGTGTCGTGTTTCAGGTGTGCTCTGTGCATTGCTTCCAGCTTCAACCGCCGGAGCTGGTGGTGCAGATTACATTTTAAACAAACAACTGTCAGTCACCAGGTGACCTCTGCAAAGCTGGGTCTGACTTTTTCACACCTCAGTGTTTAATTAAGAGACACTTGAAAACGAACCTGAGCTTTTTTTCCCGAGCTCTGTAATTCCTGAGCAGCAGGATTCTGGGCAGGCTTCCTGAAGCTGCCTGTGGGATGGGGATGAAATCCGATGATACTTCATGGTTCTAAGACACCTGCAAGAATAAATCTCAGCAGAAACTAACAGAAAATCAATACTGCAAGCAAAAACGGTGGCCAGCGTGCTGCACGTTTGAAAATGACAGGGGCTGCTGAAGCCTTGGCAATGAGTTTGACTCTCAGAGCTAACCGCCCCACACCCACCTCTGCCCCCCGCCGGTGCTCTGCATGATCAATACCAGCACTTAACATGCAAAACTGACAGGGAAAGGACCAAGGAGTCTCTAATAGCTGGGAGGTGCTGCGGTTGGTGCAGCCCATGAGAAGTGCGAGCTTCTCTGGCAGTCCTGCAGGCGCACCTCTGCTGCAGGGTTAAGGTCATTCTGCTCCCAGGGTCAGCACTGTGGAGTTTGCTGGTTGGGGTCTTTTTGGCTGCTTTGCTTTTTATGGATTGTTTGGGTTGGTTTGGGTTTTTTTTGTTGTTGTTTGGGGGTTTTTTGCTGGTTGGGTTTGTTTGATTTTTTTTTTTAATTATTTTTCTCCTGGATGCAATCACTTGTAGCTTGAGATGAGTGATTGGTTTCTGCTTTACCTCTCTCTGAACAAGTACAATTAAAAATGCACTTGTGGTGTTTTAATACCTGTGCAGCTTCTCAGGCCTGTGCATTTTTGTCTGTTTTCTGATGTGTTTAGCACAATTGAGGGAACTTATTAACATAGCCAGGGTGAGGGAACACATTTACCCTGTGCTGTTGTCTGTTGTAATGCAGAAAACATTATCTTAACCCCCCCAGCTGCACATCTCATTTTAGTCTTCCAGGCCTGATTATTCTTCAATTTATACTAATGTAATTTAGCAGTAATAATACTGAACTCAGCTGGGCTCTGCTGGAATAAAAATGGGCTAGGACAAAAATAACTGCTGCATTTATTTATAAAAACACACAAATTCCTGGCTCTGGAGTGTGCACTGACTTGGAAAAAAGCTCTGGAGCATCACATCAGTGCTCTACCAGTTGTTGCTGTGTGCAGGCACTGAAGCGTGGCGGGGTCTGTGGGTGCCAAGTGCCACTGGTACTGGTAAGTGGGGATTATTAAGAGGAGTTGCACCAGAAGAGATGCTTCACTTGGCCAGCCTGCCCCTCGTGCTGCTCTGTGCAGATGTGATGCTGTGGTGATGCCATAGTGATGCTGTGGTGATGCCATAATGATACTGTAGTGATGCTGTGGTGATGCCATAATGATACTGTAGTGATGCTGTGGTGATGCCATAGTGATGCTGTGGTGATGCCATAGTGATGCTGTGGTGATGCCATAATGATGCTGTAGTGATGCTGTAGTGATGCCATAGTGATGCTGTGGTGATGCCATAGTGATGCTGTGGTGATGCTGTAGAGATACCATAGTGATGCTGTGGTGATGCCATAATGATGCTGTAGTGATGCCATAGTGATGCTGTGGTGATGCCATAGTGATGCTGTGGTGATGCTGTAGAGATACCATAGAGATGCCATAGTGATGCTGTGGTGATGCCATAATGATGCTGTAGTGATGCCATAGTGATGCTGTGGCGATGCCATAGTGATGCCATAATGATGCTGTAGTGATACCATAGTGATGCCATAGTGATACTGTGGTGACACTGTGGTGATGATGCTGTAGAGATGCCATAGTGATGCCATAGTGATGCTGTGGTGATGCCATAGTGATACCATAGTGATACTGTGGTGATGCCATAGTGATGCTGTGGTGACACTGTGGTGATGATGCCGTGGAGATGCCATAGTGATGCTGTAATGATGCTGTAGTGATGCTGTGGCTGTGCTGTGGTGATGCCGTAGCGATGCTGTGGTGATGCTGTAGTGATGCCATAGTGATGCTGTGGTGATGCCATAGTGATGCCATAGTGATGCTGTAGTGATGCTGTAGTGATGCTGTAGTGATGTTGTGGCTGTGCTGTGGTGATGCTGTGGTGATGCCATGGTGATGCTATGGTGATGCCATAGTGATGCCATAGTGATGCTGTGGTGATGCTGTAGTGATGCTGTGGCTGTGCTGTGGTGATGCCATAGTGATGCCATGGTGATGCTGTGGTGATGCCATGGTTGTTTGTTCACTCCAGCACTGTTGCTGCGCGGGGCTCAGCCTGGCATTTCCAGGGCAGTGCTGGGGAGCAGTGCCTGGCTGCACTTGTGCGCTGCCCGAGGAAGCTGTCCTGCTGCTGCTGCTGCTGCCAGAGAGCAACACGTCCCCAGGCTTTGTTCCTGCATCTCTTGGGGTCTGTCTGCCTGCTCCTGGGTGCCAGCCAAGGGCTTCTTCTGTCCCTGCTGCGTTTTCTCTCCCTGTGCTTGCCTTCACTTCCAGCGTTGCTGTGTGTGCTCAGGGAACTGAATTTCATGTGGGCAGTGAAGGCAGGATGGTGCCTGCCCAGAACTGTCTTTTCTGCCTGATGCTCTTAAGAGGTGAGAGAATCCCTTGCTGGTTTTGGTTCCTCTCCTCACTGAGTCTTTCAGGCCTGAACTTGGTGCTAGGGACCAGGCAACCTAATGGGATGCATGCAGGTGGATGCCTGCACTGATAAGAGATTGACTCTGGAAGTGATGTGGCCACCAGTGTTTCCTGGGCTCCTGTTGTTAGAACACAAGGCCAAGGCCGCTGCTGGTACCAACTTACAGAAGGAGCTTGGCTTTGTGGCTGCATGGCAGATGTGCCACACCTTGGCCTTCCTCCTGCTGGTATCCCACAGGCTGTGTGTGAGGCTTCTGCAACTAGGCTTAACCCTCAGGGAGCTGCTGCTTGTGGAGGTAGCTGCACAGTGACTTTCTGAAAGCTCTCGAGCCCATTGTGCTGGGATTCTCACATGGCAGGGCTGGGAGTTTTGCAGGAAGAGCATTTGGGGAGTGCCTCATCTGCATTCATTGGTTCAAGCAATAAATAAAAAGGTGTTTGCATTCTCCTGTGGAAGGACATGCACCAAATCGCTTCCTTGCAGCAAACCAGCTCTGAAACCACACCTCAGGGCTTCTCCAGTGCCCTCTTATTCACCAGGGTTAAAAGCTGGCACTCTGTAGTGGCATTGAGAACCATTCCAGCTCAGTTGTCATGGAGACAGCAGGGTCTTGGCCATCTGGATTATTACTTTAAAAGCTGAACCACTTCCTTGTGTGCTTCTTCCTTCCTCTTCCCTCATCCTGAGCTCCCACCAAGCTCTGGAAGAGCAACACTCTTGGAAGTGAGTTGCCTTTCTGAGTGATTCTTGCCTCTGCAGGAGGCCATCACCCCTGCCTCCCAGCCTTGCCCACCCTCAGGAGCTCAGCCTGTGGGATGCTGTGGGTCGTATCCTGCTCCTGCACCAGCAGGAGCCAAGGGTGCTCAGTGCTTTCCACTGTAGCTCAACTCCTGTTTCTGCCTGATCCTTCCAGATGCCAGAGGCAGGTTCCACACTCGAGGACTCTCCTACCAGGGCTAGAGGTGGAGGTTTGCTCACACAAACCTAATTCTGTTGGGACATGAGGGGTGTTTTGTGCTTTAGGAGTGTATCCCCTCCTGGCTGAGTGTTACCAGCTGAAGAATGGGGGCTGGGCATTACTCAATGTGATAAGGTGACATTGTTAATGACATCTGTAATTAACTTGTCATTAGCTCTTCTTTGCTACCCTTAGGCAAACTTCATTTAAAGCTGGAACTATCGAGGCTGCTTATGGCTGACAACAGACTGCAGTCTAAGAGGAAAGAAGAGACATTGGAGTCATCTCCCAGGGGAAGAAGTGGAGTCCCCTGCCTTGGGCACTTGGAAGACTCATTTCAACTATACCACAGCCTGGAGAGGTTGGACCAGATGAGCCTTGGAGTCCCTTCCCAACCTGGCACTCTGGGATTCTGTAAAACAAATGATTAGTCCAGAACCATGAGGGATGTTTTCCATCCGTGAAGTGCTGGCAAGTGTGAAAACAGAAAAAGCTAAAAACTGGGGACACACAGACCCCACCCCACCCCCAGAACTTCCTGTGTCATCCCTGTCCTTGAGAGGCACCACAGCATCTTCCCTTGTTTATTCATTCCACTCCACTTTGCCCTCTCTGCCGTTATGCAGGCTCCAACAAAGAAGGTGACCCCAAGTATTCAAAACAAGTCTGGAGTAATATACTAATAAGAATTCATGTGGTGTTCTGAGAGGGGGAAAAAAAAAAGCAAGAGGCAAAAGCAAAGGGAAGCTGCAATCTTTGTTCAGAGGCCATTAAAATGTACAGATCAGGCTGCGACGCTTTCATTAGCGAGCTGCTCGCCGCAGAGAGGCCTGCCCATTGTCTGATGAATCCCCCACAGCATTATTGACTGCCTTGTCCTCTCCTAAGGTAGGAGATGATGATAATCATCATAAAAAAAAGAGGAGTGCTGTGGTGGCAGAATGCTGGCAGCTGAGGTTCACATGCAGCCTGGCAGCTGCTGTGTGGCAGCCCTGGGCAGCGCTGGCTCTGTGCTGATATCGTTGAAGGGATCCATAGCTCACGGTCCTGGTAAGGGAGAACCCTGGCTAAGTGCTGCAGCAGTTTACAGCACTGGAGTCCTAAAGAGACCTCTTCTAAGGCAACATAAAATAGAGGTAGAGGTGAGCGTGAGGCCTGGGATCATTGCTCCTGCCTGAAGCCCCTCGTGCAGTACAGGAGCACTTCAGAGTGGATGCCTGCGTTCGGCAGAGCTTCCCTCAGCTGCAAGGACTAAGGGGCTGATGTTGCTTAGGAACAACCTGCACGTTCAAACACTGCTTCAAACTCCAATTCCACAATTCAATTAACAAATGCCAAGCTCTGAAGCTCTAATTTCTGGCCCACTACCTTGTCTGCAAGCTAGCTTGGCTCGTGAGTGCATGGTAACACGCAAGAGCAACTTCTCAACCTCCAGGCAGGCTGCAGGCTTATTCCTCTCTTGTTGTTTTCCAGGGGAAACTTTACAGCTGCTGTCTGCCCCTCCCTGTGAAGCACCACACGTCCTCTCAGGCCGCTGTAAGCAATGGGGAATCTGAATTTGGTTCTGTGTCCCTAGAAACTAAGCCTCCCTGCCTCTGAAGCCAGC
The DNA here is from genome assembly GCA_013396675.1 of Eubucco bourcierii. NCBI lineage: Eukaryota > Metazoa > Chordata > Aves > Piciformes > Ramphastidae > Eubucco > Eubucco bourcierii. The sequence continues at coordinate 121,281 of VWZE01007488.1, read as the reverse complement.
AGCCCTGGGTTTTATTCTGCACGTTGCTGAGAGTCAGTGGTGAGGAGCTGCAGTGCTCTTGGTGAAGTGCTGTGGAGTGTTGCAATGGATCAGTGATGGGCTCTGGGGCTGGGTGTAAGTGTGGCTGTGCCTTTGGTGTAGCACCTTGAGAGCAGGACTGAGATGCTCTGGGTCATGTCAAGAGTGGTCAGTAGCTCAGTTGCAGGTATTTTAATAAGGTATGTGAGTCTTCAGGGATCTGCTCCTGCTCCTGCTAGTGTGGATCTCAATGGGTTCTGCTGCTGAAGGCAGAGTGGAGTGCCCCAGGTGGTGTGCCAGCCTGGCCCACAGCATCCTCCTCCTCACACAGCCAGTGCCTGATGTTGTTACAGCTCTCACTGAAGTGTCTTCTGAGGGCTGATGGGTCTGTGGTAGGTGTTCCTTCATGTTCAGATCTGGTCCCCGTGAGGAGGGGTTTTGGTTTTCACCTGGATACACAAACACTTCGCCAGCTCCTTTCTCTGCTGTGTTCTATGGGAGGGTTTCTAACTACTCAGTAAACATATCAAAGAGAAAGGAAGAAGGGAAATGCAGAAGATAAAAGGCTTGGAATCGGCTCAAAGCAGAACAGTCGCTTGTGATAAATGTGAGGGAGTTTGTAATTGATCAGATATTGAAGAATTCCACCCCCCTCCGCTCCCTGGTCTCTGAACACTTTACAGGCTGAAGCAAGCCCAGATCCTGGCGAGCTGTAGGTAACTAAGATCAATCAGAGCTTCTCTAACGATCAGCAGGATGGCAAAGCCCTTTTGTGCAGGTATTGCCCATGCCTTCTGCTGGGCAGTTCCATCTCCAGGCTTGTGGCAGTGATGGTGTGGGGGGAAGCAGCCTCTTTGGCTCTGCCTTAGGTGAAGGAAGTGCAGAGCAGAATTCGATGAGCTCCATGGCTGAAGGCCGGTGCGAGAGAACTTTGCAGGAGCTGAGGTTTGAGCCGTGGGCAGGCTCTGTGAGCCCATGCATACCAGAGCAGTGTGGAAGGCCAGGGCTGGCCCAGGGCGCAGACTGGAGTTTGCTTTGCAGATTGCAGCTTTTTGTGCCTGGTTTTCGCCTTTGTCCGTGGAGGGGATGAGCTCTCTGCTCCTTTTTCTCTTCCCCCTTTGTGGCTGTGTTTGTGCTTCCTGCTTACAGCCAGCGCAGGCTTCAGACATCACACTCAGTGTTTATTGCTGCGATCCATCAAGGCAGCAGCACCACAGTTCCACTGATTTTAATATAATTGAACCCAATTAATTTTAATAACGAAACCCTGAACATTAGCATTAGTTGAAATGAGAAGAAAATTGTTCCCATCTCACGTTTAAATTGCTGCTGCTTTTCATAAATGTGGAACCAGCTGACTCTGGATCCCTACCTGCGTTTTGGGGGGAGGAAAAAAAATTTATTACCACTGTATTTTATTGGGGACTCCTGCAGAACTCCATCAGGAGCTGTGGTTGTGCTGGAGATAAGGCACAGTAAAATGCTGACTGCTGCAGCAGAGCCACAGGGCACACAACGTTGCAGCATCCCTTCCTGGCACGCAACTGAGCACCCCCAAAGGGTGCAGCACAGCTTTAGAGCTTCAAGTGGTCTGAGTGGGTCGAACTGGAAAGAAAAAACAAAGCTGTGGCTTGTTGAAATAAGTGCATTTCCTGCCAGCCTTTATGGGTTACTTGTTTTGTTCTTGCATAAAAGCAACCAACTGTTTGCTGCTGGAAGTGTTTGGACCTTTGCTCCAACCTTTCCTAGTGCACTTGTTCTGCTGCTTTGGCCTGAAATGCCTTTCCTAAGGGAGATCATTTCCCTAATTTTTTCTAATGAAAATTAAACCCCAAAACGCCCTAAATGCTCTCATTTGGGGCTGATCCTTGCTGAGCCTTACAGCAGCCTGATGCTCATGCAGTGAGCAGTGGTCACAACGCTGCTGAGGCTTGTGCCACACGCAAAAGGAATGTGGTTCCCAGCTTGCTGCCTAATCCCACTGGAAATAAAAGCTCTCCACCCTTTTCAGCAGCCTTTGGACTTCATTACCCCAATTCTGCAATGGCAGAGGAGTTCCCTGAGGATTTCAAATCCCTGGAGTATCCTCACTGCACTGCTGGTGGGTGAAGGGGTTGGGATTGATTTTGGTGCATGGAAGCCGAAAGCAGGAAGTGTTGTGGCTTCTCTGGCTCTGCCAGCTGGCTTGCCTGTAAGGCTGAAGTGTTTGCAACTTGTTTATACTCTACAAGAAAAATATTTTGCCCAGCTCTGCCTCTCCTCTGCTGTTTGGTACTTCACTTCCATGCCACGTTCCTGGCTCTGGCCTGGAAGGCAAATCTGTGTCTGCCATAGAAAGCTTCGTGTCTGGCTGCTTGTATTGATCTGGGGAATTGCAGCAGGGGAGTGTGTTGGCAGAGAAATGCTTCTGGTGGATGCACTCTGGTTCCATCCTGGCCTGGCCTGGCTGATGAAGCAAGTGGTGCTCCAGATGTTTATAGCTGCAGTGAGGAGCTGCACAGTCCTTTGAGGGTGCTCTGGCAGTTCTAGGGAGGCTGCTGAATTTTGTGCTGTGGTTTGAGAGATGCTTTCCTGTGTCTTCTACTCAGTAACTGCTCCATATTAAGTTCATCTCTCTGCTTACAAAGCTGCCTGCAATGCAAACCAGACTGGCTCTTGGTTTGGATGGATGCTTGGAAACGATGCAGTTTGGTCTCTGCTCAGCTCCGCTGCACCACCTTACCTTAGGCTTTGCCTCCTCTGCTTCCCTTAGGCTTTGCCTCCTCTGCTTCCCTGCAGTGCAAAGGGTGCACAAACCTCCCTGGGTGGTGCTAGGGGAGATCATGCTGGAGCAGACGAGTCCTGGAGCCCTTGCAGATGAGAACTGCTAGCACTGCATTGGCATGGAAAGGTAGTGGTGGCTGTGCATAGGTGCAGGAGGGGAACAGGCTGGCAGCATTTGAGATAGTGAATGCTGTTAACTTTCCTCATGGTTATGAAAATGAAACTTTAATTATGAGGCATTTGTTTTGGAGTTAATTTCTTTCTGTTTGCTTTGCCTTTGTGCTCAGGTTGAGAGCTGGGAAGTGAGATTACGTAAATTGTTTAATTTAATTAGCAGTCTCCTGGTAAATGTTCTGCAGAGCACCAGTGACTGACCTGTGCCCTGACATTATTGAACTATAAAGCAAATACTCACCAGAAGAAAGTGGAGAGCAGCAAACATTTGGTGGGAGCTGAGAATCCAACTCTCCTCTCAGAGGATTGTGTCTGTGCAAGTCCTTCTGCTAAGAGGACCCTGAGAAGCTGTTCCTTGAGGAGGTGAAAACAATATATTGCCAGCTCCAAGCTCCTGGCTGAGCTGACAGGGTCTGGGTAACCCTTTCCCCCTCCCCCAGTCCTTCCCATCTGAATCCTTTGCACGGCAGCTCTGCACCTCTGAGCTCCTGAGCTGGCCAGAGAGTAGTTTGTGTCCTGTTACTGCAGCCAAGGCTGGGAGCAGCTGCCTGGAAGGAGGACTTTGCGAGTGGGGGTTTGCCACTGAGCACTTGCTGCTGGCTCTGTGTCCTCTGTTGGAGGGAGGATTTGGGTTTAAAACCCTGCTTCAGCTTTTTACACACCAAATAGCTTAAGCAAAAGTGTTTCAGAGTGAAATGGGCTCTGTTTGCCCTGACAGGCTGGGAGTGGGACTGCAGAGCTGGACTGGGACCTCCTCCTGAGGCTTAACTTAATTTCAGACTCGGTTATTCCATAGGGAGGGAAGGAAAGCAGCTCTTGGGACTCTCTGGGAGCTGTTTAGGATGCAGGCAGTTCTGTGGCTCATGGTGCTGGCTGAGGCTGCTGTGTGGTGCTGTCGATGCCTCAGCAATCCTTTCTCCCTTGCCAAACACCCACTCTGTGTCTGGGAGCTGAGAGAAATCAATACCAAGATGGAAGCTTTAATGTGGATCAAAGTGGAATTACAATTACCTGAGGTAATTTACCTGTAGAGATCAGTTGCTAATAATTAATTTCTGTAATTTTATGAGGAGCTATTAGCAGCTTGTGAAGGGGATGTGCACTTTTAAAGCTAAGTTAGAGTTCTCTGTGTCAGGGTGAGGCTCTCTGGAAATGTTTCTAATGCTGGCACCTCTCTAGGAGAGCCAAGCCAGCTGCCACATGGGTGAGGACAGAAACCTGGGACAATTCACTGCCCTAAAGAGGTTAGACTCTAATGGAGCTTCACCCACACTGAAAGCTGAATGTTAAGGAGCAGAAAGTGCACCTCATGGGCTGGAGTTCTCCCACCCAGGCTCGTTTTGCATCTCTGAGGGTTGGTTGGCATTTGGGATTTGGTGGGGTTGGTCTGTGTGTGTCTGAGGGTCTCCACACCTCAGCACTGCCCCCTCCAAGGCTCTTACCCTGCTGCAGATGACAGTGCTGATGGGCAGATGAGGCAAAGTTGTGCATCTCTTGAGGCCTGAAATGAGAGTAGGAAGCAGAAAGGCACTGCTGGGCAATCTCTCAGCAGCACTTCTGCAACTCCCATCCCATTATTTTAAAGAAACCTTCATCTCTGACACTGTCTAGATCTTGGGTCCCAGCTTCCTGCAGAGAGATCTCAGTTCCCCCCTCTCCAAAAGTCTGCTTTCTGAAGATGCTGCCTGTCAGTGATTCACATCAGCCTCATTGCATCATCAAAAAACAAAATGTGCATTTGAGCTGCTTGAAAGCAGCATCCAGGCACTGATCAGAGAGGGGGAAGCAGCTTCTGAGCAGCCTTGCCAAGGAGGGGCAAGGAGGCTCCTCAGCATTATCACCAGGTGCCAGCTTCATCCTGCTCTGAATTCCTCAAAGCAGCAGGGCTGTTGCTTCATTAAAAGGAAGTCTCTGCTTTTAAAGTAAGAGATGGTTAATTAAAGAGAGTTTGCTGCCAGATATTGATAATATTTGAAGTGCAAAGTCAGGACTTGTCAAACAGCTTAGTGTGCTCTTTCTGGATGCTGAAGTTCTTCCACCAAGCTGGACAGGCCAAGACAGTGCCTGTGTCCTGCAGGTGTCCTGGGCTTCAAGCTCAGCTGGGGTGGTCAAAGAGAAGCCATTAAATCCACTGAGTCCAGAGGGCTGGGGCTGGAGAGTGATCCAGCTGGATCTGTGGCAGAAATCAGCAGTGTCACATCAATGCTGCTCTGGGTGGGCAGTGCAAGTGCTGACACCTACCTACAGGAGCTGCTAGGCCAGCTGCACACTGCTGGCACCTGCAGCTGGTGTGGGGAGGTTTGGTGATTTGGTTTTTTGAGTGGCAAGCATTGGGGTCAGCAGGTGGACAGGCCTGACATGGTGTGGGGGTGTTTTGAAGCTGCCTGTACACGTCCAGCTCCAAAGCTGAAGCTGCACAGACAGCACTGACTGATCTCTGAAGCTCCAAAGATGGAAGGATCCTGCTTGAGTGGCACTGGCCTGACACCAGCGTGGGCTCTTACAGCTGGGTTAGGCAGGCAGAGCTACCAGAGCTCCCCAGAAGCAAGCAGCTAATGGTCATCATCTACAGACAGGAGTCTTAGGACTTCAGGGAAAAAACCAGGGTAGGAGAGGGGTGAGTGTGTCTGAGGGCAGGAGCTGGCAGTTATCTGGGCAAGCTTTAGTTTCCTATGGCTTACCCAATTAATCCCTGTGACTCTGCCATACCTGGCAGGTGGGCATAATGTACTGAACAGCCTGTGAGCAGAGCCAGCTCCTGGTGCTACCAGTGTACAACAGCTCCCAGCAGAGCAGGCACCTGGAGACAGCACCAGCTCCTCTACAGGATGCAGTGGTACAGCCTCAGACACCACACTTCTGGAGCAGGCTGCACAGCAACTGAATGAGAGCCCTTAAACAAACCAGGCAGAAAATACAAATTAGCTGAGAAGGTACAAATATATCTGAAAAATCCATTTCAACCCTGCAGGGCCCTGGCCAGCAGGACCACACTCTGCGGCTTTGCAGACCAGAAATGTCTGTTCCGGTGCCAGCACTGAAGAACAGACCCTGCCCTGGAGCTGCTCCTTCTGCTCCAGCTCGGTGAGGCACAAGGGCAGTGCTCAGGGCTGGGCAGCGGCGGTGGGGGGGAGTCGGTGACCGCCTTGGAGCTTTATTTATGGCACTTCCTGACCTGCAATTTCAGTTCTGCAAGAGGAGGTCCTGCTCCGGGCGGGCTCCTGGGCAGGGCAGCGGTGGGGCCAGGCTCTCCTTCTCGGCTGTGAGTGCAGAGTGGTGCTGAGCAGGCAGCAGCATCCTCCCCCCGCGGCGCTGCGTGTGCGGCACCACTCTACCTGCAGCCCTCCCGCTTGGCTCTTTGAAGACATTTAGATTTATATAATCGCTTTATGCCAACCGAACAAACAAACAAATCTTTAAACTGCCTTTGTGGTTCCCTGCTGCCAACCTGGAGGGAGCCCAGGATCGATCTGCAGCGTTTCCTCGGGGCCCTGCTGTGCCTTCGATGGAGGCCGAAGTGTGAGCTCCCCGGGGGGACAAGGGGAGGAAGGCAGCAGGAGAATCCCTTTGCTCTCCCAGAAGCCTGCTCTCTGCCCTTGCACCTTGCTCGGTTTGTGGCGCCCTCTCCCTCGTCCCGGTTCTTCGGGGGATGTTCACATCTCCTCTGCCCCCGCCAGGTCGTTTTCTGTTCCTCTGGGGGAACGAGGGAGCTGTGCTTCAGCCTTGCCAGCAGCCGGGTGCGAACGCAGGGGCTGGAGCTGGAGGATCTCTTAAGGTCCCTTCCAGCCCCAGCTGCTCTGGACACGCAAACCACATTTACCAACTCATCCTAACTCCCCTTATCAAGTATTCCAGACTGTTTTTTTCCCCCCGTTTTTAGTGGCCTGCTAAATATTTTTGTGATGTTGGGTGAATTCCCAAGAGCCGGGCACTGACCCTGTTCAGCCATGCCTGCTTTTAGTCACTCTGCCTGGAGACTTCCATCTCAGCCCCCAATCTTCTCCTCTCCACCACTGCATCATTCACTGAGGAGAAACAGGCACAAACCCGAGGTGCTCCCAGCTTGCTTCTCCTCCGCCAGTCGGTAAGTTCACATCTGGAAGTTCTCAGTCCAGGCTGAAAGGCCTGCCTGAGGCTGCAGGGCTGCCTGAGCAGAGCCTGCGTCCTGCTTGCAGCCTGCTTGTGGAGCATGGTGCAAAGCATCCCAGCTGGGACAGCTCTCAGCCGGGAGGGGCAGGCAGTGCCCTGGAGCTGGGTGGTTGGACAGTGCCTATGTGAGCTCTGCTGGAGGGCAGCTGCTGGCTGCAGAGGCTGGCTCTGGAGCTGGGGCCGGTGCAGCTCTCAGCACCCGTAGCACAGCCCAGCACCTAGACTGAGCTCTGAGCAGAGGTTCCTCTGAGCCTCCCAGAGCAAGGAGCATCAGACAGGATTGGGAGAGAGGCTTCTTGCAGGGAGAGAGGATCTGGGCAGGGTTAGGATTGATGGGGTTTGACTGGGTACTTAGAATGAAGATGAGATCATAGAATCATAGAATCATAGAATGGTAAGGTTGGAAGGGACCTCAAGGATCATCTAGTTCCAACCC
>VWZE01007488.1:91147-107898 GCA_013396675.1 Eubucco bourcierii | reverse complement strand
CCCTTCCCTTCCCTTCCCTTCCCTTCCCTGGCTCCATTCTGTCACTTCATACACATCCCTCCATCACTTTTCAGATTGGTTTGGGTCTGAGGAGCTTGTCCTGGTGGGACTTGTGTGGAGTTTTGGGCTCCTCCAGCCTTTGCAGAGCAAAGCCAGCATGAAAACAAAGCTGCTTTGTTGTGAACTTCAGTTGGGCAGCTCTGAAGGATGAGGCCTGTGAAGGGGAAAGAGCATTTGAACAGCAGAGGAGAACCTGGCACTGAGACCATGACTATGTTGTGACAATCAGAAATGTCATTGGCAATCCTTTGTAGGGGCTTGAAACCAATTTCCCTTCCATTTATTCTCTTAGCCTCTTTCGCTGCCTCTTCGCTGCAGCATCAAAGTCAATCAGCAAGGGGTTTGCCTTTTTCATGAATGAAAATGGAATGAGGAATCTGAGTGACTTTCCCCTCTCCTAATTGTGCTAATTGGGATCTAAAACACATTAAAGCCAAGCTCTGACATTGAGAGTTCCAGCTGGATTGTGCTGCTGCTCCCAGAGGGGCTCTCCTTTCCCAGCTCTTTCTGCTGCTCCTGCAGAGACCACTCCAGCTTTCTGTGGGTTTGTCTGTCAGAAAACCAAGATGGCCCTGGTGGAGTGACCAAATCATCAGCACTTCAGCTGATTCCTTTGGAGCTTGAATGGCTTGCAGCATGCTTTGGTTTTGCTGCTGGCCAGAGGAATTCAGACCTAACCTCCTAGGGGCTCGCTGTGGTAAGATGGGGGAGGACAGATTGGAGCTTGAGGAGGGTAGGTTTGGACTGGAGATGAGGAAGAAATTCTTTCCAGTGAGGGTGGTGAGACACTGGCACAGGTTGCCCAGGGGGGTTGGGGATGCCCCTTCCCTGGAGGTGTTCAAGGCCAGGTTGGATGAGGCCTTGAGTGCCTTCCAACCTAAACCATTCAATGATTCTATGTCCCCAGAGCACTGGAGACAATTTCTCTGCTGCATCCTATTGCAGTGGAGCTTGGTCTTACCCAGTGGCTGGAGATCTTATGGAGTGGAATTCTATGGGATTTGGAGGGGAGGTTCTGTGTGGGCAGCCAGCTCCTCCATCCCCTTCCCCACTGACGAGCTCTGCCTGCCAATATTTCTTTTTCTAAGTCAATATGAGGGAGACATTTCAGCAGCTGGCTCCCAAAGCCCAAACCTGCCATGATCCACTCATCCAGATGTAGCCAGAAAGGGGACAGGCTGCACACAGAGGTTGTTCCACTGTCCAACAAAAGGATAATTATATTTTCACACACTCCTGCACATCTATTATGAAGTCATCTGTAAGTTTACTCCACATTTAGATCCTGGTGTGCATATTTGCATCTGTATGTGGCTGGCCCTGAGTGCCTGCAGTTTTTAAACAGATTTCTCTCCCATGCTAATGCAACGCTTGGGGGAAAAAAAAAATCAATTCTTTGGAGTTTGAAGCAGCATTGCTGGAAAGAATTATCAGCAGTGGCTTTCATGTACTGGGGAGCCAAGTGCAGTGTCCTCAATCAGTCACAGCAGAAAGCCTTGAGGAGGCTGAGGGAGGTTTTACCTCACGTTAACTATTTTTAAAGTGAAAATCAAACTGAGGAGCAGCCACTCAGTAGAGCTCATAAACTTTATGGGCTAGGTCAGGGGGCCTTGACCTTGGCCAGCAATTTCACATCCTACATGGAGCTGTGCTGCTCAGGCTAGGAAGGCAGTAGGGAATTCCTGGGTCAGAGAGTGATAGAATGGTAGGGGTTGGAAAGGACTTCAAAGACCACCCAGTCCAGCCCCCTGCCAGAGCAGGTGCACCCAGGGCAGGCCACACAGGAGCACATCCAGGTGGGGTTGGAAAGTCTCCAGAGAAAGAGACTCCATAGCCTCTCTGAGCAGCCTGCTCCAGGGCTCTGGGACCCTCACAGTGACAAAGTTTTCCCTCCTGTACCTATGGCACCTCCTCTGCTGCAGCTGGCACTCAGTGCCCCTTGTGTTCACCGCCTGCAGCAGCTTGGGGGCTCTGCCCTGAACTCTTTCAAGCAGTTCCCTGAGGTCCTTCTTGAACTGAGGGGTCCAGAACTGGACACAACAATTCCAGATGTGACCTCACCAGGCCAGAGCAGAGGAGCAGGAGAGCCTCTCTGACCTAATCACCACAGCCCTTCTAATGCACCACAGGATGGCATTGGCCATCCTGGCCACAGGGGCACATTGGTGCCTCACTGGCATCCTTCTGTCCATCAGGACTCTCAGGCCCTTTCCCCTAGCACTGCTCTCCAACAAAGCAGCCCCCAGGCTGGACTGCTCCCTGGAGCTGTTCTGCTCTTTCCTGTATCCAGGAGGAGGTGCAAGAGGTGGAGGTGTGCAAGTGTCTGTTTGCAGCAGTTATGCAATGTGCTTTTAAAGGGGAAAAAAAGATCTATTTTGTGTTTCTTTTTGTTGTGGATTGGCCACAAAGATAATCTTCCTTGTGTTGTATTTGCTTATATAACTGTGGTCCTTTATCAAGCAGAAATAGGGCAGGATTCTCTTCCTCCTTCATCCCTGGCCCTCAGATGAGCTTTTCCATATCCTTTAAGAGCCTGTCACAGGTTTCCACCAAGGGTGCTGCAATAAAGGCTGAGTGTTTATAGCCAGTAACACTCGAGTTTGTCCTTCATCCTTTATGGGGGAGAGAACATCTTCACCTAATGCCCTCGTTTGCCTTCCTCTGAGGAGGAGAGTGCATTTCCCCCCCTTTCACAGTGGTAGTGGTCCAGCCAGAGGAATGTCTGTTAGCACCGAGGGATGTCAACATCACAGAGCATTTGCTAATTTCATCAAGATTAATATAATCCTTGGCACTGGCTCCTAAATCACTGGTGACAGCTCATGGCAAAAAGGGAAATATCACAGGGCCCAGTGACACTTGCTGCAACTCTGCCTTCAGCAGTATCACTCCTGACGTATTTATCTTAATTAGCAGCAGCAGGAGAAAAGGAAAGAAACAGAGACAGGAGAAATTCACTTGGGTCTGGGCGAGATCATAACGAAGAGTGCTCAGTGCACATTGCAGCTGAGGGAGGAGCAGAAACACAAGGCAAGAGGGGTGGTGGAGTTTAATGGAACGCTTTGCACCACTCCCCCTGCCTTAGCCTCGGCTCTGAGCTCTGTCACTGACTGCTCCAGCAGCACTCAGCCTGCTTCAGAGCAGGGGGAGAAGCAACCAGCACCCAGGTTCTGGGGGCTGAGTCACCCTGGCTGGTTGAGCTTGACAAGCCTTTAAAAATCAAAGTTAAATGGGTGGAATGCAGTAGACAATGTCCTCTTGCGAGCAGTTGGTGCTCCTGTTGTTGAACTGGCTCTGCCTCCAGCAAATACTGGAGCAGAGTGCTCAGCAGCTCAGCAACCTCTGCCTGTGCATCCTCACTCCCAGCACTGAAGTGTCAGGTGAGGCAGACTCCAGCATTCCTGGTTTGCTGCTAATGAGCCTGCTTTGCAATCCTGCAGGTCCTCACTAATAGTTCAGAAACATTTCTAACGGGAAACGATTGCCGTTGAGGTGAGGAATCTCCCTGCCTCCAGCTTTTCTTGCTTTGCTCTTCAAACCCAGCCTGAGTTTTGTTGATAAATACCTCAGCACTGTAGGGTGAGGGAGGGTTGGGTTTTGCCTTTCTTTGGGGTTTTGGTTGCTTGCTTGGTTGGATTTGTGTTGCTGTTTGGGGATTTTTGTGGTCTGTTTGGGCATTTTTGTTGTCTTTCTTTTTGCTGTTAAAGAAACAGACCAGCAGAGGAAATGTTGGGAGGACTGCAAGGTGCTGGAGAGCAGGGAGAGAAAGCAGCAAAGGGCTGGGAGAGCAGCTGTTGGGGGGAGGTTCTGCACTAAATTACTGGAGAAAAAAAGTGTGGTTTGAGCCTTTATAGAGACAAGAGTGGACAATATCCAATATCTCAAGGCACATAAGATAAAATGGTTGTGAGAGCAGCTAGGAAAGGACTCCACTCTAATAATGGCCTTCTGAACCCCTCTCTCTTCTGCAAGCCTTTGAATTGCTGCTCCTGACAAATGTCTGAGCCAGAGCAGTGCCAATGCTTTGTGTGGGCACTGATGGGGATTGGCTGTGGAGCTTTGTGCACCAAGAGCATATTTCTGTGTCCCAGGAAGCTGGCACGGATCACACACGGATATTTATGTGCCGAGAGCAGGAAAACAACCTGGGCTCAGTGGGAGCACTGCGAGGCAGCTGGAGGCCAGCTCGGGGTGTAGCAGTGCTGCTCATACCAATCTTTCTGGGCCCTGCCTAAGTGGATTGCTGTGGGAGGTGAGCAATATTAAACTCATCCTTTCTGGCTGCTGTCAGCTGCATCAGGTGTGCTGCCCTTATTGACAAGGATCTAATAAGCTCAGATCTTCTCACTTTCATCTTGTGCAGATGCTGGGCTTAGACTGAAGGCCATGTGGCCTTGCAGATGGATTTCTCCTTCTGGTGGCTGTTGGGAAGCTTTAATACCCTGAGCAGCTTTTTGGGAGGTTACAAACTCAGCAGGCAGAAGAGCAGCTGCTTGCTGCAGAGCCTGGCTCAGAGTGACCCATGCAGCACAAGCTGAAGCCAGGCTTGCCCTGGGAAGAAGCTGAGGCATTTGAGAAGTGCTGAGCTGTGAGTCACCTGCTAGGGAGTGAGTTGTGAGCATCCCAAGCACAGCCCAGCCTGAAGCCTGCAGGAGGGTTTGGCTGCAGAGCTCTCTGCTCACAGCTGGTTTGCAGCATTTCCAGTTGGTGAGCAAAGGAAAAACTTCAGGCTCGGCCTCTTCTGAGCTCTGCTTGAGCCAGGCAGACTATTTAAAGCCTTAGATTTCAGATTTTAGTGGTTTGTAACACTCTGAGTGATGGGAATAACCTCCCATAACCTAATGGCTGTGATTAGAATCTTGCTTTGCTGGGATGTGCTCCCCTTAATCACTGCAATTTTCCTCCTGTCCTCTCTCTCAATTTGCACTATTCCCCCCCCCCCCCCTCGCTTTCTGACGCTTGTGTTTTTCTTAAANCCCCCCCCCCATTGTTGTATGAGATCTGGTTTTAGTTAAACACCTGTTCAGTGCTTTATCAGGTAAATTAGTTCTAGCAAATGGCAATAAAGGCTGTAAGCCAACTTCTGCAAATACCTCAAAGAATACAGCAGTGAACCATGCAGGCAAATATTTGCTCTCCTTTTTGAAGGGTTCCTGGCTTTGGTTTCCTGTGCTTCATACAAGGAGATCCAGAGGAGGCCACGAGCATGATCCAAAGGCTGGAGAGAGAGAGCCAGGGCTGCTCAGCCTGGAGAAGAGAAGCCTCCAGGGAGACCTCAGAGCAACCTTCCAGGATCTGAAGTGGCTCCAGGAGAGCTGGGGAGGGACTTTTGGCAACGGCTGGGAGTGCCAAGATGAGGAGTGATGGCTTCAGGCTGAAAGAAGCTGGATTGAGATTGGACATTAAGAGGGAATTCTCCCCCATGAGGGTGGTGAGGCACTGGAAGAGGCTGCCCAGGGAGCTGGTGCAGGCTCTGAGCCTGGCAGTGTTTGAAGCAGGCTGTGTGGGGCTGCCTCCCTGGTCTGTGCTTTGCCAGACCTGTACAATCTGCTTTGCAGGAGAGGAGGAGGGAGAGGATTGAGCCTGGTGCTGGTGTGCTGCATGAGGGGGATGTGAGGCAAGCCTCAGGCTGCTGCTCCACAGGTGTCCCAAGAGCATCCTTGTGTAGGGGTGGGGTGGAAGCTAAAGGTGATGTGGATCTCATGCTGGTCCTTTACACAGGGGTGAATTTTCCTTCTGGGCATGAAGAAGGGCTACAAGAGCTGCTCCCAACGTTTCTTATTCAGGTTCTGGTCTCTCCGTGCCTCACAGGTACTCCGTGGGGAGCCTCTGGTGCTGTCTGCTCTGAGAAGTGGAAGGGTTTGTGCATATATTCAGCTAATTCTGAAACCTCAGATGTCAGCTGCTCAGCCCATTTCCATAATTACTTGTCTGGAACCATGATGGGAAAGGAAAAGAGGTAGGAGTTAGACATGAGAAAATATCCCCCCCATAGTCCCTCTCTTCCCAAGCAGCGGGACTGGCCCCTTGCCTCTGGGGACCTCTGGGAGGCTCTGGAACGAGGCTAAAAGAGACCCAAAAGTCCTGATTTCAATGTGTATGAGACAAGGCAGTGCCTCTCCCACCAGACTCTCAGCAGCTGTGGACTCCACAGCATTCTGAACTTCTTCACCTGTAGCTCTGAGGATCTGCTGCCCCCACCCCCAGGCAGGGGAGTGGATTTAGGGGGTGCTGATTTACAAGAGCTGCTTTCCTGGCTTTTAGTGTTTAAGCACTCATTGTCAGCTCTCTGAAATTGTTCCACTTCTTGCCCCCTACCAGTCCACGTAACCTTGCCCTGTGGGCAGCTCCCTGGTGACCTGGGGCAAATCCCCCCCCCACCCCCCCAAGCTCTGAGGCTAAGCCCAGTCCAAGCAGTGTGGTTATTGCTCTGGGCTGTGGTGGCAGCTGCTGTGCAGAGGGAGCTTACTGGACAATATCTGCTGCTGCACCTTCTCCTTCCTTTCATTTCAGCATGCTGTGGGGCTGTGTTTCATTCAGCAGCTTGTGACTACCACAGCCCAGCCCTGTCACTCTGAGAACCAAACCAGAGCTGCCTGGGGATGGGCTGAGTGGTCCTGAGCAAGCCTCTTAGTTCTGGCCTCTCTTTGCAGTCATCAGAGTTACAGAAATGAACTCCCTCATGTCCATAACATTGCCTCCACCGAGCTGCATTTGTCCCTGGGAGGGCTGCTGAGCAGAGCTGCTCTGGCAGTGTGAGGATTAATGTTTGGGGGGGGGGAGGTGTGCTCACCTCTGCCCTGGGGTCTGCAGGCTTGGCTCAGGAAGCACTCACACAGGTGTTTGTGCTTTCCTCCATACCAAGCACTGCAGGGAGAGCAGAGAACACTTCTGAGCCTTCCTCTTTCTCTGCCATGCCAGGCTGTGATATATTAATCATTGGGAAATAACATTCATTAAACCTGTGCTCATCCCTTCAAGATTTTACAATCAATGTCAGAGGAAATGAAAGCCTTTGTCTCAAATTCTCCTCCTGATTATCTTCTCTCTAATTGACTTTTGATCCTTTCCAGTCAAGTCTTAATTTCCTCCTGTGGCTCCCTGAGCCTGGTTGTTTCCCTCTGCCTTTCCTCTGCCTGGCTTTGTGTTTCTGGCAGAGAATTGGACTGGGTAGCTGGATCCTGTTGCCAGCTGGTGGCAGGGAAGGTGCCTTCCTCCTCCCCTCCCTCAAGGAATGCTCTCCTGTCAGAGCATTTTGCCTGCTGAAGAAGAACACTCTGGATGAATGGGATGTGTGGAAAAAAAAAAAATCACTGCCACACCTGGAGGTGTTGCAGGGAAGGAGATTTGTAGGGATGGAACTTACCAGAATGCAGTCAAAGCAGAAGGAAGCTGAGGAGAAAAAGCAGAGAGCAAATGAAATCTTTATGTTGGTAAATATTGGCTTCATCAAGCCCAGAGCAGGATGCAGCATCTCCTAGGCAGGCTTTTTTTAGTGCTCTCCTCCACAGGAGAAGGAGCTCTTGGATCCTCCACTACATCAAGGAGATGTTCGCCGGCGCCTTTATTAACTTATTAAATCAGCAAGATGAAGAGGCCACTTTGTTCTATTTAATTTAAAACAATAAAATTAAAGAAATAAAATTGTGGCTTCGTAATGCACTCTCCTGTTAGATAAGGAAGTCTCTTACTCAGTGCTGGAATTCCTTGCAGTGGCATTGTGGCTTTTGCTGGCACCCGTGTGTGGAGGTGGCACTGAGCCAGGGCACAGCTGCTTGAGTGTGGACAGCTCTGCCCCAGCAGGTTTGCTCTGCTGACCTGGGCATGGCTATTCCCAAGCACAAAGTTAGAATCCCAGAATCAGGCAGGGCTGGAAGGGACCACAAGGATCAGCCAGCTCCAACCCCCCTGCCATGGGCAGGGATGCCTCACACTAGCTCAGGCTGACCACAGCCTCATCCAGCCTGGCCTTAAACATCTCCAGGGATGAGGCTTCCACCACCTCCCTGGGCAACTCCTGCCAGGCTCTCACCACTCTCATGCTGAAGAACTTCCTAACATCCAGTCTGACTCTCCCCATTTCTGGTGTTGCTCCATTCCCCCAGTCTGCCACTGCCTGACATCCCAAAGAGTCCCTCCCCAGCTTTCTTGCAGCCCCCTTCGGATACAGCAAGGCCACAGTAAGCTCACAAAATTCCTTGCAAGGCTGTGAGAAGAGAGCAGCATTGGAGCTCTGGTTGCTCTTTCCATAACCATGTTTTTGTTCATCCCACAGTGCTGCTGCTGGTGGAAGAGCCTTTCAGGAGGGCTACAAGAGCTGAGCCCCCTGTGCCTACTCCTGTGTGCTCTAAAGCCTGCATGTGAGCCTTCTGCAGAGCCTGTGGGGCTGCAGGCTGGGCGTGAGCTGCTCTGGCTGTTGGCATCCTGCAGTTGTTCCACCTGGCACAGAAGCAGGCAGAGGCAGGAGGATTTTCTAGCAGAACGTGGCTAATCAAAACCTAACACACAGAATGCTGAAAAGGTCAAGCAGCTGTGCTGGATCCCACTGAATACATTAAGCATCTCATTTCCAATGTCTCATTCCAGAGACAAAGATTTTAATGAATCTGGAAAATGGCAGGGAGCTTTCTGCTGGGTTTGGAGGGATTTGGGGTTTGGTTTGGTTTGTTTTTCTCTTGCTGTGTTGCAAAACAAATAGGCAGAGAGGTTGTGGAGTCTCCTCAGGAGAGTTTCCAGACCCATCTGGATGTGGTCCTGTGTGACCTGCCCTAGGGGACCCTTCTTTGGCAAGGGGCTTGGGCTGGATGACCTGCGGAGACCCCTTCCAGCCCTACTGTTCTGTGGTTCTCTGCTGGGACAGATGGGAGCAGGCAGCACTGGCTGCCCTTGTACGTCAGAGAGCAGACAAGGCCACGGCAGCACTCTGCTGGTGGGCATGTCCCAGGCTCCAGGGATCCAGGCTCTGCTTGCTGGGCACAGGCATTCACCCACGGATCTAACTGGGAAGGACAGGAGATGGTTTCCAGGCCAACTGTGAGTGTCAGCAGAGCTGGTGCAGGTTGTGAGTCTACAGGCAGGTAACAGCAGATGTGGTTTAGTCTGAGCACTGCAGAGCAGAGGCTGCCAGGATCTGGGGAGCAGAGATTCCTGCCCTGAGCTACCCTCAGGAGGAGCTGCTTCCCTCTGCCTGCAGAGAGAGCCCAAGAGTATTGGCACTGCGAGGCTAAAGTTACCTCCGTGGGAACCCTCCAAAGCTCAGACCAGCAGAGGAAGAGCAAGGAAGGCCACGCTTTGATGCCAGCTCACACGAATAGGAGTGCAGGAGAGGAAGGCACCAAGCACAGAGCCAGCAGCTGAGCAGGGAACCCAACCCTCATTTCTCACCACATCAGCTCGGGACCTGCATTCCCAGGGTGAGCACCAGGAGAAACCAGGTTCAGCACAGACGTGTCAAGAGGGCTGCTCAGCCCCAGGGGACGGTAGAGCAGACCACCACAGCGAGGAGAAGAGCAGCAATAATTCATCACAAGAGCAGGCACTGGAAGAAAATCCACTGGCAGAGGTGGAGAGCTGGAAACGACCAAACCAAGGATTTCCTCCAGGTGTTGCTTTCAGCCACAGTTTGGTGCCTCGGGTAGGCACATTTGAGCCGCTCCTTTGGCAGCCCTGGAGCCACACAATGGGCGGCTGCCTACAGAACCCTTCAAACCCGGTGCACAGGAGCAGCCCTGCACAAGCTGCAGGGACTACAGCTCCTGAAACACCATTAGAGACCCCTTCTCATGATGCCAAGTTGTGTAGCTGCCTCTGATGGTCACAGCCGGCGCTGAGCCGGCGAGGCAGGGTCCGTGCCCTGCGCTGCCAGCGTAGATGCTCTGCTGCCGTGGGCCTGCTTGCTGCTCTGTGTGGGCTGCTCAAAGTTCTCTCTGCTGGCAGAGTTTGATATTCACTTAAGATACTAATTTGTAGATGTGGGGTCTAAGGTTGTTCATCTTCTCTGCTGTTCTGCAGGCTGTTGTTTACTTGCTTTGCTGCTAAACAGTAACCATGCAAGCATAATGAATGCATTGATTAATCATTCCAGTGTAAATTATTTATATTCCAAATTAATTGCCTTGAAAAAGAGCAGAGAACCTTTTTTAAAATTTTTTGTTATTTTTTTAAAGATGATTTTTCATTTCACTTGCCAGAGCCTGAGCTGTTCAGGACACATCCATCCTACAGGCACCTACTTCCCCCTGCCCAGTCCCCAGCAGAGGAGGCAAAGGTCCCTGCCAAGGCAGCAGCAGCAGCAGCCAGACAGGAAATGTCCGTGGTGTGAGCGTTTATTCCCATAATAAAGCCTCTGAAGGACAAGACCTGAGGAAAACAGCAGGGGAGGATCAAAAGTTTGTTCTTTCTTTCCGTTTTGCAAGCAACAGAGGCACAAAGCCTGGCACCTCAGGGTGCCAGCAGCTCCCAAAAGCTCTGAAGCCTAAAAAGGTTCCCCCGCAGCCTGGATGGGTATTGGGACATTCAGCATCGCAGTCCAGTGCCAATTAGGAAAGGCTTTTGCCTGCAGCTGGTCTCTCCAAGCGATCTCTGAAGCCTTCTCAGGTTCTCCCGGAGTGCTCTGCTGCTGCAGCTGGTGGTAATGAAGGCTCAGGCAGGCTCTTGATCAGCAGAGCTGTCAGTGCTTTGTGGTGTGTGCCTTGGCTGGGGAAACAGAGGCATGGCCAAGTGGCTGTTGGCAGAGCTGGCAGCAAGAGCCACAGTGTTTGCCCTCCTGCCCAGGGCTCTCGGGGAGCTTTGCCAGGCAAACAGACTCTGAGCTCACACCAGATCCACAGGGGCTCCTCAGGTCTTCATCACCAGCACTCAGCCTGAGGGATGCCAGAGCTGGGACCTTGTAGAGATGTTGAGGTGCTGGAAGGTGCCCAGAGAAGGGCAGCAAGGCTGGGGAGGGGCCTGGAGCACAGCCCTGTGAGGAGAGGCTGAGGGAGCTGGGGGTGTGCAGCCTGCAGAAGAGGAGGCTCAGAGCAGAGCTCATTGCTCTCTGCAGCTCCCTGAAGGGAGGTTGTAGCCAGCTGGGGTTGGGCTCTGCTGCCAGGCACCCAGGGACAGAACAAGAGGACACAGCCTCAAGCTGTGCCAGGGCAGGGTCAGGCTGGATGTTAGGAGGAAGTTCTTGCCAGAGAGAGTGATTGGCATTGGAATGGGCTGCCCAGGGAGGTGGTGGAGTGCCCATCCCTGGAGGTGTTGAAGCAAAGCCTGGATGGGGCATTTAGTGCCATGGTCTGGTTGGTTGGCTAGGGCTGGGTGCTAGGTTGGGCTGGGTGAGCTTGGAGCTCTCTTCCAACCTGGCTGATTCCACAATGCTGTGAAGTCCTGGTGCATAACAAAGGCAGAGGAGCCAGTGGATTCCTTAGAAAACATCATTTCACCCAGCAAAATGTTTCTCCACCAGACCAATGAGCAGGGCTTTATTTCTGCCAAAATCTTTGTTACCAAGTGGACAAAATCTATCTGTAGCCTGGCAGCCACTGTGCTTTATCTTCAGGTTCCCTGCTACACTATGAAAATTAATCAGGTGGCAAAGTTTCATGATGCCAGTTCTAATAAACAAGGCATCCAGAGTGCTAGCACTGGAAGCAGCAGCAAATAGAGCAGAGCAGTGATGTGTCTGGCTGAGGAAACAGAGTCAGCTCCAATCAGGCTGCACATCCACCAAGCTGTGGGGCTCTGCTGGCTCTCACACACACAGGAATCCCAACCTGTGACAGGCTATGTAATAAAGAGCAAATGGCACCAGCTGGGCAGTGAGATTTGCTCTGCACCCCTCTGGCAGCTCCATGTGTGTCGATGGTGCTGTGGACATCAGCATCTGTGGGTAAACGAGGAGGCCTTGCTCAGTTTCGTAGCTGCAGAGGGGTAGCTGAGGCTGTTTTGGCTGGGAATGGACTGGGACTTGACACAAGGCCTGGGAAGAGGCAGGGAAACGCAAGAAGGATGAATCAGGCAGCAGTGAGAAATGCATCCAGGGCATTCCTTAAGAGGAATAGAGTTAAGGCAGAGAGGTCAGAAGCTTCTCAAGTCAAATAGACCTGAAATGAGGATAGAGGAGGTGAAACTGTGGCAGCTGGGAGCTGTTAGAGTCAAAGAATTTGCAGCAGGAGCCACAGCATCCTGAGATTGCTGGAGCTCTTCTTGGTTTGGCAGCAGTGAGAGAGTCAGGGAGCTGGGGAAGTCTCTGTTAGCTGCCTGGCGCTGGGGAGGCCACAGTGAGGGAGCTGAGTGCATCTGCAAAGCAACAGCAGCAGCAGTCTGGGGTTCTGCAGGAGCACAGGGAGCTGAGCAGTCCCTGCTGGCCTTTGGGCCTCTGACCTCCTTGGGCTTCCCTGGCATCTCCACAGCAAACCCTGCTCAGGTGTGGCGGGTCCCTGGATGCCACCAACGTGCCCAAGAAAGGACACAGCCTGGGGAGGTGCTCCAAGAGAAAAGCTGCCTGCACCCCTGGACAGCCCTCTGGAGGCAGCCTGCAAGAGCTCTCCAGGCTGCGCTGCTGGAGCTCAGAGCTCTCCACTCCCTGCCCTGGGCTCTCTGGGGGCTTTCTCAGGCTCTGGGCTGGCACCAGTGGGGAGATGGTTTTGTGTTTGCACACTGGGCTGTGCCCTGGGGGAGATGGTTGTGGCTCATGGCTTTACCAGAAGCTCCCTGTTCCCACAGGCAGCTCTGTGTGCTGTGAGGGGCACCCCGGGGTGCCAGCTGTTCAGCTGGAAGGGTTGGGGCATCTCCAAAGGTGACTTTACCATTAGTTCCTTCTCTTTGTTTTGGGATCACAACGACCAGCACAGGCATTCTGCTTATTATGATGGCATCAAAGCTGCCAGCCAGGAACGAGCCCCAGGATGTTGGGATCAGCACAAAGGGAGACCAAACTGCCTGTTCCCTGGGGTATTCCTTCTTTTAAGGGCTTGTCTGCCACAGGAGGTATCAGACAAGGTGTGAATAAACCCACACAGAGCAGCAGAGCTCCACGGGGCTCCTCTGTTGCCAGATTAAAAGCAACTTCTTGCTGCTTGTGTTTGTGAGTTTGTTTTCAGCAGCTGCACTGCTGCAGGCTGCTCTCAGGGAAGGGCTGCACATGGTGTGAGCTGCCTCTGAATCCCAAGTGCCCACAGGCTGCTCTTCAGCTCCTCAGCTGGGGTCTCTGGCATCATGAATCCCTCTGCTCTGTATCTTTCCAGAGTGACCAAAAGGATGCCCTGGCACAGGCTCCCTGAGGAGCTGGAATCCTTTCACAGGACATGCTCCAGAGGCACAGCAGCTGGGCTGGGTGAGGGCAGGAGAGGACTCCCTCCTGCTGGAA
Organism: Eubucco bourcierii; assembly: GCA_013396675.1. Lineage (NCBI taxonomy): Eukaryota > Metazoa > Chordata > Aves > Piciformes > Ramphastidae > Eubucco > Eubucco bourcierii. The sequence continues at coordinate 94,490 of VWZE01007488.1, read as the reverse complement.
GGTGGGGATGGAACAGAGGGAACAGCAGGAGGCAGGTGGCAGCCAACTGGCTGCCAAGGAGGAGAGGGCAGGGATGTGTCCTCCAGTGCTGTAGAATCAGCCTGCTCCAGCTGAAGGCCTGGCCCCTGAGCTGCTCCTCACCCTGTGATTGATGCAGAAGCTGTTGGCTGAAACATTTCACAGTGCTCATCTTTGTGACCTGTGGCTCCAGCTCCATCTTTATGTTACTGCACTTGAGATTGAACAGATGGATGTAATTAATGGGGAGAAATGACATCCTGCCTTTGTTGGCAGAAGGACATCCTGTCCTGTCCCACCCAGCTCTGCCTGCCTGGGCAAGGAGAGCAGAACCATGCAGGAGCTGCCTTTGGGTGCCTTGGAGCTGCAGAGTGAGCAGCTCTGCTTCCAGGGGTGGGCTGCTCACCACTCACACACTTGGGTGCCTTTGCTTCAGCACAAGGCACAGCCTGACCCTCAGTGTTTCCAAGCCTGTAACTACAAGGAGTACATTTCCAAAAGCAGACTCTACCTGCTTTAGATCACTGCACTAACCAGCACCACTGTCATTAACTCGGCAATTCTTGCCCTTATTTATTGCCTCGTTTCCCCCCTCTCTTAGCTAGCTCTTGAGAGCAGAAGCCTCTGAGTTCCCTATGGAATTGTGTTACTGTAGTGAAGCTTTTCATTGAAATCTGAACAGGCAAAGCCTTGAGGGGATTGGGAAGTTTTCTGCCCAGGATGCAGTGTTCCCAGGAGCCATGGAAGCCTCTGCTGCAGTGATCTGTTGCATGCTGCTCACGGTGTCACTAATGCCTCCACGACTTGGTTCAGCTCTCCAGGTGTCTGCAGAATTGTGCTCAGGATATTGCTGCAGTGCTTGTCAAGCCCATAGAGCAAATCCATGTGCACAGTTAGGGGCTTGCTTCCCCTCTCTGTATGGCTGGAGGAGATCGTCCCAGGGCAGGGCAGTTCCCAGCTCCCAGTGACTTCTGCAGCAAAGGCATAGGGACAGCTGGGACTGAGGCAGCAGGGGAGGGCTCAGGAGCTGCCAGTAATGCCAACATTGCATCAGCTGCTCCACTTGTAAAGCCCCAGGGAGGACTTGGGATTGTGAGTGTCACCTAGGGGCAGATGAGAAGAGAACAGGAGCATCTGTGTGGTGAAGAGAGCACTGGTGGGCAGCAGGCACTGCCATGGCTGATGTGTGCCTGTGGCACCTGCATGTCAGTGCTGCATGCTGCAGCTGGTCCTGCTCTGCTGCAGGCAGTGCAACCATCAGTTACTGCTTACACTCCTCACCTCTAAAATCTCTCTCTCTGTTCTTCACAGGAGAGCTCAGGGCTTATGAAAAGTGCTGGGCTGGCAGCCCTAGGGACTGAGGTTCTGTTTGTGCATGGGGCAGGCTCAGCTTAACTGAGAGGACCTCTGGCACTTCATCTCGGTGCTGCTGTGGTTGGACCCTCTCTGGGGCAGGGAGGGACCTCACCAGCAGTGCCCTTTCTCTTGCTGTGCCCCCCAGCAGTGCTGAGGCAGACATCTGGCTCCTGAGCAGTGCTCTTTGTCCTGGGCTGCAGCAAGGGCAGGTACAAGGGACTCTCTAAAGTGCATTTATGACCAAACCTGTTGTCAGCAAGGGAAGGGCATCACTGCTGTACAGGCTGACCCTGTCTGGAGGAATTTGCTCTGCATGTCAGTTCTGACTGCCTGAGAAGTTGAATTTTAAAGGTGCAGGTTTGCAGAGGGCCCTCAGACGCTAATAAGCTGCAGTCAGGACCAGCCCAGGGCATGTCAGAAACAAGGGTGAAAGGTTCAGCATCCTCCTGCCAGACCTCTGAGGCCTGCACTCAACTCGATGGATTTCTTTTTGTGTTGCTTAGATATTAACTGGAGAAGAAAAAGCTAAGCCATGGTCTGAGAGGTGAGAAAGAGTTTTGAACCCCAGGGAAATATTAATAATTTGTATTAGTACTTCTAACTAACAATGATAATGCTTCTGGAGAGCTCCAGAATGTGAACAGTCACAACCATCTGAAATTGAGATCCTCTCCCTGGGGAAATCCAGGGGAATTGACTATTACTATTTATTCAGCTTGCTCTGTCTCATATGAAGAGATTGGTTCCAAGCAAGTTTGAAGCTAGATGCAGAGTGCCTCAGTCCAAAGCCATCACTCATCCCCTGCTAATTCACCCTCTGACACACAGCACAAAGTAGGAAAACTCTGAAATGAGATTAAAATCATATTTAGGAGTGAATTCATCTGGGGCTTTATGAGCTGCATAAAAGGCAGTTGAAGCTCTAACATTCACTGGGAAACAAGGGGAGGGAACTGCATTTAGAGACCAAATCTGGTTAAGAGTCAGTTGGTGGGTGAGGATCAATCCCATCAGCAGCTCGAGGGCTCACTGTTGGTCAGGCATGGTCAGCAGTGGTGCTTGAGGGGCTGGAAGGCATTATGGCAAGAGGAGTCAACAGGGCTGCTGAGGAGCCAAGGGAGCTGGGCTGCTTTAGTCTGGGGAAGAGGAGGATGAGGAGAGACCTCATTGCTCTCTACAGCTCCCTGAGAGGAGGCTGGAGCCAGGTGTGATGTAGGTGCCTCACTGCTGTGAATGCAGAGGTGCTCCCCCAGCAATGTGTCTGCAAAGAGCTACCTTCCCCTGGAGGGCTCCAAAGGCACAGGAGGAATGGAGACTTCTTCCTGGAGCTTGGGGCTGAAAGCAGTGAGCCCCCACTGCCAGCCTGGGCTGCTGGAGCTCCTTCCCAGTGTCAGGATGCAGCTGGGCTGCTGACAGCTCCCCCACTGCCAGGGGCCTGCCCGCGACTTCCAAGTGCATCCAGCCCAAGAGTTCTGGCTGGAGAGAAGCCTCCTGCCAACAACAACTTGTGCTCAGCCCTGGGTGCAAACCAGCCCCAGCAGTGGGGGGAAGGGAGGGGGTGGGGGAGGGGAGGCTGTGTGCAGTGTCTTCATTTCTGGTGGTGATGCTAATCCCTGCCCTGTGTCTTTTATCTCTGGGCTCTGATAATGCAGATGCAAGAGCCAGAGAATCGTTTCAGGCACAGGGAAATGAGCTGATTAACACAAGTCCTTTGATAGAGACAGGAACTGACTCTCCAGCTTCTCAAGTCTTCCCAGGCCCTGGAGACAGCCCTGGGATCTCACTGCTTCCTCTGCTCCCTTCTGGATGATCCAGCAAAACATCTTCCCTGACAATAGGACCTCTTGCTGCAGTCTTGCTTGTGGTGCTTCTGTTCAGCTCAGGGAGGAAAACTTCCTCCCACTCCCTTTCCTCTGTGTCCTTGCATCCAGAGCAATCTCAATCAGTTGCCACTTTCCTGACTCCTTTT
>VWZE01007488.1:57230-82730 GCA_013396675.1 Eubucco bourcierii | reverse complement strand
TGTGTGTGTGTGTGTGTGTCCATCTGCCTGCCTCTGTGTGTGTGTCTGTCTGCGTGTGTCTGCCTGTTCCCGCCTCTGTGCGTGTGTGTGTCTGTCTGCCTGTCCGCCTCTGTGTGTGTGTGTGTGTGTGTGTGTGTGTGTGTGTGTTCAGAGCTCTTGGAACCCCAGTAATGCTCAAACCCCAAAGCCTGCTGCAAGTAATTAGCAGGCCAAGCCATTCCCTCCCCAGGTACCACCCGTGGTACCCATAGCTCACATCCACATCCTGTCAGTTTATCTTTTCAACCAGAATCGAATTGCCCTCAGTGTGGGGAGCAGTTTGCTCCAGGGCTTCAGTGCTGTATGGACTTTGGTGCCGTGGATTGGATTTGCCCAAGAATTCAGGATGGAACAGTAAACAAAGAAATGCACAAAGCATTTCAGCTCCTGCTGGCATCCAGCAGGTTTCAGGAGGGGTCCCTGTGGCTCTTGGGTCTGCCTGTGTCTTCTCCTCAGAAGCCCCAGCAATGCAGCTGGGGATCCTGCTGCTGCCATGGGGGGAAGAAAAAAATTGAATTTGCCTGACTTGGCATGCAGGGAGGAGAGTAAAGGGAGGTGCTGGATAAATTCAGTGCTGTGGGTGAAGATCCAGGGGGAATTTCCTCCTCCTCCTCCCCTCCTTGTAACAATGCTGATTCAAACACCTTATTCTGTTTCATATGTGAGTTTAGCATGACACAGAATCCACCCAACAAACCACAACACATCTATGATTTATTTAGCTGAGATCAAAGACATCCAGCTGCAAAGACTCTAATTAAAGTTTGATGATGCAGCAGGCAGGCTCCATCTATTATTTAATTTGGAGGTTGTGATCTTACACAAAATTAGCTTCCAAATTTCACTTACACTCCTGGGCTGCAAACCTTCCTGTTCTCAATCACTTCCAGAGCAGCTTGAATCACCCAAATTTCACAACGGATCCTGAAGCTGTCCTGTGGAAGTTGGCAGGCAGGGCAGCAGCTGACAAAGCCCAGCTTTAGCCTGGCCCAGCTGTGCCCCTGCCCACAGGGCTGTTTGGCACAGCTCAGCTGGTGGTGGCTGAAGGAGCAGGGCCAGAGTGTTTGGGAACCGTGACTGCCTGCTGGGATGTGCTGGGGTGGACACAGACAGAGCTTTTCATCTCCTCAAACTGCTTAATGGGGTTCTGAGAGAAGCTGCAGGAAGTGGTAAGAGATGTGGCTTAGCTTGGTGAGTGACTCTGTGTCAGCACAGCACCAACCTGGCTCAGTAACTGACTTCTTGTTGCAAATCAGGGATCCCAGTCCCTCCTCTTACCTGGCTGATGGGAAATCAGGTAAGAAAGTACTGAGGTGATGCATTCTAATGGAGGCTGTTACAAACCAGCCAGGTTGTGCAAGCAGTACCTCAGCAAAGCCAGGGCACCCAGAGCTGGTGCTTTGGTGGACCTTGTATCTGACTACAAGATTGTTTAGCCTGGAGAAGAGCAGGCTGAGGGCAGAGCTCATTGCCCTCTGCAGCTCCCTGACAGGAGGTTGGAGCCAGGTGGGGTTGGGCTCTGCTCCCTAGTCTCAGGTAATAGAGGGAGATGGCCTGAAATTGTGGCAGGGGAGGCTTGGGTTGGAGATGAGGAAAAACTTCTTTGCTGCAAGAGTCTCAGGGACTGGCACAGGCTGCCCAGGGAGGTGCCCATCCCTAGAGGTGTTCAAGAAACCTGTGGCCATGGCACTTGGGGCCATGGTGGTGCTGGGTTGAAGGTTGGGTTGGGTGATCTGAGAGGACTCTTCCAACCCAAACAATGCCATGATTCTCTGGTTCTAAGAGACAGCTCTGGAGAGCAAAGATGCTTTTGCCAAGAGCCTTGATGCTGCTCTGAGCCAGAGCTGTCCTCAGCACTGCCATTCAGTTCCTCTGTCTGAGANCCACCCTCACTGCAAACAACTAACATCCAGTTTCAATCTCCCCTCTGCCATTTTAAACACATTCCTCCTCCTCTTGTCATTCCAAGCCCTTGTCAATAGTCCCTCCCCAGCCCTCCTGGAGCCCCCTTCAGATCCTGCAAGGTCCCTCCAAGCTCTCCTGGAAAGCTTCTCCTCTCCAGGCTGCAGACCCCCAACTCTCTCAGCCTGCCCTCACAGCAGAGCTGCTGCAGCTCTGCTCTTAGCTGTAGCCAAGGCAGAATCTGGTTCAGAAAGCCCAACTCTGCTGCATGGGAGGAGCTCTCTGGAGTGCCCCATCCATGGCACTCTGGACTGAGCACTTCATTTGGATGCTGCTGCATAAAGCAGCTCTGCCTTGTCAGGGGGTGAAAATGGCACAGATCCTGCACGGCCTGCTTTAAGCTGCAGACTTCTGCAGCCAGGATGGTGAAGACTACAGAGAAAGATGAGCAGGACTGTTGGTTCTGAGGTGGGTGGAGAACAAAAGTAGGCTGAGAAATATTGATCCTCCTTTCTTTAGTGCCTGTGCTGTTCAGTCTGGGGTTTGTTGTGAGAAGCAGAAGATGAGCACAGGCAGGATCCAGAGGGCTTACCCCAGGCTTGGTAGCTGTGAGTGCAGCAGGGGAGTGTGGAGGCAGTGCCTGTCCTTAATTATCTGCTGAGAGACTCCTCCGTAGAGCTCATTCCTTTTATGGCCACTGACTGTGTTTGCACTTCTCTCTTTTGAAGGCACCCAGTGGTCTAATTCTGGCTTTCTTCAGCTGAAAAAAAACCCCAAACCCAAACCCAGATGTTAGGTTCTATCTATTTTCTTTTAACAAATAAGGTAGGAGGAAAGCTCTTTGTGCTGTCGTTTGGTTTTATTTCCCTGCAGAGGATTTACCCCAAAGGTATCCCAGGCACATTAAAAGAAGGTTAATTAATTGTATCAGAGAACTGTTGAGGTTGGAAGAGACTTGTGAGATCATCAAGGCTTCAAACTGCCCTGCCCTGGGCTGAGTTTGGGTTTGGGTGCTCTGGGAAGGTCACAGAGTCCTTGATGTTGAGGGTGTCAAAGCGGAGTGCGAGGCAGAGCTCTGCCTGGCTTGGGGCTCTGCAAGCTGTGGGTCTGGGGAGGGTTTTGCTAATTAGCAGCCTGACTGTGTCTGAGGCTGCCTGCTGGTGAAATACCCTGCAAGTGATTGAAAAGCAAGACTTTAATCATCTGGAGTGGGCCACAGATGATGCATAGTTTTGATTACCCTTCTGTCTGTTTGGGGGGCTTAATATTAAGTTTAATCAAAGAAAAAACAAATTTCAGTTAATGAAAGGAAGAAAAATGTGATCCAAATCTTGAGGGAGATATAAGAGTTAATTGAATTTCAAGTACTGTAGCTCCATTCTCAATAAGGTTCCATTCTCCTTCCAGGATTGCAGTTGTTTGGTTCCATTAGCCTTAATGGGCAGGGTCAGCTTCTACATTTTCCTGCAGTAGGCTGCTGGCTGCTTCTGCCTCATTCTTCCTCTGCCTCCTCCGTGGCCTCTCTCAGAGCACTGCCCTGCCTCTGCAGAGGTCACTTGTCACAGTCACCAGAGAGAGCTGCTGGAGCTGCCAGCCCTTTCCTAATGACTCCTGTCCTCCCTGCCAGCCCCCAGAGTGCCACAGAAGAGTTGGAGCCCTGCCTGAGACCCTCCGAGCACTGAGCCTCAGCCACCATTTACCATTTGCTGCTGCCAAACAGCTGGGGGCTGGCAGCACTCCCTGCAACTTCTGAGCAGCTCAGCAGACCCTTGGGGTTCATTTCACATTCCAGACTAGCAGGAGAAATTATTCTGGGTGGTGCTGGGATAAATTTCTATTCCAGGGGAAGCATTTTCAGCTCTGGGAAGGAGAAGGTCTTGAGCAGGGCAGCTCAGCAGGTTGCTGTTGGCAGAGCCTGAGTGTCCTCTCCTGCTCACCAACTGAAGCTCCAATCTGTGCTGCTCTTGCTGTTTGCCTCTAGAAAAGCAAACCTTAAGGCTGGCAGGTGCAGGTGGAACTGGGTGGCACAGTCTGAGTGCCTGTTGTGGCTTCCCACACAACAAGGACTGCTCAGAGCATTGACTGCCCTGCTCTGAAGCTTGCTGGAGGGCTGATTTTGATGGGCTCAGGCGGGCAAATGGCAAGCACTTTGCCAGAGCCATTTCCCAACATGTTCCAGGTCTGGGTGGTGACTGGGCTGGAGTCCTGCTTCCCCATGGAGAGAAGCCTTTTTTTCCAGAGAGAAAGCAGAGCAGCAGCTCAGGGTGCTGTTGGCCTTGCCATCTGCAGCTGCTGATCAATCCAGGGCAGCAGGCTGACAGGCAGAGCAGGGATTGCTCACTCAGTTCTGCCTACAGGTTTCCACAGCCTCATTTAAAGCAAAGCTTCCCCATTAAGCCTAAGAGCAAAGGCAGGCAGTGATGAGAAGCTGCCCAAGCACCAGGGAAGTGCCAATCTCTGGAGACAACATTCAGTTTACCCCAACTTTTATAAATGTGTCAGCAATGTTTCTCTTCCAGAGAGCCACAGAACGCTTCAGTGCACCTGCCAGCTTCTGGAGCTGACCCTATTAATTATTTTTGACTTACTGTGTACTATACATCCCCAGGGATTTGCAGAGGATCAAGTGCACTATTGTCAAGGGCTTTTATTTCTCTCTTAAATTTCCTTCTGTGTGTTGTAGACTTTACATGTGAGAGTGTCTATTAGGGGCTGCTGTGTTGATAGGTTTAGAGATGGAACTGGATCTATCCTGAGGGTAGAACATGCAGAGCAGATTAAGAGAATGCACTGCAAATTCCCTCCTTGTACTGCTCAGGAATTCAGGCAGCATGCAGGCTGCTCTGCACAAGATCTAATTTCCTCCAGATCTTAAAGGAATGACTTCTAAGGACAAGCTCTTCCAGTGGAGGCTTGTCTGGAATACATTCTTCAGCAGAGGGGACCAAATCCTGCTCTCTGGTAGGCAAATATCAGATTTGAATTCCTGCACTGAAGCTGAGCCTCTTGCTCTGCATTTAGGTTGCTGCTCCTGGGAGCAGACACTCTCCCTGGGAGATTGTTTGCTCTTTGAGGACCACTGACACTGGGGAGGTGACAAAAGAGTGGCAGGATGCTGAAGGCAGAGAGCAGGGTAATGGGAGCTGGTGTGAGTAATGAGTTATGGAGCAGCTAACACAGGTGCTGAGGAAATTCATCCTTTTGCAGGCATTCAAGGCAGGAAAGATGTGAACAAGGGGGAGGGAAAGAGAGGAAGAAAGCAAACCAATAAACCCCTGCCTTTGTGCAGTGAAAAGTCATTTCCCCGTCGCCCACACAGCCACAGGCCCTGGGTACAGAAGGGATTGCTTCATGTAGTGAAAACCTGAGAGGACAGGGAACAAAGAAAGGGGAGTTCTGTTGGCTTGGGTTTGGATTGATTTGATTTTAGAGGGTAACAATTTTGCTTCTGTCAGAAATTCAGCTGGAGCACCTCTGCTGCAAGGACAGGCTGAGGGAGCTGGGGCTGTGCAGCCTGGAGAAGAGAAGGCTCCAGGGAGACCCTAGAGCTGCTTTTGAACACCTGAAGGGGACCTACAGGCAGTCTGGGGAGGGACTGCTCAAAAGGGTCTGTGGGGATAGGATGAGGACAGTGGTTTGCAACTGGAGCAGGGCAGAGTCAGGCTGCACACCAGGAAGAAGTTCTGCACAGTGAGGGTGGGTTGAGACTGGCACAGACTGCCCAGGGCTGTGCTTAAGGCCCCATCTCTGGAGGTATCCAAGCTCATCCTTGCTGTGTCCCTGGGCAGCCTGCTCTGGCTGGAGGTGTCCCTGCTGGAGGGTCCCTTCCCAGCTGCTGCCTTCTGTGGCTGTGTGAAGCACACATGGGGACATGGCAGCCCTCGTGGTGTGTGCTTGTAATGAGCTCTGCAGAGCAGCTCAGCACTCTGCTGGGCACCCTCCTGGGCACCTGCAAACCCTGGAGTCAAACAGGCTTTAACCAAGGTGAAGCTGGTGCTGAGCCAGGACAGAGCAGGGAGGAGCTGGAGGCAGAGCAAACACCAGCCCAGGTCATGCTCCACCGACTGCTCTCTGCTCTGCCCCAACCCTCTGACTAGAGGAGATCACACCAAGGAAAGAGTCACCTAAACCAACGATGGCAACACAGATCAGAGAGCAGAGACTTCTGCAAGCTGACCTCTGGATCTCTTCTGATCCGTGTGAACCTCTCCTACATCCTCAGAGGCAATCACCTGCAAGGAGCATGAGGCACAGGATGATCAATCAGGTGAGCCCCACCTAAGAGCCAGCTCAGCTCCTCTGCCAATTCCTTTTCAGCTTGCAGGTACCTGAGGCTTTGCTCTGGCACTTGTCATGTATGTTGGGTTTTAATTTTTCTTTTTTTTAAGGCCTAGGATGAAATATCAGCAAAAGGTGCTCATGGCTGGAGTGTGAGCTTGGTTTGAGTTCAGTGCAAAGTGTGCTCATGGCTCGAGTGAGAGCTTGGTTTGAGAGCTTCTAGATGAGATGAGGTTGGCAGCAAAGCAGCTCTTGGAATTCTTTTGTCCTTTGCATTTTCCTGCTGGAATGCAGCACCCACCTGCCCTTCCCTCCCGTCAGCTGCTGAGTGCTGAGATGTGAGGTTTTTGTTTGGGGTTTGTTTAAGGCTTTAATGGGGACATTTTAAAAGGCACACAGAGGAAGCTTTTTGAGTTTTTGTTAAGCTGCAGGGGGGTTGTTTTAAAATGTTGTCAAGGAGTTCTCCAGTTGGGAGAGTTGGAAGAGCAAATCCACTGCTTCTGAGCTTCTGTAGGATGCATTTGTCCAGGGGAGGCAGACTGGGTGAAGAGAGCAGCAGAGGCTTTCTGCTCCAAGCCCTGTGTGTGTGATCTCTCACTCTAGGCACAGCCCTGCCTGCTGCTAGTGATGGCTTTGAGGGCTCAGTGTACATAGGTGTAAGCAGTGGGGCTACTTCCAACAAAACATAAACTGCTTGGTGCTGCTGTTTGTGGGTTAGCAGAAGTCAATATCCTTGATTCTGGCTGCCTGAAGGACAGGGTCAAGAGAGGTGACAGGGGGGGCTGCAGCATCCCTTCTGTGGGGACAGGCTGGGAGAGTTGGGGCTGTGCAGCCTGGAGAGAAGGCTGCAGGGAGACCTCAGAGCAGCCTGGCAGTAGCTGAAGTGGCTGCAAGAGAGCTGGGGAGGGACTTGGGACAAGGGCTGGGGGTGCCAGGGTGAGGGACAGTGGCTTTGAGCTGGAAGAGGAAGAGGAAATTCTTGAGAGTGAAGGTGGTGAGACACTGGCATAGGCTGCCCAGGGAGGTGCTCAAGGCCAGGCTGGAGGAGCCCTTGAGCACCCTGTGCTGGTGGGAAGTGTCCCTGCCCACGGCAGGGGGGTTGGCACTGGATGATCCTTCAGGTCCTTTCCAACTCAAACTCTTCTCTGATTCCTCAGCCTGTAGCCTCACACCCTGCGGAAAGAGGCAGACCCTGACTCTGCCTGCCCCTGGGCATGGCTGCTCGGGGTGGGCTGTGTCTGCTGCCAGCAGGACCTGTTGGCAGCTGGAGGCTTCCATCACCTGACAGCCCTCTGGCTGCACAACTGCCCCCCTCCATGGACTTCTGGCCCCAGAGTGTTTGCAGCACTGAAACAGGTCCTCAGGACACAGCCTCAAGCTGTGCCAGGGCAGGTCTAGACTGGAAGTTCTTGCCAGAGAGAGTGGCTGGCATTGGAATGGGCTGCCCAGGGAGGTGGTGAAATCCACTTCCCTGGAGATGTTGAAGACAAGCCTGGATGTGGCACTTAATGCCATGGTCTGGTTGATTGGTCAGGGCTGAGTGCTAGGTTGGGCTGGGTGAGCTTGGAGCTCTCCTCCAACCTGCCTGATTCTGTGACTAAGATCACAGAGTCCTGGAATGGCTCAGGCTGGAACGGACCTTGGAGATCTCTCCTCCACCACCACAGGGACACTTCCCAGCTAGACTCAGCTGCTCAAGGGCTCATTCAACCTGACCTTGAACACTCTCCTTGGGCAGCCTATTCCAGAGTCTCACAGCCCTGGTGCTGGAAAACTTCTTCCTCAGCTCCAGTGTGCACCATGGACCTGGCACAGAGCAGCCCAGGAATGAGCAGTGCACAGCCGGCGGTGAGCAGGGGCACTGGGAGGAGGAGTTCACAGGCTCACAGGTGTCAGTGGATGGAAGGGGCCCCAAGAGCCCATCCAGTCCAACCCTTCTGCCACAGCAGGAGCAGACAATCCAGCTCAGGGCACACAGGAACACATCCAGACAGGCCTTGAAAGGCTCCAGAGAAGGAGATTCCACAGCCTCTCTGGGTAGCCTGTGCCAGGGCTCTGGGACCCTTACAAGCAAGAAGTTCCCCGGGTTGCCCTCAGCTGTAGGAGAACCTGGAACTGTGCAGCTCCAGGGTGTAGCTGAGCCTCAAAGGCAGCCCCAAGCTGCGTTTTGATCCCCCCTGCAAGAGCAGAACGGTTTCAATGAGCCTGCAGAGTGCCAGCACCCTGACAGCTGCCAGCAGGAGCAGCGCTGGTGCCTCAAATTAGTTTAGACTTCACACGCTCCGCCCCCACCTTCTGCTTAACAAATGTATGGGAGAGGAGAGCAGAGAAGAAAGGCTGCAGGAAAAGCCCTCCCGAGCCGCGGGAACCAGTTCTGCTGTCACTCAGGAGTTATGAAACAAGCCAAGCATAGACTGAAGGTGAATGTTAATGACTAAGGAGGCAGACAGATGGTCCAGCTCTGCTTTAGGTGGCTCATCCTGCTTTCTTATTCACAGGGAAGTGTCTTTGATGGATGGGTGGGAGGCTAAAGAGATACCGAGGCAAGACGTGGGTCACCTTTTGACTGTGGCCAGGCAGAGCAGATGTGGCAGCACTGAACCATCACAGAGTCCTCCACTGGCTTGGGTTGGAAAGGACCTCGAAGCTCAGCCAGTGCCACCCCCTGCCATGGGCAGGGACACCTCCCACCAGCACAGGCTGCTCAGGGCCTCCTCCCACCTGGACGCTTGCAGGAAGGGGACATCCACAGCCTCCCTGGGCAGCCTGTGCCAGGGTCTGCCCACCCTCACTGTCGACAATTTCTTCCTCATCTCCGCTCCCAACTCCCCTTCTCTAGCTTCAATCCATTTTCAATCCAGTTTGTATTTGCAGAGGGGGAAACCAACTCAGCTTTTTAGCAACCTCTACCACCACATCCTTGTGTCTGCTCCCTGCTTGACTGGATCAAAAAAAACAAAAAGGGAGGGAAAAAAAAATCCCAACTCTGTTAACCTCAAATTTTCTGTGCCACAGTTCTGTGTCCCCAGCAGCTGTGAGTTATTTACCCCAAATATTAACAAATTGCTGCTACAGAGTGTCCAACTTGTGGGAGCCTTCCCATTAAGGTGTGCTGTGGAACTGAGCAGACAGTGCCTTGAACTCCTCCATCAATTCACCTGTGTAATTGCCCAGCATCTCCTGGGTACAGAGGCTGCATTTCAGAGGAGCTGAGCTCCTGCAAGCTGGACAGTTAGATAGTTCTGGCCAATTTAATTATGCAAATGACAATTCAGTTTCTGGGGAATGTATTATCAGGCTTACTTCAAAGACTTGCATAGAATTCTCTCCTATCATCTTTTTTTATGGGTTCTTCTTCTTTGTTGCACGAGTGAAAATGAAATATTACAACACATGGAGAAAATTTGGTGAGGAGAGAAATGAGCTGGAGACATCTGCAAATGCCTCCTGTTCCAGGCAGGGGCTGGGGAGCCAGCAGCAAGGAGGGACAAATTCTGCTTTCTTCCTCTCCTGTCTTGCAGAAATGCTTTTATGGAAAAAATTGGTGGGACTTAAGTGAAAACATCATTACAGGCATTCTAAATCAGACCCAAGGGCTTCATGGAATGTCTGGGCTGGAGCATCCTAATATGTGTAAAGGAGCTGTAGCCAGAGGGAACCTGCTGCCATGCTCCTGGCTTTGCAGAGTGATTGCTTCACCCTCACCCAGGCTCCCTCCTCAAGCTGGCAGGGTGGCACAGCTGGCATGTTCTAGCGCCCCCCAGAGGAAGCCTTCTGAAGCTGGTCCAGGAACTGAGCAATGGGAGGCACTTTGCACTCTGCCTGGGAACTTGGAAGTTGTGAAGTTCTGGGAGCATGAAAGGCTCTTTCCACAGGGCAGTCTGAGCTCAGTGTGTGGCACTAAACAAAGGTCTTTGGATGATTATTTTACAGATGATTTTCACCTGTCACTGAACTTTTTTTTCCTCACCTTTCCCAGCTATTGCTCTGCTCTTGGCTTCACTGGGAGGAGAATTGACAGCAGCACCTGAACACAGGACTGCCTGCTCGATGTGCTGGGGTTGAACCATGGAATCACCAGGGTTGGAGAAGACTTCTGGGATGATTGAGCCCAGCTGCAACCCAGCTGCCCTGACCACTGAGCCACCTCCTGAAGCATCACATCTACAGCTTCCTGAGCACCTCCAGGGATGGGGACTCCACCACCTCCCCAGGCAGCCTGAACACTCTTGCAGGAAAGCAGTTTTCTCCCAGTGAGCCTCTCCTGACACAACTTAAGTCCATTACCTCTCACTTTTCTTCCCACTTCTCTGCTTTAGTATTGAGAGCTGCCCTCATCTTCATCAATGTCCCCTCAAAGCAGACTTCTCTCTGGGACTGGTTTTTAATTTTCAGCCTTTAATTCAGTGAATTCTTTGGAGTGATTTCTGATCCCTCTCAGAAGGGGACACATTTATAACTCCAGGTCTCATTCCCAAGGAGTTATGGCAACTCCCAGTGCAGGGCAGAGCTTACAACGGATCCCAACAGCCTGCACTGTTAAAAAGTCATAAACCAGCTTCCCACTTCCATTTTTATAGTAGAAGCAAATCTTTCTCCAGCACAGGACAGCCTGTAGGCAATCAACCTGCCTCCTGGGCTCAGCCTGGCAGAGGGCTTGGGAAAGGTTTTAATGGGCAGGACCACAACTGAGCGATCACAACTCCAGGCAAAAGAAGCTTCTGGGTGGCATGAAATGGGGAGGCTGAGCTGACTGAAAGCCTCCTTTCTGTGTGCTGTTTTCATGGCAACCAGGTGTGGGCTAGCAAGGTTCTGCCCCAGCCTCTTTCATCACCAGTATTGTTAGATGCCCTTAATTTTAATGAGGCGAAAATAATTTGTCTTTGGAAATTGCTGAAGCTCCCTCTGCAGTCCAGGAGGAAAGATCCACACCTCCAGAGCATGAATCACCTCACCTAGAAAAACACCTTTGTTAGTGCTCTCCCTTAATTGCAGAGGCACTGGATGAATAATGTGAAGGAGGATGCTCCAGCGAGGTGAGGGGAATCATTCCTGAATGATTAGATCTCTCTGCTCCCAATAAGGCCATAGATAAGCTGCTAAAGATCAATGCTGTGTCAGCTCCCTACAAGAGCTGCTGCCAGCCCATCTCCTCCTTGACGTATTGGAGTTCCACCCTGCTTTAGACCAGGAGAAAAGAAGAAATATGAGGTAAGGTTCTGGCATTTGGTGGTTAAAAAACTCGAGTGAGTAAAAGAGAAGCCATTTAACATCTGAGTCACATCAAGATTAAGATTTGTTCCTTAAACTAACTCGTTTAATCCTCACTCCTCTCATAGCTGCAGCTCAGGTGCGTGGGGATGCAGTTGCTTGGGTTGACAGAGACCTTTGAGCTGCCTCTTGAAGGTGGCAGGGCTGCTTTGGCTGGGTGGCAGGGCTGGCTTGGCTTGAACACCTCCCTCTTTGCCCATGTGGCAGGGCTGCTGTGGCTGGGTGACAGCCATTCTAGCAGGGGCTTGTCATTAATAGTCAATTCATCAGATTAGCAGCTCAGACACTGGCCTCTGGCTTCTCTTCCCTCTCTGCCACTGCCTCTTGAATCTTGCATTGCTTTGTCTCTCTTCTCTGCAG
Organism: Eubucco bourcierii; assembly: GCA_013396675.1. Taxonomy (NCBI): domain Eukaryota; kingdom Metazoa; phylum Chordata; class Aves; order Piciformes; family Ramphastidae; genus Eubucco; species Eubucco bourcierii. The sequence continues at coordinate 70,880 of VWZE01007488.1, read as the reverse complement.
ACTTAGCAGCAGAGAGGGTCTGCAGTAGGTAGGCACTCATTGGCTTTTAATCAGTCCTGCCACTTCTGTTTGTTAGTCCATTTCCCACTGGCACTGTCTAGCATGAGGCCTTCCCCCGCCAGCCTGCAAGGGAGCCAGTAGGAGCTGTGGAGGATCAGCCCTTGCCTGGGAGGCAGTCACTGTCTCCAAGAGCTGTGCTAAAGCAGTGATTATAGCCCAAACTGTGAAACCTTCCCAAAGGGTTTTATGAACACCCTCTCCTAGTGCACATTTCAATTTACAAGGTTCATTTGAATCAGTGGCTAAGAAGAATAATGAGTAACATGGGTGACAGCCACCCAGTGCTTGGGATTTACACATCCAGTTGATTCTGTAATTGACTGCTGGTGACACTCTCCATTTCCTCATTGTCTCGCTCCTTGCTGCAGTGGATTTGATTGGGAGGCAGTTTGACACTCGCTTTGCCCATACCTGGGCTTCTCCAGCTATCTCCTACTCTCTCTTTCAATTTCACACCAATAAGCGGTGCAAAGCAGGGAGAGAAAAAGCACAAACCTTGCTCTTCATCGGTGCATGACTCAAAATGCTTCCAGCTCCAGCAGCTGCTGCCAGCAGCTGGCTGTGGGCTTGCTGCTGGCTGCTCTGCAGCACCAAGAGCAGAGCCTCTGCCTCGTACGATGCGCCGAGAGCGCTGCCGGCTCCGGCTGCCAGTTAATCCTCTTAAACCACCCATTGGCTTCTTGTGTGCTATACCAAGATTTAGGTGCCAAAAAATCTGCATTCAGACTGGATGCTAAAAGCTTTGCTGCCAGCTTTAAACTGGCAGAGATGCCCCCCAGCTCCTGCTAAGCAGCATCCAAGGTGCCGAGAAGCACACACGTTAATACTTTATGATAGCAGCCCCCGGTGCCAGTCTCCAGCCTGCCTGCTGCTTGCCAAGGCTGTCTAGACACTGAGTGTGGAGTGATGCTTCTCTAGAAGGACTCACAGGCTGCAGGGAGGGCCAAAACCCCCCAGCAGATGTAGAGGGAGGGATCACAAGACCAAACAATGACATCAGTCAGCAGGAGAAGTGATGATTTGAGCACAGCAACTGATGTCTGCTTCTGGTGTGTTTGTCACAAGCAGAAGAGTCTTGAGCCAAGACATTTTCTTTAGTTAGCTTCAGAGCTGGGCCTGCTCTGTGCTGAGCTGCCCACAGGCTGCAGTCCTGCAGGGCTGCCATGGAATGGTAGCATCCCTTTGGCTGGGCAAGCCCTTTAAGATCATCCACTCCAACCACTCATTCTGCCAAGGCTGAGGCTAAACCGAGCCCCCACATCTCTTCAGTACCTGCCGGGGTGGGGATTCAACCACCCCCCTGGGAGCCTGCTCCAGGGCTTGAGAGCCCTTTCAGGGAAGAAGTTTCTTCTCCTCTCTGTGCCTGGCTGATCTGTGCCTAGTTGAGTTAGCTGTTCCTGGCTGATCCTTGCCTGGCTGCCCCATGGGGTGTCCCACTGCTGCAGTAGCTGCTTTCTGCTGCAGCAGGAATGCCTCTGGCTGGCCCCTGGCTGTCCTCCCTCAGCAGTCACCCAGCTGCCTCCTGTCTCTGCCCCATGGAGCCTCTGCAGCCTGCAGGTTTTAAGGAGCTGGATGAGAAATGGCAGTGACATGAGGGACTGCCAAGTCCCTAGAGAGCCAGTGGGGGTTGTGAAGGGTGCTGAGAACCTGGCTCAGGAAGGAATTACAGCTGAGGACAGTGAGGAATTTTTGCAAAGCAATTTCCCAGTGGAAGGAATTGTCACAGAGTAAAGATTGGACTCTTTGAGGTTCTGTCTTGCTTTGCAGTTGGTTTCAACACTGCTACCTTAAGTGGTGTTTGCTTGCATTTGGAATGCCTGCTTAAAGATGGCTAAAGGCAGGCACTGCCCTGCAGTGAGCAATTAGTGCAGCCCTGCCCTGCTGCTCCCCTGCTCAGACTCTGCTCATACCCAAGCTGCCATCGCAGTGACAGGCTGGAGAGGGGAGAAAATAATCCACTTTTGGATGGGTACCTTGTGTGGAACACAACCCCCCCGGGAGCCAGAGGGGGAGAATCACCTGGAATTTAGCAGCAATTACTGTGAGGAATTTAATATTTGAGCTCAGAGTTTGCAAGATGCAGGGTGAGATATTAAAGTCTTTTTATGTCCACCCTCCCTGCATCATCAGATGAATATTGAGCTGTTTTCCATTGGTATTCCTTTCAGTCACTCACTGCCAGCCATGCTTGTGGTGAGCACTGTACATGCCACAACAGGACAACTTTAACAGGCTCAGTGCAGAGTGCAGTGAGTGACCAGAGTCAGCTGCACACCAGTGATGGAGCAAAGGGCAATGGCAAGGAGGGAAACTGCAGCAGTGGACTGGGTTCAATTGTTGTTGTCCTCCTGTGGTAGTGCCAGGGGCTGGGGCTGGTGTTCTTGTGGCAGGCATTGCTGTGGGCACAGATTGAGAGCTTGTCCCTACCCTGCCAGATTCACACATTCCTCTAAGAGAACAGACAAAGAGTCACAGAATCACAGCATGGGTTGGGTTGGAAGGGGCCTTAAAGCTCATCCAGCTCCAACCCCTGCCATGGGCAGGGACAGCTCCCACCAGCACAGCTTGCTCAGCCAGCCTGGCCTTGAACAGCTCCAGGGAGGAGACATCCGCAGCCCTTCTGGGCAACCTGTGCCAGTGTCTCACCACCCTCACTGGCAAGAATTTCTTCCTCATCTCCACTCTCAATCTCCCATCCTCAATCCGTTCCCTGTTGTCCTATCACAAGAGGGGGCAGGACCAACAGACTGTAGGTGAGGAGCTGCAGGCACAAGCCCAGGAGCTGCAGGCAAGCCCAGGAGCTGCAGGCAAGCCCAGGAGCTGCAGGCAAGCCCAGGAGCTGCAGGCACAAGCCCAGGAGCTGCAGGCAAGCCCAGGAGCTTCAGGCACAGACAGATGAGCTGCAGGCAGGCAGAGGAGCTGCAGGCAGGCACAAGCCCAGGAGCTGCAGGCAGGCAGAGGAGCTGCAGGCAGAGGCCCTTTCTACCTGGCCAAGGGTGGAGCATTTCCAGCGGATGCTGCAGCCTGCTGCTGGGACACTTGGGCTGTGCAGTGCCTGCACAGCAGACACATCCATGTGCTGCTCAGCTGGAAAGGAAAGCTCAGCTCTGCTGTTATGATTCAGAATGTATTTTAAGAGAAACTGTAAAAGATCCCTTAATTATACTGTTATAGATTAATATTAAGCCAAGCAGTGAAGCATGAGACAATTACTTTTTATGGTTTTATCACTTTATGGTAATTTTTACAGGCATTTCAGCAGCATCCATGGGCCCCAAGTGTCATCAGAGCACCACTCCAGCCTAGTGCTGAGTACAGGAGTAAGTAATTGGTCCCTGCTCTGGAGACTGTGCAGTAGGCTCCAACATGTCCTAGGTGGCAGGAGGGAAGGAACCAGAGGCTGACAAAGAGGCTGCACTATGGCCAACAGGTATGGCAGCAGAAACTGCCATAGCCTGGTCCTGGGGCTTGCATATTCTGCTTTCATGTATCCCTGCTCCCTAGGGAGCCAAACAGCTTTCCCACAAATCCATCTGTCTCTTGCATCCTATTTTTGCTAAACAGGTTGCAGCAAAGGGTCTCAGTCTGGCCATGCATTTGGGAAGGGTTTTCCTCAGGTGGGATTGTGGACTGGGCTCTCTGATGTGCCAGAACTCTACAGCCCAGCAGTGCCCCCATGCAGCCCAGCAGGCAGCTGTGTGCAGGCTGCAGCCAGAGCAGTGTGGGCAGCAGGGCAGGAGAGGGGATTGGGCTCCTTGGCTCTGCTCTGCTCAGACCTCACCTCCAGTCCTGCCTCTGGATCTGCTCTCCCCAGTAGGAGGAGGACACAGAGCTGCTGGAGAGAGTCCAGAGGAGGCCACAGAGATGCTGCCAGGGCTGGAGCAGCTCTGCTGTGGGCACAGGCTGAGGGAGCTGGGGGGGTGCAGCCTGCAGAGGAGAAGGCTCCAGGGGGAGCTCAGAGCTGCTGCCAGTGCCTGAAGGGATCCTGCAGGAAGGCTGCAGAGGGACTTGTGCTGAGGGGGTCTGAGCCAGGCCAAGGGGCAATGGTTTGGAGCTGAGGCAGAGCAGGGTTAGAGTGGAGCTGAGGAAGAAGTTCTGCAGTGTGAGGGTGGTGAGAGCCTGGCACAGGCTGCCCAGGGAGGCTGTGGCTGCCTCCTGCCTGGGGGTGCTCAAGGCCAGGCTGGGTGAGACCAAAGCAGCTGAGTCTGGCTGAGAGGTGTCCCTGGACATGGAGGGGAAGTTGGAGGAGCTGATCTCTGAGCTCCCTTCCAGCCTGAGCCACTCCAGGGTTCCATGCTGAGGAGCTGCTGTACACTCTGGATAGCTCCTCTTAGCTTCTGAAAAATCTCAACCTGAGGGAGAAGAGAGCAGGGGAAGAGCAGAAGCAGGCATATGAAACCCCCCAGGTGCTGGGCAGCAACCAGAGCAGAGCAGAGCTCAGAGCAATCCTCAGCAACCACCTTCAACCCTGCTTTGTGTCTGTTTACCACTGAACTCATTGGGCAGGACAAAAGAGGTGCTAATGTTAATGCCTCATGGATATGCACAGAAAATGTTCCCTTTTGGTTAAATATCAACATTTATAGTAACCTTCCTGTTCTCTGTGTTTAATAAGAGTGACAGATAGTGGGTGCTGTGGGCTAAGGCTCTTCATTAACACTCTTCTCTTGGGGATTCTTGACATTTAATTCCAAGACACACGTGAAGGGAATGCAGATCCTGGAGTTAGTGCATGTTGAGCATTCCTGTACACAACAAGGCAGGAGGAAATGCAGGGCATGTCCTCAGAAATGCCAGCCCCCTCTGAAAGCAGACCCTTGGCTCCACGGAGCAACAGCTTCTGATTCTCCAAGTCCTCACAAGTGCCTGCTGGGTTCAAAAGAGAAGATGGAAGCTGCAGGCTGGAGACAGGCTGGGGGAGCTGGGTCTGCTCAGCCTGGAGAAGAGGAGGCTCAGGGGGACCTTAGAGCTGCATTTCAATGTCTGAAGGGGACCTACAGGATGGCTGGGGAGAGGCTGCTCAGAAAGGCCTGTGGGGATAGGACAAGGGCAATGGTTTGAAACTGGGGCAGGGCAGAGTTAGTTTGAGCATCAGGAGGAAGTTTTACACAGTGAGGGTGGGAAGAGACTGGCACAGGCTGCCCAGGGAGCTGCTTGAGGCCCCATCCCTGGAGACATCCAAGCTCAGCCTTGCTGTGTCCCTGGGGAGCCTGCTCTGGCTGGAGGTGTCCCTGTGCCTGCAGGGGGGTGGACAAGAGGAGCTTGGAGGGTCCCTTCCAGCCTGCTGCAATCGGTGAGCGGCACAGGGCAGAGCAGCAGAGGCTTGCTGTGACCCAGCAGCTCTGCCCTGGCACAGTGACTGCTCTCCTAGCAGAGAAGACAACCACCAGCAGCTCACTGCAGCAAGCCTTGTTCTTGTGAGCTCCCAGCCAGGCTGGCAGATGGCCTCTGCCATGCAGGTAGTGCCTGCAGTGCTCTGCTCTAGGCAGGAGGAGTCTTCTCTTTGCTAGGTCACCACCTTTCATCCTGACAGTGATGGGAGCAGGAAGGACTTGCTGCTGCCTGGGTTTGAAGCACAGGCCTCGTCTGCTGCACTCATTTCTCTCCTGGTTTTCAATCTTGGGCTTAGCAGAAAGAAAAGTTTTGACACTGACAATGTCTTCTGTGTGGGCTTGTCTTGGTTGAATCCTCCTGTGTTCCTGCATCTGTTGTGCAGTCTGCTGGTTCATGGGGAAAGCTTTGAAACCCAATCACAACTGACATTGTCTCTGGTTTTTAACTCTTCTGAGGAACTGAGATCCAGCTTGGCACAGACAGCAGAATTATTTCTGAGATATTGGTGAAAAACAAACCAGAAACCTTGGAAAACATTGAGGTAGGCAAATCAAAATGTCCTCAGGAGGGGAGGTTGAGACTAGAGGTTAGGAAGAAATTCTTGATAGTGAGGGTGGAGAGACACTGGAGCAGGCTGCCCAGGGAGGCTGTGGATGCCCCCTCCCTGCAGGTGTCCATGGCCAGGCTGGATGAGGCCCCGAGCGACCTGGGCTGGTGGGGGTTGGAACTGGAAGATCCTGTGTGAGGTCCTTTCCAACCCAAACCATTCTGTGGTGTCTTCAGCCCTCAGTGATGCTGAAATTTCAAGCCTCTGTGTCTGCTTTTTGTTGCAAAGCTCAGCACATTGCCCACAGCAGTAAATATTCCTGCTCTCATCCTGTCCCTGAGAAATGGAGGCATAAGTTGGTGGCAGCATAGTCTGGTGTGATGCTGTTAGAAAAGGAAGATTAATGAGCTGGTGGTGGAGGTGCCTCAGAAGCCATCAGCTGACACTGGTATGGGAGTGCAAACATCACCATTAGCTATTGAAATATTGCTGCTAGACACCGAAGCCAAGGGAAGGAATTTGTATGGCACAGAGGAGCATCTTCTGCTCCAGCTCCCCCAGCAGGTGGCTGGGGTGAGGTTCATAGAATAGGTCAGCTTGAGGCCAGCAGAGTTCAGAGGTCAGTGATGAGGACAGGATCATTCCACAGAGGGGAGGCTCAGACAATTCACTCCCTTGTTTCCTCTTTGCTTCCAGTTCCTCCTTCCTCAGCTTGCAGCTGGCAGTTGATGTTTTCCTGCCTCTGCCGTGGAAATGCCAGGGGAAAGGAGCAGTGCTGGAACTTGGAAATTTATGGTGGAAGCCTACTTCAAAGATGCTCAAGCAGCAGCCCAGGCAGGAAGGTCCCACAACTGCTGCACCCTGAGTGCCAGCCGAGCCTTGTCCTGGCTGTGCTGCACTGCTGGATGGGCTCTCACCTCCTGGGTGATCAGAGCAGCCTGGGTGGGAAGAGGCTGCTGCTGAGCAGGCATTTGGCAAGCAAGTGCCCAGCAGCTTTGAAGGAGCTGAGGTGGCACCTCCCTGAGGATGCCAGCCCTGCTCTCCCTGTGGTGCTGTGCTGGCAGGGCAGGGTGAGGACTCACCTGTCACACCCGTGTGTGACACAGAGCATTTATGCTCAGCAGTGTCCTGAGCACAGGTTTCATTGCACCCTGGTAGAATTTACCCATCTTATCCTGTCCTTGGCCTGTACAGAACCAACCCCACTGAGCACGGCATCGATCCCGTGTCCATGAGATCAATGCTCCCTGGCCTCTGAATTACCTTTGCCACACAACAGGAGGCTCCAGAGCCAGCTGCACAGCTCCTCACCACCTGAAGATCAAGCTGGGGTGAGCAGCCTGAGTCCAGGTGAGGATCCTTTCAAACAGGGCAGATGTGGCCCCAGATGAGTGCAGGGGGCAGGAAGAGAGCCTGAGCTGGGGCTGCCTGCCTGAGCTCTGGAGCACAATGGAGCAGCAGCTCCTGCAGGCAAGGTCCCAGAGAGCAGAGAGGTGCCAGGGCAGAATGAAAGGTTAGTGAGAGGCTGAGCAGGGCCTGGGAAATGCATCAGCAGGAGGGGGGTAAAGCGCTTTTGGTAGCTTATGGTTGCAGGTTGGTTGGCATGGCCAGCAGGGTGCTGAGAGCTGCTGCTGGCTGCAGAGCTTGGCCCTGTGCTGGCACTGGGCTCTGCTGGGTTTGCTTGTGGGTGAGCTGAGTGAGCCTTGCCAGTCTAACCAAGTGCTGAGGTTGGTTTGTTGCTGTGCAGAGAGTATTTATTGAGTGGAGAGGCTCTGGGGTCAGATCCAGCTGTAGTGTGTGCGAGGAAGATGTTTCTTGTCCCTTTGCTTGACTCAGGAACCAAACATGGCAATGGGGGAAGCTGGGGAGGTCTTCTTAAAGCCCTCTTGTTCATCTTAAGTGGCTCCTAGTCCTGAGCTTCCTGCCCTGGGAGCCGTTGTGTGCTCCAGCTGCCCTGCCTGCTCCTTGGCTTGGCACCGCCTTCAAGTGGCACTGGGCTGGAGCAGCAGTGTCTCAGTCAGGGAGGGGTCTCCTCTGCAGGCTGCCAGGACCTGCTGTAGAGCTTGGTGAGAGGCACTGGGAGCTGGGCTGGCATCTCCTCCCAGGGACTGGCATCTCCTCCCAGGGACTGGTATCTCCTCCCAGGGACTGGCTTAGGAGCTGAGGGTTCAGAATTCACAAGCTGAGGAATTTTCACAACCTGGGGAAAAAAAAAGAGGATTAAAGGAAAAATGAACCGGGGGAGCAAGAAGGAATCTGAATGTGAGGTTGCTCTCTAAACCTCCTTCCCTTGTGCCAGGGGCTGCTCACAAGGCAACACATAGCTCAAGGCCCTGCCTGGAGGCACCTTTTAGTATTGCCCATTTACACCAAGGCTGCACACCTGGGAGCAGCAGCAGGAGCTGGAAAGATTTCACGGAGGAAGAATCTGGTGTGCCCATGGCTCTCTGATGGGAGGGTGCAGCTGGCTCTGTTCAGAAAGGGAAAGTGCCTCTGGAAAGTGAGAATTTTGCTGCCAGCCTGCACTGACACAGCCTTGCCTCAGCACTTTGGAAACGTTGCTGTGCCCAAGCCCCTCCACAGCTTGGGTTGGCATCTTTAAGTCCCCTGGACTTGCTGGCACATCTCCTCCTGCCTTGCTTGTTTGTGCTCTGGGGTTTGATTTTAGTTCTCAAATGCTGCCTGGGTTTTGTTTTTATTTTTGACTGCAGCACAGCTGCCAGTTGAGAGACAGCAGTGTCAGACTGCCTCCCTGGAGCTGCTTGGGAAGGGCCTTAGGTTCTAGCCAGAGGCTGCTGGTGCAAGCTGTCTGCTTCAGCCAGGGTCCCTCCCACGGGGGGATTCAATCACATCTCCTAAAAGTGCTTTAGCAGGATTCTGAGGAGTCTTTCTTGTGTTTCTGCCACCTTCCTGGATGTCTGCAGTCAGTGTTTCTGTGTTGCCCACAAGTGACTTGAGGTGGACACTCCTGGGCTTTAGTTTCTGCTTCTTAAGCCCCAGGAGAGATATCCACTGGTCCAGTGCAGTGTGTTGCAGGCACATGCTAAAGCCCTCCATGGGCTGGCAATGGCTGGGCTGCACCTGCCTCTGTGTGGGAGAAGCCAAGGGGCACAGGCCTGCAGCTGGTACCGATCAGTTGTGAGGGTGATGGGGAGCAGCAGGTCAGCTCTGCAGCTCTGCAGGGCTGGAGGTTGAAGGTAATTCTTGCTTCAGGCCTCCCCCAGGTTGCTGGGAAGCTCATTAGCTGGTTAATAGCCTTTGCTGGTCCCTAAGTAGGCAGCAGTGCTAAATGAGTAGAGGTTGGCTGAGGGAACAAATGATGTCCGTGCAGCAAAGTGCTTTCCCAGGCTATAAATCAGGAGTTCTTGGCCAGAACAAGTTGTTATTGTTTCTTCTCCAGCTGTGGTAGCTTTGTGCTTTATTACCATTTCCCTATGCTATGATGAGCCCCAGACAGAGCTTTGTGCTCATCCATGTGCAGCAGCGTTTAAGGCACTTCAAGAGGACAGGAAGAAATCAGCTCCCCTTCTTCTGAGGGGCACAGGCAGACTGTGGCCATCCAAAACCTAGCACAGGCTTTCCATAGAGAGACTGAGAACCTGGGAACCTTCATTGTGCTCTCAGGTGTGTGTGTGTGAAGGCTCTTTCACCCCTGCATGTTGAGNCCTGGAGGTGTTGAAGGCCAGGTTGGAGGAGGCCTTGAGTGCCCTGTGCTAGTGGGAGGTGTCCCTTCCTATTGCAGAGGGTTTGAACTGGATGATCCTTGAGGTCCCTTCCAACCTTACTATTCTATGATTCTATGATTCTATGATTCTATGAAAACCTAGCACAGGCTTTCCATAGAGAGACTGAGAACCTGGGAACCTTCATTGTGCTCTCAGGTGTGTGTGTGTGAAGGCTCTTTCACCCCTGCATGTTGAGATAGCTAAACTGACTCCTCCTGCACTTGATGCTTTCATGTCTGCTCCCAGAGCAGCTCTGATGTGGCACCTTTCCCCCTGCCTGCAGCTCAGCTGCTGCTTACCATGGGGATGATAAGAGGAAAAACAACTGAACAAATCCCTTTATACAATGCAAATGTTTTCATGCTCTGTACTAACTCAGGGCTGTCTTGATAGGAAAGATGTGGTGGTAAGAAAATGATATTCTTTAGCCCAGAGCAAGTTTAATATCAGTGCTATTACTAAAGTTCTGTGGCTCCTTTCTTTTACTTGGTGCCCAAAACACTTCTCAGCCTCACCACAGCTTTCATAGGGAGTTTTGCTGCTGGTGCCCCTGCAAACAGGGCAGAAACTTAAAACCAGAGAGACAAAACCAAACAACAAACCTGAACAAAAGAAATGCATGAGGAAAAAAGGTTCCCTGGAAATCAACAGGCAGGCTTGAAAGGGCTTCACTGTGCTCTGAAGTGCTGGAGCAGAAACACAAACCCAAATGGAGGCAAGAGCCAGAGAAGTGAGGCTGTCTGGTCTTAAAGAGGCTGAGAGGGGGACTTGTTGCCCCTGAGGGGTGGGTGCTAAGGTGAAGGTAATGGTCTCCCTGGTGTGTGCTGGGGGGACACAGCTTGCTCGCACAAGCCCCTCTCTCCCCACACAGTTCTTGCAGCTGAGATTACCCAGGGGAATAAGTAATGGATCTCAGGATCTGCTGCTGCCTCCGAGGTGCCTGAAGCATTGCCATCTCCCTGGCAGAGCTCAGCCATGCTGGGTCTCATGGCTCTGGATCCCTGAGGGCAGGGGGCACTGCAGGCAGTGTGTCAGTGGCACTGGCAGCTGTGGTGCAGCTCTCCAGGCTCCCCCAGTACGTGCAAGAGGACAGAGATCAGCTGGGGTGAGTTCATTGTTCTGGGGAGTTGTGCTGGAAAGCTGAGCTTCAGACCTTGAGAGGGGCTTGTGATGCTGACTGCAAGGTTCCCTCAGAGGAGATCACATCTTAGACTTCAATGAGTGAGATTTTTCTCACTGACATCACCTATGGTTTTACATAGCTCCACATTCAGCTGCGTGGTTAAATTTGATCTAGAAGCAGGTAGAAATACAGCACAGAATGAAAAAGAATAGATAGGATGCTGAGAGGCTGCTAGAGCCTGTTGGAAACCAGCTTAGATTTCTTGTAGTCTCCAGAAGCTTTGATCTGAGGGGGGGAATATTCTAAAACCATCACAACCTGGAGGTGTTCACAGCCAGGTTGGATGGGGCTTTGGCTGGGGCTGGTGGGAGGTGTCCCTGTCCGAGGCAGGGGTTGGAACTGGAAGGTCCTTCAGGTCCCTTCCACAGGGAGATTCCCTTGCTCTGCGGTCACTCCCTGTTCCTAACCCTCACTATGGAGAGAAGGTACCTCAGAGACAGGCAGCAGGTTTGGGGAAGGGAAGTGGGGAGCAGTGTGGGGGAGAGCACAAAAGTGCTTGTTGGGACCTCCAGCACCGAAGGAGGTGGTAGAGGTGAGTCCATCAGAGATGGGTACTGGAGTGCAGTAGAGAGAACAGGAGTGGAATTTTATCCTCCCTGTCCGGCTGAGACACAATAACCTTTCCAGTGGGGGATCCTGGACCTGAGGCACAGCTTCTCAGGGCCAAATCCTGTGCCATGGGCCTGTGCTTGTCCCTTGCTTGGCACAGCTGCAGCCCCCCAGTGAATGGAGTTTTCTCTCTTCCCTCCTGCTGGTATTCCAAGAATTCCTTGGTAGCCAGCAGTGTTTTATGTGTTATTGGCCACTCAGATGTGTCCCTCATGCTTCTCTAACTTAACTGGAAATGTCCAATTTGCCCCTGTCTGTCTCTGCTCTATTGCAAGGATGCCTGATTGCATGTGGAAGTATTCATGCTGGAGCAGCAGCAGAGTGGGATGCTGCTTTCTCTCTCTGAGCACCACACAGCTCTCACACACCATACCAAGGCAGTGTTCTGCAGGGTGTGGGGGTGGGAGAGGTGCCCTAGACCCAGGCTGGCTGCCTCTGCTCACATTGAAATGTCCTTTTTGACTGCTGCCTTGCTGGAGTTTAACCTGAGCTCACTCAGTGTTTTGGCTCTTGTCTCTTGCCAGCTCCCTGAGTGCCTGGAATCAAACACCCATGAAAAACGAAAAGTGTTGGGAAGTTTAGAGGGATCAGAAATGAAATGGGCTTTGGATTTGAGCCTAGTGAGTCAGAAGGCTTTATCTGGGAGAACTTCAAATAAGAGGCCCTCTAATCCAAAATAAAAACCAGCCTAACTCCTTTCCTGCACTGTACCCACTCCAGAGATTGATTCTGAAGGCAGGTTTGCTTTGTCCTGCTCACCAGTTCAGTTACAGGGTGGGAAATGGACTGCTCTGAGTTGTTGGGAACTTCTCCACGGGATGCAAGAATGAGGAAGTTTTTACCCTTCTTCCAGCCAGCCTGGCCTCATACCCCAGCTACAGAAGATCAATCCCTGCTGTGAACTCCTGGGTCTGCTGATAGGAGGCCAAACACTTCATCTTGAGAGGAGACAAGGTCAGCTCTTTGTAAAACTTGGCTCCTATGTAAATACAAATCTAAGTGGAGCAAAGAATGATTTTTTCCCTGATTTATGGTGTGACCCAAGTCCTGCAGTGTCCTTCAGATCTGATTTAATGCTGGCACAGCCTCTAGATTTGACTTCCCAGTTATTGGCCATTCATCAAGAAAATGGATGGATTTGATCTGTTGTTTTCTCAGGTGGGTCACTGCTCCTGCCCTGAGCCTCACCAAAGTTTGGAGGGACTCAGAGCCAAAAGGAAAGATTTTCTTCTTTTCCATTATTTTTTTTTCTTTCTCTTTTGCCTTGAAAGTTCTCAATTCTGAAGGGTAATGGAAAAAAAGGGTTGGGGAAAACACATATCTTTTGCTGCTGAGTTATTGTCCACTTGGGCCAGGCTGAAGACCTGCTGAATCCCAACCACTGGCACCTCTGGATTCACCACTTGGAAGGACCCAACATTATGAAAAGACAGCTCAGAAATATCTTCTGCTGACTTTGAGTGCACAGACACAGCCTTTGTGTACTGGGCACTGCTGAGCAGCTGACGGCAGCGGTGGCAGAGCCACAGGAAGCAGCCAGAGAGGCGGTTCCCAGCTGTCATGAAATTCATCCTTAACACCCCAAAGCTGAGCACAGCAGCAGGCAGGAGCCTCCATCTGGCACTGGGGCTGAGCTGCCTGGGGGATTGCCTCTTGCTCTGCCTGCATTTAGTTACAAGTGCTCAAGTAATCAAGAAGTTCACCTTGCTTGAGAGAGGGTAAAGGAGAGCTGGGTGCAGCCTTTTTGCCTTCTGCCAAGATGATGGCTGCTCCTCCAGCAGCTGGGATTGGGTGCTCAGCACTGCCTGGAGTACTCCCAGCAGACAGACAGGAAAATAGGAGAAAGGAGAAGAATTCCTGCCCTAGGCCATGCTCAAAGCATGCTCTGGCTTTGACTGCTGCTGTGCTTCCTTATGGGGCAGGGAAACAGCCGAGGAGAGAGAGGGAAAGGGAGTCAAAGAATTTCATGGAGTCAGGGAATTGTCTGGGTTGGAAAGGCAGAGCTGCTTTATGCAGCAGCACCCAGCTGAAGCCACATGTGCTGGAGCTGCTGCAGTCTGACACCTACTGCAGGCCTCATCCACACTGCCACAGGGATCCCTGCGGCGTGGAGCTGTGATCCCTGCGGCGTGGAGCTGTGATCCCTGCGGCATGGAGCTGTGATCCCTGCGGCATGGAGCTGTGATCCCTGC
>VWZE01007488.1:11562-52421 GCA_013396675.1 Eubucco bourcierii | reverse complement strand
GGGGCTGCTCTGGAGTTACACTGGGGCTGTTCCGGAGTTGCACTGAGGCTGTTCCGGAGTTGCACTGAGGCTGCTCCGGAGTTACACTGGGGCTGCTCCGGAGTTACACTGGGGCTGCTCTGGAGTTACACTGGGGCTGCTCCGGAGTTAGACTGGGGCTGCTCTGGAGTTACACTGGGGCTGCTCTGGAGGTACACTGGGGCTGCTCCGGAGTTACACTGGGGCTGCTCTGGAGTTACACTGAGGCTGCTCCGGAGTTACACTGGGGCTGCTCCGGAGTTACACTGGGGCTGCTCCGGAGTTACACTGGGGCTGCTCTGGAGTTACACTGGGGCTGCTCCGGAGTTACACTGGGGCTGCTCTGGAGTTACACTGGGGCTGCTCTGGAGTTACACTGGGGCTGCTCTGCTGTGTGATGGGCAAAGTCCAGGCCAAACCCAGGGGCCTAAGGAGACTTGCTGCTCCAGCCCTTTGTTCTCCTCTGCTGGTGTGTGTGTGGGATGGGGCAGGGATGTAGAACGGAAACTCTTTGAGCCTTCCTCTCATTTGTGTGGGAAATTTGTGTTTCAGAGCCACAGAGAAGCTCAAAACAACTCCCAGCCACATGTGTGTGCTGCCCCAGATAGCCCATCTCTGGGGGGGACCATTGGGGTCTTCCCCTTAGTCATGGGCACCTTCTTTTCTCTCTCAAAGAGTAAGCTGTGACAAGTGCAACAGTGCTGGCTACAGAAAACAATCTCTGGGGCTACAGTGAAGTGGAATTTAATTCTCTAATAAGCCTGTTGTGCAGCAGAGTCACAGTCGGTGTTTTGTAGCCCTACCTTCCTTCACAGTCGGAGCTAAAGTAACCTGCCCCCCAGATTTCTTACTTCCTGTTGCATTCTTTGCTGCCTCTCTTGGTTCAGGGCACATCACCACGATTATTTACATCGTTAATTAGCCCCACATCATTAATCTGTCCTGCTCCTCATCTTCCTTTAGGAGGAGTAGCAGTTTGCATCTCTGGGAGAGCAGAGTTCTCTCGGTGCCTTACAGCCAATCTCTTTGGATGTGCTCAGACCTCTGTGCACATCCCTGCAGGTGGATCTAAAGGCAGAATGTCACAGCCTGAGGAGTTTCTTTAGTATCTAAAACACATCACTGAGCCATGATGGTGATGCAGTTGTGCTCAGGCACATTAAACAGGGCTGCACTCCCTGTTTAAAGCTACCTGAAGTGCCTTGTTTTGGCCAGATCTGGGATTTGTGTGAAGCTGAGCTGCCAGCTGCAGAAGTGTGGTGTAAAGGACTCTCTAGATCAGCAGCTCCACGCAAAGCTGCTGCTGCAGGAAGCTCCAGCAGTGACAGTGACTTCTGCCTGAGGTGCCAGGTTGCAGGTTGCCCTGGGTCCTGTGGAGTTCAGCCTGGCCTGAGCTCCAGCACATAGCAGCTCCTTCCCTGCAGTTGGTTTCTAAGGGGGGATGATGCTGGGCACCTCCAGAGAGGAGCAATTCTCAGTTTGCTGGGGAGGGCAGGGGCTGAAATGCTGCAGAGCCTTTTCTGCACTTGACTTGCTCTTCCCTGTTGATTCCATGCAGAGTGCTCCTTGCTGGCTGCTCCACTCTGTGCAGCACCTCCTGCAGCCAGCCTTACCTGGGGCAGTCAAGGATCCCTCTTCTGCATTTAGAGCTTGCCTTACTTTCAGCTCCTCCCTGCTGCCCACACCTCTCTGTGTTTCTCCTGACAGGTGCTTGTGAGCAGATGCCACACTGCAGCCTGTCAGCTCTGTTGGGGAGCATGCATCTGGCTGGCTTGTGTGCCAGAGCTGGCAGCCCTCTTCAGGCCTTGTGCATGCAGCAGGACATGGACTCAGAAGCTTTAAGCTGGAACTAAATAGGTGAGATTCCTCTGAGACTTGCATCTCTTGTCCTGGCACCACCCAGTGCTGCTGCTCACAGTGACATCATCTCAGCATCTTCAGCAACCAATGCACCATGGTGAAACTGGGAAGAGTGCCCAGGTTGGAAGGGACCCTCAAAGCTCATCTTGTCCAGCCCCCTGCAGGCAGCAGGGACACCTCCAACTAGAGCAGTCTGTCCAGGGACACAGCGAGTATGACCTTGAATGTCTCCAGGGATGGGGCCTCAAGCACCTCTCTGGGCAGCCTGTGCCAGTGTCTCTCCACCTTCATTGTGCAGAGCTTCCTCCTGGTGTCCAGCCTAACTCTGCTCTGCTCCAGTGTCAAACCATTGGCCTCATCCTGTTACTCCAAGCCCTTCTAAATAGTTCCTCCCCAGACTAAGTCCAGCTGCTGAGCTCCTTCAGCACGCCAGTTTGAGAGCAGGAGGAATGAATGCCTCCATCTAAGGCAGTTCCCATCTTCCTGTCTCATCTCTGGCAGGCTGCTGCCCGTCGGTTAATGGGGCTGGAGTGCTGCATGTCACACATCAGCCTGTGCAGCTTGCAGTGTTCAGCAGCCTGCTTTGCACCTAGGTCGTGGAAGTGCTCAAAGGCTTTGTGTACATTTAAATAATTTTCATTATCTTTCTTGTCAGAGTTGATTCTTGGCCTCAGGTTTACTTCAGCTTTCTTCACCTCTAGAGCTGTCCTTAGAGTGCTCTGGCAGCTAACAGAGGTGAAGCCACTTCTCTCTTCTTCATCTCTTTGGCAGTTTTGTTTTGTGCTGTTATAGAATGACTCATGGGAGAAAAGAAAATTGCTATGGGCAAGATGTTTGCCTGGGGAGAAAGCAACCAACCCCCCCCAGCCAAACAAAAAAACCACTCCCAGCCCCAAAACCCCCAAGCAACAGAACCCCAAACCTCTACCAAATAAAGAAACAAACAGAACCCCCCAAAACAAACTGAACCCCCCAAACAAACAAACTGAACCCCTCAAACAAACAGAACCCCACAAACAAACAGAACCCCCAAACAAACAAAAGCATCAGCACAATCTTAAAACCTTTCCTGCCATTCTCTGAGTGGTGTTCTTGACCTCCTGTGCTGCCAAAGGCATTGGCAGAGGCTGCCCAGGGAGGTGGTGGAGTGCCCATCTCTGGAGCTGTGGCCATGGCACCTGGGGACAGGGTTTGGTGGCCATGGGGTGGGCTGCATGTTGGACTGGGTGAGCTTAGAGGCCTTTTCCAACCCAAACCACTCTGTGATTTTAGAGCATCCTGCTCTGGGTGGTGCTTTCCCACACCACATCTGTGAGCTGTTGTGGTGCTTTCTGTCCCCTCTTCCCTGGCTTTGTCCCAGTTCAGATGCCCTCTGCTCCAGGGCAGCACTGCCACACCACCGTGAAGATTGCATTCTTTTGGCTGCTCCTTTGTAACGATTTCATCTGGGAGCTGTTTGAGAGAGTGTGTTTTAAAAAGCCTCAGCAGCCTAAGCTCCCCTCAGGCACAGAGCAGCAGTGTGATGTGTTGTGTTTGCTGCTTCTGATGGTTGCAAGATGGCCAAAGTAACCTTAACCCTGCAGGAGGCAGCAAATGAGAAGCTAAAGCCTTGGAGCAGTGAGTCCAGAGTCTGTGTCCCAGTGCATTAGGAGCTGATGTGTGGAGCAGCTTCAAGCCTTCCGAGTAGCTGAGACCATTTGTGACTGTTTCTGTTATGGAATCCTTCTTGTTTGGAACTGATTTTAATAGCACCATAAGAAGTGGGAAGGGATGAGGAAGCTCTGGTGTGGATCCTAGAGCAGGCTCCAGGAATCTGAAAAAAAACTTTAATCCAAACCATGGAATTCTACTGTGAGGTTTGCTCAAACTTCTTACTGAAAGCAGTGCCCAAAGGAGCATTTACTTGTGCAAGGAGGGGAAAAAGCAGCAGAGTCTGGTAAAGCAGGAGGGCAGCATGGGTCTGGGCTCCTCCTCCAGGTCTGGCACTGCCTGACCACCACAAGTTGCTCTCACAACACTGAGTGCCAGCTGAGGCAATGTGAGGAGGTCTCCTCAGCAATGTAATGCTGAAGTTGATGGATGTGCATTCTTCAGACAGCTCTCCAGCTGCCCCTCTCACAGAGCCTGGTGGTGGCAGGGAAATCCAGGCTGGATGCTGGCAGGGGAAGGAGTCTGCTGCTGAGACTTGTGCAAGTCTCCTTCCCTCCAGGCCCAGGCATTTAATTGAATCCAAAATCAATTTTCAATTAGAGGTGGGCTGGTACCTGGTATTAGCTGTTAGAATGGTGAATAAAGGGAAAGAGGCAAGCATGCAAATCTCTAATTGCTTTTACCTTAATGAAGGGAGCATTAGCAGCATTGGGGAGAGCTGTGCTGAGTACTTAGGAGTTCAGGAGCAGAGAGAGCTCTGATGTAGCCAGAGCTGCTCCCCTCTGCCAGGCTGGCACCATACTTGGAGCTGCTGCTTTGCCCAAGGCCAGGACAGATGGGCAGGGGAGGGATCATGCCCCTGTGAGGTCACCTCTTGAGTGCTGGCTCCAGGTTTGGGTCTCTCACTCCAAGAAGGACATTGAGGGGCTGGAGGTGTCCAGAGAAGGGCACCAAAGCTGTGAAGGGTCTGGAGAACAGGGCTGGGGAGGAGCAGCTGAGAGATTTGGGGGTGTGCAGTCTGGAGAGGAGCAGGCTGAGAGCAGAGCTCATTGCTCTCTGCAGCTCCCTGAGAGGAGGCTGCAATGAGCTGGGGTTGGGCTCTGCTGCCTCTTCTCAGGTGCTAGAAGGAGAGGAGATGGCCTGGAATGGTGCCAGGGGAAGTTCTGGACAGGCTTCAATCTTGCTTAGGCTTCTTAATCCTCCTCTGGGTGCTGTGATTCCACTCCTAGCGGAGCTCCGTCTGGGCCCTTGCTAGGGACTGGGCTCCAGACCTGTCCCCCACCCTGGGGCAGGCACAGAGCAGGAGTTTGCAGCAAGCAGGCTTTGTCTCTTTGGGCTCCTGACACCCCCCAAGCTCTGCTTTGCTCCTCAGAGAGCAGCCCCAGAGCTGCACTGATGCTGCCTGATACTGAAGGCCCCAGGACTGCTGTGTGAGCAGGGGCAGAAGGAGTCACTGGAGATGCCCCCTCCATGCTGCCTTCCTTGCTTGCTCCCTTCATGCAGCCTGGCAGCAGATGGAAGTTGCTGGAGTGATCCTGGGGAGGGGGCTGGTGCTGTTGGCTTGCTGCTGGGGCAGTGTCCTTTGCTGCACGTCAGATGTGGCTGACAATGGGAAAGCTGCAGGAAAGTTTGACTGCTCCTATAGATTTTATTAGCATTATTATTCCTTTTGCTCTCTTACCACTGTCCTCAGGGGCTGGCTGCTACCTGTGGGTTTCTTCAGCTACAGGTGGTCTTTGTTCAGCCCCAACCTTAAATCTCTTCCAGTTTTGTCAGCTCAGTTCTGAGAGGACCTCAGTTCCCCAAGCTCTGCCCTTTCCAGGAGCAATCCCAGTCAGGCCCAGTATAGGGATTGATCTGCACAGCTCTGTCTGCATCCATCAGCAGCTTTCTGTGGGGGTTGCTTCATCAACTGCTTTTTTATTCTCAAGGACGAGTTTAGCTGTGTGTGACAGCTCCAAGGAGCAAGCAGCATTCGTGGAGTTTCTTTTTGTGCTTAGCAGGAGAGCAGTTTGACAGCAGGAGAACTGCTGTGAAGTCAGGGGAGTTTCACTGCTGCACTGCAAACAGCCTTGCAGGGGAAGGAGGGGAAATGGGTGCCTGTTGCTCTTCTAGATGCAATTTGCCTGGTTGATGCTCTCTTTCCTTTCCCCTCTGCTCCCCAGGAGGCTCTCTGGGTTTGAACTCAGTGTTGTGAGGTCGTCTTGCTGGTCCAGCCAAAAGAGGGATACTTGAGGCTGCCCCCATCCTGTTGGCTTTGACAGAAGCTGGATGAGGTCCTCGGTCCACAGAAGCTGTGGTGAGTAACCTGCCACAGAGAGGTGCTGGCAGTGCCAGGACAGCAGATATAGGCCCTGGTGACAGATGAGCAGGGCTGCAGGGTGCCTGGGCAGAGGCAGCTGCTGTCAGAGGGCAGCCTTCACACACAGACTGGGCCTGGCTTTGGAGGTGCCTTCAGACAAACCCCCCAGACCCTGGGCATCCACACAGGTGTCCTCTTGCCTGTCTGCTGTAGGACATCCTGACTCTGCTTTGCTGCTCCTTCTAGACTCTAATGTGTGTGCTGTGCTTCTTCAAAGGCAAAGCCCCCATCCCAGCTGACTGAGCCCTGGCAGTAGTGTGAGCTCTGTGAGCTGGTGTGGGGGGAGGCCAGAGCTGGAGAGGTCTGGGTGCTGAATGCCACAACCCCCCCAGACACCCTGGGTCTTTACAGCCTCAGCTGAGCTAAGAGGAATGTTTGCAATTGTCCTGACACATTTCTGGGTGTTTATTGAAATGAGTTCCTGTGTCAGAAAGCCAATGGCAACTGTAATTAAATTTTCCCTTAAATATATATAATTTATGGCACACTTCTCCCTAATAAGTAGAAATTTAAAGGCTTAAGGAGCTTTAGATGAACTGCAGCACTGTCTTAATAAGCTACTGCATCTTAGTGAGCACTTCAGCTCCCTTTAATGACTTCTGAAGTGTTCTAAAAGTTTATTTACCAGTCTCTGTTTGCATTAATTAGTAGAGTTATTCCACAATCAAAACATTTACAAGCACTTTAGCCTGAGATGTCTCACTTTATGAAGTTCCTAACACTCCAATTTCACACCAATACTGACTGCAGCAAGTCAAAACAAACCCTTCCATCACTCCTGTCCCTCAGCCCAATAAAAGGAGCTCTGTGTGGTGCTGTGGGGGAAAATCACCAAAGTTCCCCTTGGCTCTACTCTGCTCAGACCTCACCTCCAGTCCTGCCTCCAGTGCTGCTGTCCCCAGCAGAAGAAAGACCCAGAGCTGCTGGAGTGAGTCCAGAGGAGGCCACAAAGATGCTGCCAGGGCTGGAGCAGCTCAGCCGTGGGCACAGGCTGAGGGAGCTGGGGGGGTGCAGCCTGCAGAGGAGAAGACTCCAAGGGGACCTCAGAGCTGCTGCCAGTGCCTGAAGGGGTCCTGCAGGAAGGCTGCAGAGGGATTTCCCTGAGGTTGCTCAGCTGCAGTGGAGGGTTCTACTCTGGCAGTTCCAGTGTCCAAGACCATCTTACAGGGGAGGTGCTGGGAGCTTTGTGGGGCTGAAATCCTTTCTTTCACTGCCACTGGCTCCGTGTGGCAAATGCTGCCTCTCCCTCTCCCTCAGTGCCCCTCTAGGCAGTGTTGTTCTTCTTGGGGCCTTCCTCCACCCGAGGTGAAGCTGCTGAGCAATAACCAGCCTGGGAACTCTGTAGCTGCCCCTAATTTGCAACACCTCTCACAGCTCTGGGCATTGATTATTGCTGCTTAACACTTAAAGATAAATGAATGCTGTGGCACACAGGAGCTGGCACAGCAGCGAGGAAGGTTCCAAGGCGGCCCTGGGGCGTGAGGAGCCTGCGATTTGTGCAGCACTCTGCGGTCTCCTTAGCAGTCTGCAAACACAGGGCAGCATCTTTATTGCTCTGCTGGCAACTGCAATGCTCTGGCATTTACATTCACCAGAGACAAGATGTCTTGGATCATCTAATTCTACATCTGAACCTGACAGGCCTTTACAAGCAAGGACAGCTCAGCACTGAATGTTAACTTGTAAAAATAAGGAGGAGCTCCTCCAAAGGGCAGAACACGTTGGTGATGCCATGCGTTGGCACCTACACACTGCACTTCTAGACATGCTTGAAAGGTTGCCAGCCTGTGCAGATAAAAACTTGGTGTCTCCAGCAAAGAAACCTTTCTAAAACCTTGACCTTCCATTCTTCCTGAGCCAGGTCAGCTGTGGAGGGTTGGTCATGCTCAGGAAGGCTCCAGCAGGCTGCAGGTTTGGGTGCTTGTGACAATTGCTGCTAACAGATCTTGGTCAAGCTGCTCTTAGAGCTGCAGCCTGGGCATGGGCACAGGGGAGGGAAGGCAGTGAGGTGCTGGCAGTCATCTCTGCAGCCAGCTCTGCAGGGATCTCACTGGAGGGCTTGCAGCCAGCACTGCTCCCCAGGAGAAGCCACAGCTCTGCAGGAGAATCATGCCTGGGGGGGTGGGGAAGGTAAAGCTCCTTTGCTTTGCTCCTTTAAAAAGCCAGAGGTGCACTTCAGGGCTTGGGCACTGGAAGCTCTCCAGGCAGAGTCCTGTTGCAGTTCCCAGCCGCGGCAGCAGGACAAGGTTGGGGCTATGACAAATGTCAGTGTCAACAGCAAACTGACTCTGGGTAATTGCAACCTTAACTGATGCTAAACGTAGCCCAGGCCTCCTGCCTGCTGAATGGTTTCACTGGAGCAGATTTGGAAGTTTGGGTCTTTATGCCTTGTCCAGGGATTTGTTTAATGAACCTTTGCCTGTGCAGTGTCCTGTGGTGAAGTGCTCAGAGCTTACTGCAGCTTTAGTGGAGGGGAAAAGGCTCCTCCTTTGCTTTCTGTCTGCATCCACTGCTTCATTTGATGCCTCCTCCTTACCTGAGTAGCAGTGCCTGTTCCTTTTGTGAGCCTTTCAAAGGTTTTCTGCCTTCTTTGGCAGGTCTGATGTTAAACAGATCAAGAACTTCTGTCTGTTGTGTGTCTTAGGGCTCCTTAAATCCTGACAACAGAAAGAATGTCCACTTCCATCCTTCAGGCAAAACACTCTCAGGTAGACTCTTGTACCTGGCCTCTGTCAGGAGCCAGAGGAAGGCTGCTTAGCCAGAGATGTAAGCAGACAAGAAAGCCTTTGTGCCAGCACTTCCACTTCTCACAGGACCTGCACTGAGGGCATGAGCTGTGGTGCACCTTAGCCACGCTGAGCCCACAGCTCTTTCATCAGCTGCTGCAACCCAAAGTGCCCCGGGGGGCTCTCTAACTGGGCTCTGCTCTTTGGGAAGGCAAATGCCATGGATGTGGAAGTTCTCCCTGTGTTAGCTGAGGTGCTGAGGGGACCTCTTGCCATCCTGACCAATGTCTTCTTGTTTGTCTTTGTTCCCTTTTTACCTTTCTTGTGTCTACCTCGTGGCACTCTCCTGTCGCACACAAGAGTCTGAGCTCCCTGGGTCAACAATCAGAGCTAGCCAGGGCAGTGCTCTGGTCTTGCTGTCTGGAATGCACTGCACAGAGCCTGCAAGCAGGACTAGCTCCTGAAATCCTGTTTCACATGTGGAGGAGATGGGTTTTGGCTGGGGCTTGTCAACCTTGCTTTCGTGTCTTGCTGCTGAATTAAGTTGAAGCTTGGCATCCAAACCCCAGCAGTGGCAATGCAGGCAGAGCAGGAAGAAGCTGCTGCAGGAACTTCCACTCTGTGCTGCTCATGCTCACTGCGGTGGAGGCCTTAAGAAAGATTCTTCAAGCAGCTCCCAGTCTGGCAGAGCCCTGGGCCAGGCTGCCTGGTCTCTGTGCCTGCTGCTTGGGACTCGTTCAGTCATCACCTGGCAGGACAGGACAAAGTGACCTGCAGAAGAAAGGGGCTGAGAAATTAGTTCTTTTGAAGAATGAGGTAACCAGTACCCTTCACTGGCACTGTGAGAGGACAGGACTGATGCTGCCAGTGTCAGCCTTGTCTTTCTGTGCAGAGCAGTCTCACTTGGGGGTTATTTTTAGCTGCCTTTTTAGGGTATGTCACCGCAGTCCTCAGGGCAGATGTTCAGCCGTGGCTGAAAGTGGCTTTGAGTCATCTTTGTGCTTCCTTGGACAAAGCTGGAGCTGCTGAATTGACTCTGCCTAAAGCTCTTTTAATGAGCTGTAGTGGCAGCCAAAATGGGCTGCAGTTGGCTCCTGTGGAGTCTTGGACAGGTCCCTTCCTCTAATCACAGGCACCCTGGGCCATAGCAGTGCCTGCAGAGCCTTGCTGTGCCAGGGTGGCACTCCTCAGCTGCCAGTCTGGAGAGCACTGCCTGAAGACACTCACTTTGGCATGGGAATTGAGCTGCCAGTGAATGTCCCTCAGAGAAGAGCTTGTGTGGGTGGGAGGTACTGGTGGGAAGGAAGAAATGCATAGATCAAAGCCTTGCTGCTGAGGTACCATGGTGCATGGTCCCATGCCACGTTCTTCCCCAGGCACTACAGCAGGGCAGGCTCAGCAGCTGTCTGGAGAAACAGTTTGAGAGCTGAGAACAAGCTGGGCCCAGTCTGGTGCTGGATAAGGTGCTCCAAAGGCTTCCCTTCATTTCCCACACAGGTGACTCCCAAGCCTGGTTAGCAAAACACTGAAGGCTCCACTGCAGGTCAGACCTGTCCTGCAGTGTAGGGTTTGCTGCATGCTGTGAGACACAAACGTGCTGGGCTGAGAGGGGCCTAGGTGGTGCTCAGCAGTGGCTGGTAAAGGTGAAGAGTGGCTGAGAACTGGGGCAGCAGGCAGTGCTTAGCTTGAGTTGCTTAGAGGAACCTGTCCCCTGCCTTCAGAAGGCTGCAGAGCAGTGCAGCTGGCTTGCTGCTGGCTTGTTCTGGCCTCTCAGTGCTTGGCTCTGCAGCCTTGGTCCTGTTGGCTAAGTGAGGGGGGCTGGGTTGTGCTTGTAGCTGTGCCTGGGATTCAGTGGATAGCAGTGACTGGGTCCAGAGAAGAGGTTTGGGATTTGGGTTGGGTTTTGCTTGCTTGATTTTTGCACACAGCTAAAGCAACACATTCCAAGAAAGCTTCCCTAAATTATTCTTGTAACTCTCTTTGGATTTAATTGGTAAATTGCTTCTCACAAGCCTGCAAGATGGAGAGCCTCGTTTCCTGGAGTGATTTGATTGGCAATTTAGGGCTGATTTGTTAAACTGAAAGAGAGCAGTTCCTAAGATTAAATATGAAATTGCAGAGCTGCTCGAGGGCATAATTGCCCTGCTTCCTGCTGCAGCCACTGCAAACACAGCCCCAGACACGGCAGGGGGAGAAGCAGCACACTGAGGAGGTCCTTGGAGTGGGGTTGGGCATCCACTCAGACCTGCTCCCTGCTGCAGCCACTGCAAACACAGCCCCAGACAGGGCAGGGGGAGAAGCAGCACACCGAGGAGGGCCTTGGAGTGGGGTTGGGCATCCACTCAGACCTGCTCCCTGCTGCAGCCTCCCACACTTCACTGCAGAGGAACAAATCCTGAAGCATAACCTCAGCAGATTTGTGCCTGTTGCACCCTTGGAGCTTTTGGTCTGGTGTACAGTGAATGCTTTTTGCTTCCTGAGCTTGTAAGGGCACCTCATGTGCACAAGAATTTGCTCTGGCTTTGTTCTGCACAGTAGCAGATATCCAGGTGTAGGTGTGGGGTTCTGAAACACCTTCAGCTTCAGTGCTACTTGTGGCAATGAGTTCCACTCTCCAGCTGCATTGTTTAATTCATCCTGCTTCGCTCAGAATCCTCTTGGACCCAGAATATTTAGAGTGCATTTCCTCAGCTGACTGGGCAACAATTTCTATCTTGGAGGTTTTTTTTTGTTTCTTTTTTTTTTCCCTTTGTCCCTCAGTAAATGCATCAGGCTGCTGTCAGTGCACAGATAAATACAGAGTGCTTCATCCTGCACTGGGCAGCAGCTTTCATCTGCGTTCTAGATGGAGGTAATCACAAACAGTTTGTATTTTAACTGCAAGAAGAGTGCTAATGGGAAGGTTCCTTTCTCCTAGCATGGCCACTGTGCTGAGGCAGTGGAGGTGGATCAGTGTCAACACCAGCTGCTGCTCCTGTGAAGCATTCAGAGCTGGGACAAGGCAGCAGAGCTGCTGGGTGATGGTTCCAGGAGGAGAAGTCAGCTGGGTGCAGTTCCATGGCTGGGACAAGGCAGCAGAGCTGCTGGGTGATGGTTCCAGGGGGAGAAGTCAGCTGGGTGCAGTTCCATGGCTGGGACAAGGCAGCAGAGCTGCTGGGTGATGGTTCCAGGGGGAGAAGTCAGCTGGGTGCAGTTCCATGGCTGGGACAAGGCAGCAGAGCTGCTGGGTGATGGTTCCAGGGGGAGAAGTCAGCTGGGTGCAGTTCCATGGCACAGAAGCAGCTGTGACACTGCAATGGTGCCTCAGAGTTTGTTTCCCACTGGCTCTGGGCTGCTTTCCCATGGCTTTGGCAGATGGGGCTGTGCTTTGCTGCAGGGGCAGCAAGGGGCTTGCTGAGGGTGCTCCTGCCAGCTGGCTGGGCTGGGCTGTGGGCAACCACCCTACACCCTACACTTTGCCTGGGCCTCTGCAGCTTCGGCTCTGAAGTGTCTCCAGCTTGTCTCAGCAGTGGGAGCTGGGCAGCCAAACACTTCTGGTCACTTCCAGTCATTTAGAAGTTTCCTGTAAACCTGGCCCCGGGGCCAGAGCAGTATCTGTGTGTACTGAGTGCTGTTTCTTCCCCCAGTGAGGGATGCAAGGCTTTGCTTACAAGCCACCCAGCACTGCTGCAGGCTGCCTCTGCCTTGGGCTCTATGAACCAGCCTGTGCTGAACCTCTGAGCCTGCTACATTGCCAAGCAGGGAGGGCTGAAGACTTGCCAAAGGATGATGGTGTCTTTTAACTCCCAAAGGAGGAAATTTTGCATAGAAAGCTGTGACTTTTCCTGACTATTTTCATCCTCACTGGTGGGAAAGGCAGAGAGCTTTGTTAAAAGCTTGTTAAAGAATCACAGACGCAGAATGGTTTGGGTTGGAAGGGACCTCAAAGCTCATCCAGTTCCAACCCCCTGCCATAGGCAGGGACACCTCCCACTAGAAGAGGTCACCCAAGGCCTCATCCAACCTGGCCTTGGAGGACAGAAATAAACCTGGATTAAGAGAAGGGGCAGACATGAGGCTGTGCTGGGCCCAGTGATGGGATGTGCCTTGCAGGAGCTGCTCTCAGTGCCAGGGTTTGATGCCACCAGTCATAGCATTTGACCTCCTGATCTCCAAACCAGTCATTGTCTCCATCAAGGCAGTTCTGCCATTTCACACAGGCTCTGCCTGCAATCATCTTCATGTCTGCTCTTCACAGGGCTCTGGAGCTTCCTCCCCTGCCAGCTTCCCCTGTGCTGAGCTCATCCTTTCAGCCTTTTTTAGTGTATTCTCCTCCACCCCAGGCAGGTTCCTGTTCAAATGCTCATTGCATAAAAGCTCCAGGTCCAGCTGAGGGAAGCTGCTTCCTTCTCCAGGCACTCTGGGAGTTGTAGTTTGCTGTGCTGCTGAGCTGCCTGTGGCTCTTTGCTGCAGACAACCTGTTGAGTGATGGTGTTGTTTGTACCTGAAGGCTGCTCACAGCTAGCACAGCAGTGCCAAGGGGCCTGTGATAAGAATGCACTCCTCACGTTGGGCTTGTACAGATAAGAGCCCCAATTCACCACTGAGACCCTTTTGCTGTGCTGCTGCAGCCAGAGTGAAAGGGAAGAATGCAGTGGGGACTCTGGGATGCTATCTGCAATCTGCTCACAGCCTCCTTGCTCCCAGCACTGCCATTTCTCTCTGTTGAATTGGTTTTCCTTGCACAGACCTTGTGCTCTGCTAACCTTTCTGAAGATCAGAATCAAAAGGGTTTTGTGCAGCCTGGGTAAGTGACACCACTGCTGGAGAAGAGCTCACAGCACCCAAGACAACACATTGCAAACGAAGGCTGGGCGAGGGCTCTGCTGGAGCTGAAGGCAGTGAGAGGGCAGAGAGGTGCTGCAGGGAGGTGCAAATAAAGCTCTGAGGGCTTGTCTGGCTTGGCACTTGGGGAGCAGGCAATGTCATCTTCCTGCCATCCAGATTGGATTTCTCATTGTGTAGGGGATGAGCTCAGTAAGTGCTGACAAAGAGCTCTTAAATCTTAGCTCACTCAAGGGTTTGGCTGTTTTGTGGGGACTTCAAAAGAGATTGGAAAATGAGGTATGAACAGAAAACTTTTTATGTGTTATGGGATTTCATTTTGGCCCAGAAGCCACAAATCTCATTGCACTTATTACTGAAGTCCCTGTGGAGCTGATAAATAATTGATTTAAGGAGTCTGTTCTTAGAGCACAGAGGGATGGAGCAGCAGAGAGGTCAGCAGCAGGTCTGCAGAGCCACCAGCACTGGCACCTTTAGTGCCGTATTGATCGGTGCTGCTGGCAGGCAGAGATTTGTGTGGGGTCAGCAGCTGCATTATGGAGGGCATAAAAACCTGCCTGGCTTTAGCCCTCTGAGGTGTGGAGGGAGAGCAAGCAGCTGGGGGTGAGGAATGGCCAGCACCTGGGGACATGTGGAGCCAGCAGAGAGCTCCTGCTGTGGAGTGCTGTGGAGCAGGGGAGGAAGCTGTAGCAGGTGTTCAAGGACCAGGTCTTGAGCAACCTGCTCTAGTGGGAGCTGTCCCTGCCCATGACAGGAGGCTGGGAACTCGGCCATCTGTAAGGGCCCTTCCAACCTGACCCGTTCTATCAACCAATGAACATCCCTTGCTCTGTGCTTTGCCACCCTAGGCTCATGTTGTGTCTCTGCACTCTGGGTTAGGACCTTCCTGGGTCAGGGATTTGCACCATTTGCCATCAGTCTGCCTTGGGCTTTGGGTGCTGTGTGGGGAATAGGATCATAACAGCAGTGCAAAAGAAGCCTTCTTACCAGTTTGGAAGTTATCCTGAGCATCAGCACACAGAGACATCAAGTTTCTAGTCCATGGTGTTCAAGGCCAGGTTGGATGAGGCCTGGGCTAGTGGGAGCTGCCTGCTTCAGGGTCCCCTCCAACCCAAACTGTTCTATGAACCTGAGCTGAAAGCTAGGGATAGATAATCCAGAAGAAACAAAAGGGCAGGTGCTGTAAACCCAGAGTGGTTTTGGTCCTGCAGCTGGGACTGTGCCATTCATCTGCTCTCCCAGGAGCTAACAGGGACTTCCAAATGAGAAATTATTCCACTTCTGCAGAAACAAAAGCACTCAAAAGATCAACCTCAGCAGGTTCTGCTGGGACTCTGCCCAGGGTATGGGATTTATTTTGTCATTTTTTTTTTCCCCAATTAGATTATTTTTCCTCTTTCAAGAGGGAGGATTCTGACTGAGTAATCTAATCTGGGGCATTTAGTGCTGCTGTCCTGCTGAGCCTCTCTCTGTAAATCCAATAGTGCCAGCATTGTGTGTACCTTGCTAGGCCTCCTCCAACCCTTGCACTGCCTTCCAGTGGCAAAGCTCCCCAGGATCTTTGTGCTGGCTGCAAAGGGCAGGGTCTCTGTATCCCTCTCTTCCCAGCTGGACAGGATTTGCATGGGAGATGGTAAAGATCTTCCCAACCTGGCATTCTGTGAGAGCATTTCCCAAGCTGGGTAGCATTTTAGAGGAGAACTCGCAGGTGCTCCTTGCCTGTCCTTCCCCAGCCCTTTGTTCCACAGCCAGGTGGCTGCTGTGGGGTTCTGTGGGAATTCCACACCTGCAGGTTTGCTGCAGGCAGTTGTTTAGAGACCTCCATGCAGCATTGGTGATTATGGCTCAAAGACTGTGCAGCACAGGTAGGGATGAACATGCACTGGCAAAGGAGAGGTCACAGCCTGCTCCTCAGGGTCTGACAGAGAGCTACAGCATGCTCTGCTCTGCCCTTGTGCTGTGTGCTGCAGCAAGCAAACCAAGGACAACACAGAAATAAATAGAGAGAAGTGGATGGGGTTGTGTGGAGCAGCTGGAACAGAGATTGAAAAGAAGCCTGACCTCCAGCTCAGAGCAGAGCTTGGGTGCTCTGCAGCTTCCTCACCATCTGCTCGGAGTTCTGCTCACGCCACAGCAGGTCACACACACAGGCTTAGAGCAAACTTCACAAGTGCCCTGCTGGCCTCTGAAGGGGAACATGAGGTGGTTGTGTTGCCAGCTGGGTGCTGATGGAACAGGGGAGTGCTGCCAGGAGAAAGCTGGGTTTGCTCTTGGAGCTGCCAGGGAGATGATTTGCTGATATCCTCCCTGCTTGGATGTCTCTGTTCTTGTGCTTCTTTCAGAGACAAATGGTTCTGATGAGCAAAGCAGGCACGGAAAGGGGACAGGACTCCTCTTACCAGTTTGGGAGTGAGGAGGGCCAGAGTAGGGCCATTGCCTGCCTGCTGCTCTCCAGTCCACAGCTGAAACCTTCAGCACAGGCCCCTCATTATGTTTTACAGCAGACCAGGAGCACCACAGATGCTTGGCCTGGCACCCTCAGACCGCAGTAAGGTTGCAGCGAAGCTCTGCAGTGGGGTAGGAGGCAGCTGAGGGCTGAGGGGCTCAGGCCACTGAGCAGCAAATGCAGGCTGCTCTGGAGGGGGCTGCTCATGCTCTGAGAGCAGTTGTGGGAACAGGGGAAGTGACTTGGTCCCTCTGCAGGCTGTTAGTGTGTTTGAGGTGCCGAGGGGTGCCATAGAAAAGAGCAGAGCTAAAGGAGAAGATCCATCGGCAGGGGAGATGGCGCGGAAGAGAATGTACCTGAATGTACCTGCAGGGACACTGTGCAGAGGCTGCTGCTGGGCTCTGCCACAGGGAACTGGAGACAGAACAAGAGGGAATGGCCTCAAGCTGAGGCTGGGGAGGTTTAGATTGGACATTAGGAAAAAGTTTTTCATGAAAAGAGTGTTCAGGGACTGGAATGAGCTGCCCAGGGAGCTGGTGGAGTCCCCAGCCCTGGCTGTGTTTCAGGGTGGTTTGGATGTGGTGCTTGGGGCTATGGTTTAAGGTGAATCTTGCAGAGTAGGGTTCTAGGTTGGACAGCAGCCTGAGCACCATCTTCACCCCAGATTGTCTCGGGGTGCTGCAGGAGGAGGCAGCTTTGGTGCTCACACCACTGTAGTGTCAATGAAAATGGTGCTGGTAGCAACTGCTGACCCTAAGCTGCAGGGGCCCTGCAGGGTATATCCTCACCCCAGCATCTGCTGGGCTGCCAGTGGCACCACTCTTCATTTTCCTTAACCCCAGGGGTCTGGGGTTCACTTGTGCATGGGGGTGGCTCAGTGCTGCTCTGGGGCGATGCAGAACTCTCAGGGGTTTGTAGGGGAGGGCTTTGTGCATCTGGAGCATGGAGACACCATCAGGGAAGCAAGGAGCAGGAGACAAGCCCAGGAGTTTGCATGCCTCAAAGCATTGCTGGCACCACATCCAGGGCAGGAGGGCAAGCAAAATAAAACTGTGCTGGCCTGAATCTGAGAGGTCAGTTCAGAGCCTTGGCCTTGTTGGTTGGATTGTTCTGGGCTTGAGGTTTGGGTGGGAGGGGTTTTGGTTTTGGTTTGGGGTTTTTTGAGGAGGGGTAGATTTTACTGGGTTTGGGTTTTGGGGTTTTTTTAATTATTTCTGTCTTTGTGGGGTTTGTTTAGATTTTGTTTGGGTTTTTGCTTGTTTTGGGACTGCTTTTGCTGGCTTTGGGGCTGCTTTTGCTTGTTTTGGGACTGCTTTTGCTTGCTTTGGCGCTGCTTTTGCTTACTTTGGGACTGCTTTTGCTTACTTTGGGACTGCTTTTGCTTGCTTTGGGGCTGCTTTTGCTTGCTTTGGGGCTGCTTTTGCTGGCTTTGGGGCTACTTTTGTTTGCTTTGGGACTGCTTTTGCTTGCTTTGGGGCTGCTTTTGTTTGCTTTGGGGCTGCTTTTGCTTGCTTTGGGGCTGCTTTTGCTGGCTTTGGGGCTGCTTTTGCTTGCTTTGGGGCTGCTTTTGTTTGCTTTGGGACTGCTTTTGCTTGCTTTGGGGCTGCTTTTGTTTGCTTTTGGTGTGTTTGTTCCTTCCTTTCACTTGTTTGTTTGTTTTGCAGAGAACAGATGCAAAGTGCTCCTTGGTTTTGTGCCATTCCTTCCCCTTTCCACTCTCCTCCTGTCATTTCTTCCGAGCAGGTTCCACACAAGCAGAGCATGAATGGAGCTGCCTCTGCACCCCAGCCGGGAGCACACAGAGCTGCTGTGGCTGCCATGTGAAAGGCAGCTCAGTTTTCACTGAAACGATGGGAACAGGACTGCCCTCCCCTGAATAGGTGAAGGCAAACAGGGAGGCACAGCTGATAATTGTCTACAGAAGATGTGAGCCCTTGGAATTAAAACCCACAGGAGCTCTGCAGTTTCCAACAGCTTAATCTTGTACCTGAATCCCTGACCTGAGCTGGCAAACAATTACCCACGTGCTCAGCTTCACCTGCTGCCGTGGTCCTCTTGCAGGCAGCAGGTTAATTGAAATGTGCAGTAAGTGGCAATCCAGAGATCAGCCTCCAGTGGAATTTTTTACCTGCAAACAATCTCCCCCTTGCTGTGTGTCTGTGAACTCAGCTAACGTAGGCTCTGCTTTGGGAAGTTGCTCTGATTATTCATAGACCCAACAGAATGGGTTGGTTGGAAGGGACCTTGAAGATCACCCAGTGCCAACCCCTGCCATGGGCAGGGCCACCTCCACCAGCCCAGGCTGCTCAAGGCCTCGTCCAGCCTGGCCATGAACAACACCTCCAGAGAGGGCACATCCACAGCCTCCCTGGGCAGCCTGTGCCAGTGTCTCCCCAGCCTCACTGCACTGCACAGTCTGTTCCCTATCACCAGGGAGCAGGCAGGGAGCAGCACTCTTAGAGCAAACTTAGCCCTGGAGATGAGTCAGAACCTGACCAAGACCTTGAGCCCCTGGAGTCAGTTCTGCTGCTGCTGGGCAATGGGCAATGGGCAGTGGGCAATGGGCAGTGGGCAATGGGCAGTGGGCAATGGGCTTGGCAGCTGCCCTCCTGTGCTGTGTGGGCTAACCCTGGAACACAGGCTGGAGCTTTGCAGAAGGCAAGGAGAATGCCTTGGGAGGAGTCACATCAGTGCAGTGCTGTAGTAGCACTGAGCTGCTGTGAAGTGGAAGCTGTTGCAGGAGCTGTAAAGGGACCCAGGCTGCGTTATTGGCTGGGGAGTCCATTTGTGGGGAGGGCTTGGAGAGAGCTGTGCTCAGGTGTGTGCATGCTCATGTCCCCCAGCAGAGAATAAAATGTTCTCCTTTGTTCTTAGCTCATTTATTTTGGGTTTTCAGAACAATACCACTCCCTGAAGAGAACTCATTTGTGGGGAACAAAACCGTGAGATGATGCCCATGTCAGCAGCAGCAGCTCCTTGTTGTCTCTCAGCCAGCTGGGGCAGCAATAAGCAGAGTGAAGTCGAGTGAGTGATGTAAATGAAGGGCAGTGGATGTTGTTTCCTCCTCACCAGTTGCCTCACGTTTGCAGAGGACTACCTTCAGCCTGACAACAGCTGCAGTGTTAGCAGCTCTGAAGATCTCTGCTTTGCTGCTTTCCTGAAACTTAAGAAGGGGAAAAAAATTAAATTTGTGCTTCTGACTTCATCACTTTTGAGATGTTGATGAGTTCTTTTTAGCCATCTGCATGCATTGTAGCTCCTAAATCCCCCCAGGACCAGTGGTGACAATGGAGGTTTTAGTTCAGGGTAGGAAACTTCTTGTCCCTAGGGCAGGCTTGGCCCTTCCTGCACACAGAGTCTCAGAATGGTTTAGGTTGGAAAGGAGCTCAAAGCTCATTCAGTTCCAACCTGCCAGCCATAGGTAGGGACACCTCCCACCACAACAGGCTGCTCAAGGCCTTGTCCAACCTGGTCCTGAACACCTCCAGGGAGGTTGTGGAGCACAGAAGCACAGAATGTGATTAAAGATCAAAGATCATGTTGGGTGCTTCTGTGCTCCACAACCTCCCTGGGCAACCTGTGCCAGTGTCTCACCACCCTCACTCCTTCCTCACACCCAGTTTCAACCTCCCCTCTGTCAGTTCAAACCCATTCCCCTTGTCCTGCCATTCCTAGCCCTTGTCAATAGTCCCTCCCCAGCCTTCCTGTAGCCCCCTGCAGACCCTGCAAGGCCACTCCAAGCTCTCCTGGAAGCCTTCTCCTCTCCAGGCTGCAGAGCCCCAACTCTCTCTCAGCCTGTCCTCACAGCAGAGCTGCTGCAGCCCTCTCAGCATCATCTGGCATCAGAGGTGATATTGTCCTACAAGTAGCCTGTGAGAATCTTTCATCAGACCACTCCTGCCCTGCTTTGGCTGGGTGATTATCTCAGCCTCTTCCCCAGCTGACTGGGGAGGTAGCTGAGGGAGGTTGAAGCTCTTCTGGTGCAGACTGAGCTGCTGCTGCTGCTGCTGCTGCTGCTAGGGGGAAAAAAGCAGTGTGAGAGCAATCTGGTAGAACTGTGGCCTTGTCCCTGGGTCTGCAGAGTGCTCCAGGGAGAGAAACTGGAGTAAGAGAGTGCTCTGCTGTTCCTAGCACTGCTTACATGGAAAACCTCTTAAACATGAAAGCTCAAGCAGGAGGCAGAGTGCAGGGACCCTCCCTCGGTGAGTGCAGGGCTGGTGGCCCTGGCCTCCATCACCTTGCTAATGTGAATCACAGCCACATGCACCTCTGCAGCCTGGCACATGCAAGATTAATGGTCTTCCTCCCTTCTCCAATTCCTGCAGACCTCTCCTTTGGATAGTGCAGTCTGGATTGATTTGTGGCCTTTGCCCATGCCCATCCATCTTGATTCTGACAGACAGTTTTTATGAGCTGGGCTTTAATGTGCCTCTGCAAGTTTAAGCTGTTTTGCTGCACTTTGGATTTTATGCTTGCAGAGAAGAAAGTGCTTCTGAGGCCTCTGGAGGCAGCTGGTAAATGCTGTGGGACATGCCTGGGCTGACTGGCAGCAGAACCCTTCCATGCTTCCTTTGCACCCAGCTGTCTGTTACTGCACCGCCCTGCCGAGGGGGTTGCCAGTGTGGGTGGGCACTCAGCAGCTGCTGCCCCTGAGCCAGGCTCCTCTGGAACACTGTGCCCTGAATCAGTGCCAGCCACTTGGTGAGAACAGCTCAAAGGTGCCCTCCATCCCAAACCCCTCTGTGACTCCATGATGGATGGGGCTGCAGTGCAATGGCACTGAAAGGAATTCTCAGCTCTCACAAATGTGCTTCTCAGTCTATTTTGGGTGCTACAATGAGAAGCAGAAGTAATGAGGACCTGGCCACATGTACTACTCAGTCTATGTTTGGTACCAGAGAGCTAGAATCAGTAAGGACCCCAAAATGATGTCTGGGACTCAAAGGGAGTAGCTTTGGTGCTGTGGATGCTCCCTAGCTGGGTGTAAATGAACTGCTCCATAGTTTGTATCCAGTTTGCAACCTGCAACTTGCAGTTCTGCAGGACTTTGCTGTAATGAAGGAGGCAAACCTGAAGTGCTGCTCCAGGCCTGGTGAAGCCAGGCAAGGTATCAAATGTGTCTTGCAAATGAGGGCTCCTGTGGTTTATGTTTTTGTGTAGAGAACAGGACCTGCAAAGCCACCGACTCCTTGAGCCAGCCTCTGCACCTGGCAGCAGATCAGCCCCAGAGTCTCTCCAGACTTGTTCTGGAGGTGGCTCTGAGTCTCCAGCAGTGGTGGTGAAGTGTGTGAGCATTAACTTTGTTCTCTCTGCTGCTGGCCTGCCAGCTGGAGAAGCACAGGACCCTGCACAGCTGTGCTGCCTGCTGCCACCAGACTTCATCTCTCCACTGTCACTTTGTGTAAGGGATTACAAATGAAGTTCTGCTGCTCTGGCCTTAAGTGCAGGAGCTGCTGTATGTGGCTGGGGCTTGCAGGCATCAATTATACATCACTCTGCTCCAGCACAGAGGAGAAGAGGGGGGGGGGGGGGGGGGGGGGAGTTATAAAAAAGAGCAGAATCTTGAAGGCTTTTAAAATTCAGTTTCTACCAAGTTCCCTTACAGGATCTTGAGGCTGAGGCAAAGGATGAAAAATCCATAAAAACAAAGCTTCAGAAGCAGAGCAAACATCCCCAGGCAGTGTTTGCTCAGAAGGAAGCTGCTTGGGAGTGCTTGGAGCTTCCCTGGTGAGTTCAGACATGTAGCTTGTGCCACCTTGCACCCATCTGATGGAGGTTTAGGAGCTTACCCTGTGCTCAGCCTAGGAGGAGGTAATTACTGATGAAGTTTTAACCTTAACTTTCAGACTTCTTTTCTCACAGGAGAGAAAGACAGGAGAGAGGGATCAAAAGATGCCCTAGCAAGGGCTGTGCAGATCTGGTCTGCACTGCTCACCCTGAAGAGCAGACAATTAAAATCCTTAGCAGGAACCTGGGAACCTTAGAGACACTCCAAAGCTCTCTGGACATGGTCTGGGTACTTGATAGGGGCACTTGGAGAAGGGCACCTCGATGGGCAAGGTGACCTCCAGAGGTGCCTTCCACCAGCAGAAGATCTGTGATGTTTCACTAATTGGGGCCCTGGTTCAGCTACCATCCAGGGCTTCCCTCCAGCCTTATTTAATGAAGCATTTGCTTAATTAGGTGCATGGGAAAATCCAGCTCCACTGTAGAATGAAGGCTCTCTCCTCTTTGCATCTTTCTAAGCAGAAGCAAATGGAAGTGGAGAATAACAACCAGAGCACAAGGGACCTCTGCTTCCACTCCTCGAGGAGGAGACTGCTTTGCTTGCCTTACAGATGCCAGCTGTGGGTGTGGGGATTCTGGCCCTGTGATCCTGACCTCTGCCAACACAGGGGATGCCCTGGGAGAGGAGGGCATGGATGTGTGCCTGCAACTGATCACCACTGCTCTGCACTATGGGTTGGGGCTGCTCTGTGGCTTCTCCAGCAGCAGCTAAAGCAGCAGCAGCTTGGCAATGGTGGATCACAGGAGTTTTGTGCTGCTGGAGCCTGGGCCAATCCCCTGGATGTTAATGTGTTCCAAATCACATCACTAACTTCTTGACCAACCTCTGAAGCTGAAAGGAACAACTTGAGTTCCCAAATAACACTGCTGGGCAAGTCCAAGGTGTGGCCTCTTCTGAAGGAGGATATTCCTCTTGTGAAAGTGCTGAAGGTGCTGTGGCAGCTCCAGACCCTGCTGTGGCAGCTCCAGATCCCTGCTATGGCAGCTCCAGATCCCTGCTGTAGCAGCTCCAGACCCTGCTGTGGCAGCTCCAGATCCCTGCTATGGCAGCTCCAGATCCCTGCTGTAGCAGCTCCAGACCCTNAAGCTGAAAGGAACAACTTGAGTTCCCAAATAACACTGCTGGGCAAGTCCAAGGTGTGGCCTCTTCTGAAGGAGGATATTCCTCTTGTGAAAGTGCTGAAGGTGCTGTGGCAGCTCCAGACCCTGCTGTGGCAGCTCCAGATCCCTGCTGTGGCAGCTCCAGACCCTGCTGTGGCAGCTCCAGATCCCTGCTATGGCAGCTCCAGATCCCTGCTGTAGCAGCTCCAGACCCTGCTGTGGCAGCTCCAGATCCCTGCTGTGGCAGCTCCAGATCCCTGCTGTGGCAGCTCCAGACCCTGCTGTTGCTCTGCCTCACTCTCTGGCGTGTCTCTGTGTGTGTGTGTTCTGTTAATTAGCTGGGTTTAAACAATATATTTTTATTGTCTTGTGCTGTTTGAATTTCAGATTTCATTTGGAGAGGATGTGAGGAGAGCTTTGGAGGCAGCTCTATAATTACAGAGCTGCTTGTTTGCTGTCTGATGATGATGATGCACATTCTTGATTGTGAGTAATGTGGAGATTAAAGAGGGAGAGAATCTGACTTCATCTCTGTGAAACAATCAGTGTTTTGTTGGAGTAGGAGTGGGGCAGGAGGGAAGTCTGCTGTGCCATGTGCTGTGCAGGACTGGCTGCTACAAGAGGCTGTTTCCTTTAGAAGGCTCAGGGGAAGCTCTTCTGGCCCAACCTTCTAATTGGCTGCACATCCCCAAGCGCTTCCTAATGGAATGCCTCTGCTTGTGCTGGGCTAAATTAAGAAGTAAAAGACACCCACAAGTACAAATTCACTGCAGATCCCCCAGACAGCAATGCTGGAGGCCTTGGTGGAGCAGCCCTCTGACAGGTTCTGCTTCTGCCAGTGGCTGTGCCAGGGGAGGTTCCTGCAGGGCAAGCCAGGAGAGCCCTCCCTGGGGACAGGCAGACCGTGCTGTGAGCCATGCACCTCAGGGATGCTCAGTGTGTGGTTCTGGTTTGCTGTTCATGGGGTCTGAGCTGGATTAATTGACATCTTTAGGACTAAATCTCGGTTCTTGGTCAGAGGTCTCCTGTGTACCAAGTGTGGATGAATTCTGAGTTATGAGGCAGAGCCCCAAGCATGCTGGGGGCTGTACTGCTCCTGGAAGCCCAGAAGCTGGTGTCGGATCTCTCCTCTCCGTGCTGCAGCATCACCTCCTGGCCCCCTACGGCTGTCCTGAACCAGCTCTGGTTTCCGTGGTGCTGGCAGCAAGCAGCAGCCCGAAGTGGTGTGCGGGGGGAGCTGCAGAGCTCTGTACTCACAGGCACCGCTGCAAGGGAATCCTGCTGGAAGAGCTGCAGGGGTGAGGAGGGGCCTGGACCCAGCACCCAGCACCTCCTCTGCTCTTTCCCTCCAGCAGGATTTCAGCCGGTAAGCAATGCACACACAATTAACCTCCTGCCTCTCCAGCTCCAGCGAGCTGGGAGTTGACAGCTACAAGAAAAAGTGCAATTGTAAGCTTATTTACTACATTTGTTAAGCATCTGGGACATAAAGGCTCTAAAGTGAAGGAGCTGTCAGATTCCATTCTAGTTAACCCTCTGGAAGCAAAAGGCTTGATTTTAATTTCTTTCATCAGGCATTCAGTTCAGTAGCAGCCCTGCACCAAAAGCAGAGCTGATGGAGTTTCTTTCTCACCCTCTTGCGGGATCTCTGCTGCCACGGGAGATGCCTACTGACAGAGGGCAGCAGGGCTCTGCTGGGGGCCAGGCCAGCAGGTCATCAGAGGCTGAAAAACTCCTCCTCGGCTCAAGCAAGCCTTCAGGTGCAGTGAAAGGTGATGCATGCAGAGCTTGGAGCCTGCTAAAGCAGGAGAGCTGCAGAAAGGGTCTCTAGTTACAGGACTGCAGGAGGCCAGCGAGGTCTGGTGTGGAGGCTTTGCAGCTTTGTTTTAATGGCTGTGGTAGATGGAAAGGAAGATGCCAACCTGGCTTCTTGGAATGGAGGGAATGAATGCCAGAGAGCTGGGTAAGGACAGCAGGAGGGGGCAGAACCTGGGGAAGAGGCTGCAGCATGTGCTGCAGAGTGCTGTGGGCTCTCCCTGCACAGGCAGACCACAGCCAGGATTCAGCTCCAGAGTCTCCTGAATCAGAGCACAAGAGGAACTGGCACAAACTGTGGCAGTTCAAGGTAGCAGAACCGCAGCAGTGAGTAACGGAATGGGGGTGGGAAGTGAAGTGTGCTGCACAGTGCTCAGGAGCCTGCTCTGCTTCAGGGCTGCAACTGCAAACGGGGCTGGGCTCCTCTGCTGGCTGCTGGCCTCTTGATTTAACACTCTGGAGCTATGCCAGCAAGGTGGAGAATTGATCCTGGTTTACTCCCAACCTCTAGAGAAAAAAGGTAAAGAAATTCGGGAAGAGAAATGACTTGAAGAGTGAAAACCAAGTAAGAACAACATCTCGTAGCAGGGAGCAAACATTCACACTGGAGGAGCTCCTCTAGATATAGCTTAGGGGAGGAAAGTTTCCATCCCTGGATTCTGAAGCAGGTGGGGAGAAAAATGCTGCAATAGGGATCAGAGAGGGGAACAAATCCAGTGCCAAGGAGAGGGCAGAGGATGTGTGATTACATAAAGCAGCTGTGGGCATGCCCTGGGAGGCAGAGCCCTTACTTCAGTGGGAATCTCTCTTGTGATGTGCACAGCTTTGGCCCTGGCTTTGAGGCAGCCCTGTTGGATCCCTCTGTTAGGTGCTGGATCACCTCTCAGCAGCCTGTGGGAGTCAGGGATGTGGCTGCCCCAGCACAAACGAGCAGTGGAAGGTGTAGCCCTTGCCGTGTGGGAGCAGTGTTCTGCTCTACTGAGGATCAGGTTGCTTTGGTGCCAAAATATGGATTTAGTTGCTTCAAATGAAGTCTGCCTGTGTCCCAGTTTCCCCATCTGTAAAATGTATTACAGCAATTTCAGCTAATCCTATTAAATTGTAGTACTTGTGTTTCACTATTAATACATCTACAAGGACATGCATCATGGTAACTTTACCCCATGGTGACTCAAACGTCTGCAGCAGCACAGGATAAAATCCTCAGAGCCCCTGGGACTCTGCAGCTCTCCTTTGTTAATTGCCTGACTAGGAAGAAATGATGCCAGTTTCCTCCCAAGCAAAGATCTGCTCTCCCCTCACCACGAGCAGGCAGGGGAAGCAAACCTATTTTCAGCCTAGGATGCTTGCAGCTCCTCTCAGCCCTCCTGTCTGGGGTTTGGGCAGAGAGCTTTGCCTTTCCCTCACACCTTAGGCTGCTGAAGTTATTTTTGTGCTTTATCTCACCTTGTTGAAGGAAGGGCTCAGGTGCCTGCGAAATGCAAAGCTTGTGTGTAATGAAAAGACTTCCTGCCAGGCAAGGAAAGAGCTTCAGAGGTAATTACAGTTCCCTTTCTTCAGCTTTTTGTTCCATTTAGTGTTTTATTAAACCTCTCACCTGATCTTTGGTGTGTGCATGATAAAAGGAAGTTTGTAGTGCAGCCACCTCTGATAGATGATATAATCCCTTTAGCAGACAGGATGTAAAATAGGTCCCATAAGGCATCAGGATTTCCTCAGAAATCTCTGGCAAGCCTAATTATTTTTTTTCCTAGCCACTGAACAATCTCTGAGCCTGCCACAGCCACCGAGTGCTTCTGACCTTCCATATTGCTCCTACGCTTGTGCTGAGGCTGCACTGGGAGCCCCTCCAGGACACAGCACCTGGGTTACTGCCCCGGGCCAGAGCTCCCCGTGCAGGACAGCCTTTGGGGCCGAGGCAGCCGTCCCCTGAGGGCAGCAAGGCCTGGAGAAACGCGGAGCCGCTCCTCAGGCAGGGAGCAAGACATCTAAGGCTGAAGGGGGGCGGAGGGAGCCCGTGGCAGCGCTGCAGGCTGTTGGATGAGTCGCTGGACACAGGGATGTGATGCGAGCCGCAGAGCTGGGTCCTGCGTCCTGGCTGAGCATCCCAGGCTGGGACCCAAGCTGCAGCAAGGGACCCCAGCCCACTGAAGCTGCAGTAAGGGACCCCAGCCCACTGAAGCCTCAGCAAGGGACCCCAGCCCACTGAAGCTGCAGTAAGGGACCCCAACCCACATCCTTCATGCTGTTTGCAACCAGTGCTCCACCTTTCAGGTGGGCTGGGAAAGCTGATGCAGGCAGTGAGAGCCAGGGGGCTGGGAGCTGGTCCTGCTGGCTGAGCACAGCTGAGCTCTCTTGCCCACTTCTGCACAGCCACTTTTGTTTCCCTCTGCTTAGGAGCTGAGCTTAACCTGGGTAAGGCCTTTGAGTGGCCACCACCACGTGGCAACAGTTTGGGTGCCCAGTTTACTCCTCCCTGAATAGCTTCAGCTCCTTGGCTGCCTGTGGGTGCTTGGTAATGCTGAAGCTTAGTCTGAAGATCCCCAGAAACATTTGAGAGCAGGACTTGCTTGTGAGACTGTGAGCCTTAACCTTGCTGAAGTATTCATTGCCTAATGAAATTCATTTGCATTTAGATCTCTTTACTGTAATTACCTTAAATTAGGTACAAGGGCTGAAAGCTGAATGGGATGGGCAGGTGCTGAGGGCTCAAGACTCAGGTCACATCTAATTTAGAAATGAATATTCTACCTCTTAATTTTAATAAGTTAAATATTACCTGGTGCTGGGCTTTACTTAAAGTCAGCTTCACTGGAGGCGAGTTCAAAACCATTCCCTCTCCTCTGGATGAGGAGTTCCTGCACTTGGAGCTGGCTCTCCCTCTTTAATCTGCTCCTGCCTCAAACACTGATCACTGCTGGCTTCTCTCTTCTTTGCAGGGAGGACAGAGAGGCACTGGAACAGGCTGCCCAGGGGGA
The DNA here is from genome assembly GCA_013396675.1 of Eubucco bourcierii. Classification (NCBI taxonomy): domain Eukaryota; kingdom Metazoa; phylum Chordata; class Aves; order Piciformes; family Ramphastidae; genus Eubucco; species Eubucco bourcierii. The sequence continues at coordinate 24,854 of VWZE01007488.1, read as the reverse complement.
TCAGGGATGTCCCTTCCCCCTCCTTGGAGGCCAGGTTAGATGAGGCCTTGAGTAACCTGGGCTGATGGGAGGTGTCCCTGCCCACGGCAGGGGAGTAGGGACTGGATGATTTTGAAGGACCCTTCCAACCCAACCCCTTCTGTGATTCCATAGCACTGACATCATCACTGGCCCTGGCTTGTCTCCTGTCTGGCTGTAGCCCAGCTGCTGTTTGCGTGCTGGAGCAGCTCTGAGCTAGAACCTGGGGCTTTATCCCTAACTGGAGCAGAGTAAAGCTGGAGGAGACTCCAGAGTGTGACACTGTTCCTCCCTGCTCTTAAGGCCTCGATATTGCTGGGCTAGCACAGCAAAGCTCTGTGTAATGAAAGCCTGAGTCGCTCAGCCCCCGAGATTGCTTTGAGCAGAGGTAATTTTCCCAAGTGCAGATGCACTCAGCAGGGCATGATCCACCTGGCTAAGCAGAGCCTTCCCTTCCCCTGCACCTCCCTGGGCTCTGCTCTGCACGGCAGACCTGCTGCACAGGCTGCTGCCCTGCCGGCACACAGCCTCTGCTCTGCCCCTTTGTCCCGGCCAGGCTCCAGCTTTCAGGGTTGGTTGGTGTCTGTTTCCTTAAGCCCACGCTCTGCTCCCTTTCAGTGACCTGAGAATTCCTCCTTTTGTCTCACTCTGGAGTGCTCGAGCTCCCCTTGCATTAGAAATGAGGTAGGATGAATGGAGGCTGAGCTCTCCCATCCCATCTCCTCTGTAGATTGTACAGGCAGCTGCTTGCAGCTGGATGCTCTGGTGGCTGCTGCGTCTCAGCGGCTCTCAGGCTGTCCAGACAGCATTTTGCCCTACCCCCAGGAAAGGGTCAATGTTGTGCCACCAGACCCATGTGTGGCAGGAAGTGCCTGCAGCCTGCACAGCTCTCCTGTGCAATGGAGCTCAGCTTTGCTTCCTCCTGCCAAAGGGCTGCAATTTCTTGAAAGCAGAGCCTTAGGTTGGTGTGGTGGGGAGGGGTCTGTGGCCTCCTGCTGCTCCCAGGGCCCCTGAAGGTTTGCCCAGGTCATTCCCATGCTTCTTAGCAGAGATTTGTTGAAGCCAGCAGAGCAGTGACAACCTACCCGTGGCATGACCTGGCCCTAGAAGGTGGCCCAGTCACTCTGGCTGTTGAGCAGAGTGATGTGTTTGCTTGCCTGCTTGGGCAGCCCGAGCTGAGCAGGCTCTGCAGGGATGCTTGCAGCAAGGTTTTCTTGCACACAAATCCAAACAAGTGAGCAAGCAGAGCTTTCCATGAGAGTAACCAACCTGGGGGCGCTGGGAGGGGGGAAAGCTCACTCAGGCATCTTGGAGGGGTTTGCACAGCAAGGGAATTTCTGAGGGAAAGTAGGGAAGATGCCAAGGGAAGCTGCCAAGGGCAGCTGCAGCCTCTGATCCTTAGGTTGCAAAGACTCTGGTTAGCACTTGCCTGCCTGACTCTTGAAAGCTTTAGGAGGACTTCAGTAAGTAACCCCAGGTCCTGGGGAATTTTACCAAGAGTTCTTGCAGGGGACAAATCAGTGGGAGCTGATATTGCCCAGCATCCAAAATTCCTCCCCTGTTCCTGTGGCAGCCTTTCTATGCCCCAGTGTCTGAGGGGGGTCCTCTGCTTGCTAGGGCTGGGCTTTCTTACCGAGATAGCTGAGAAAAGAGCAGGTTTAGGTTGCATGTTAGAAGCAAGTTCTGCACTGTGAGGGGGCTGGAACGCTGCAGCAGGTTTCCCAGCGAGGTAGTTGAGGTCTCAACTCTGGAGATACTCCAGGTGAGGCTCAGCAGGGCTCTGAGCAGCCTGCTCCAGTGGAGGATGTCTCTGCTGACTGCAGAGGGGCTGGGACTGGACAGCCTTTGGAGGTCCCTTCCAACCCAGACCATTCTGTAATTCTAAATAGAGGTGAACAGAGTTCAGCATAAAGGAAAAGAGTTTCCCCATCCTCAGCCTCCTGCAGACCACTCTGGCTTTGGTCTGGAGCAGTGGGTTACAATCACTGAGGATGAGCTGCAGGAGTTGGAGCAGTTGGAAGCTCCCAAGCAGGAGGAAATGGTCTCTCTGTGTGGTGCCAGCACCTGCCGGTGTCAGAACCCAGCTCTTCACAGCATCTCTCAGGGGAAAGGGCAAGTGGCTCTCCTGAGCCTCTCTGCTAATTTTGGGCTCCTTCAGCTAAGAGCAAGGTGTCGGCAGGGGACTGTTTCCTCGGCTGTGTGCCAGGTGCTGTCCTCCTCCTGCCTTTGTCTTCCCAGCTGCTGGAGCTGGGCAGCTCTTGGAGCTGCTGCTTCCTTCCCTGGGCAGCCTTGGACAGCCCTCCTAGAACAAGCGCAGGGAGCAGAGGCAGAGCGCGGAGCCCTTCTGCAGCCTGCTCCTCTTCCCAGAGCTTCACGAGCAGCAAACGAGCAGAGGAGCTGCCCCAAGCTGCTCAGCCAGCCCCACGCAGGGGGCGAGTGGCAGCCTCACGGCTGTGGGACTGCGTCGACAGATGTCAGCCAAGTGCCACCGAAGGAGCTGGGCAGAGCAGGCTGCGGCTGCAGGGCATCCCCTGCCGCCAGGCAGAGGAGGATGGAGACGATGTCAGCCTCCCGGGTGCTAACCGAGCCTGAGAACTGCGCTGCCGGGGCAGGGGGCTGAGGGCTGGAGACAAAGGGGAGCGGCGCTGTGTGAGCTGCTGCCAGCGGCGTCGGGGCAGGGCAGCAGGAGCCACGCTGAGCCTGCTCCTGGCCGCTCGCTGCCGAGTTTGCTTCTGCCTGGCCAGGGCTGGGGAGAGCTTCTGCTCAGGTGAGACACTGGCACAGGTTGCCCAGGGAGGCTGTGGGTGTTCAAGGAGGAGTTCGAGGCCAGGCAGCCTGTGCTGGTGGGAGCTGTCCCTGCCCGTGGCAGGGGAGTTGGAGCTGGATGAGCTTGAGAGTCCCTTCCAGCCCAAATCACTCCACGAAGCTGTGACTGACTCCCTTCCCACAGCTAGGCCAGGCAGCCTGGGTGTAGGGCAGCTGCCTCTGCCCACTGGTGCCTGTGCTCGCAGGGTCTCCAGCAGCCAGGCTGCCCCAGGTGCCAGCGTGTGGTGACATGGTAAGCACCCCCCGGGCTGGTGGGGGCAGGGCTCTGGTGGTCAGCCCTGGCTCAGAGGCCGGGGGAGAGGAAGGGACTGTCTGTGCAACCAGGGAGGGGAAGTGCTGGGGCTGAGCTCTGCTTCTGCTTGGTAGCCTTCGTGTCATGAAGCTGGGGTGGAGCAGTCTAGGGGCCAGGGCATGTCTGGGCACAGCGACTTTGCCATGTGCCACCTCTCTGGGGACAGGCTGCCCCTGCCAGCTGCTGCCCTCATGCTGGCCCCGTCACGGTCATGAGAGGAACTCATTGCATAGAAACGACCTGTGCAAAGGGCCTGGATGCCTGCTCTGGTGAGAGCCCCGAGCCTGGCAGCGATTTCCCTCAGTGCCTGACCAGGACAGCAGTGTGGATGGGCACTGACTGCAGCACACTGCTAGCCCTGACCATTCCCAGCCATCTGAAAGGCTGCCTGGAGACATAATTATCAACCTGCCATCAGTTTGGGTTTATACCACACCCCCTGCCAGCCCGAGGAAAGCAAACACCCCCAAACAAATGCACAGCAAGCAAACCCAAACAGCAACCCAAACAAAACCCCCAGCACCAACAAACCCAGCCCCAAAGCCTGCAGAGCTCTCCCTGGTAGTGAGTGGAGGTGGAATGTTTGGGTTGGTTTTCTCTGAACAGTTTAATCATGTAGCAAGCAATTTAAAACCCTTCCACAAATGGTTCTCAGAACAGAGATGCAAATTACCAGTTAAATTATACATATAGTTAGAGGAAGATTAGAAGGTAATGGAATCAAAACTGAGCTTTTGGAGGGAGGCTGGAGAGGTGGTGGATAGAAATGTGTAATTTTGAGCTGCCAGAGAATGTTAGCTGTTCCAACCCCCTCCTTGGGACTGTGGTGTCTAATGTCCATTTTCTGTGGCCCAGCCCTGAGGAAAAGCCTTCTCTTCTCAGTGCTTCAGTTTGCAGAGTGAACACCCTCCAGGCCCCCCTGACCCATCCTGTGCCAGGCTCCAGCTCTCAGGAGCAGCTCTTCCCTCAGCACCAGGTGAGTGATTCTCTCTCTGTGCCCATCAAGGGCCATCAGTGTGAGCCCTTCAGCACGGGGGCTGCCTCCCAGCCTTGTGCAGGGGCTGGCTCAGGACTGATGTGATCCCAGAGCCTGGAAGGAGGTCTGCAGTGTCCTGTCCTGGCAATTTCAGCTCTCAAGCACTGAGCCCTCCTGTTGGCTACAAGGGAGGGCTGGGAAGCTCCATCCTGCTGCTGCCTCTTCTCTTGGAGTTTCATAGAACCAGAAAATGGGTTGGGTTGGAAGGGACCTTCCAGACCATCCAGTGCCAGGCCCCTGCCATGGGCAGGGTCGCCTCTCACCAGCCCAAGCTGCTTAAGGCATCATCCAGCCTGGCCTTGAACACCTCCAGGGAGGTGCCATCCACAACTTCCATGGGCAATCCATGCCAGTGTCTCCCATTCTCACTGTAAAGAACTTTGTCCTGATCTCCACTCTCAGTCTCCTCTCTCCCAGCTCAAAGCCATTGTCCCTTTGCCTGGCACTGCCAGCCCTTGTCCAGAGTCCCTCCCCAGTTCTCCTGCAGCCCCTTCAGCTACTGCCAGGCTGCTCTGAGGTCTCCTTGGAGCCTTCTCCATGCCAAACAAGCACAACTCTCCCATCCTGCCTCACAGGGAAGGTTTTCCAGCCTCTGATCACCTTCATGGTCTCCTCTGGACCCCCTCCAGCAGCTCCATGTCCTCCCTGTGCTGGGGGTAGCAGGGCCTATCCCAGCCCTTAGGTCTCAACTGAGCTGCTGTTCTGCAGGCAACCTGTGAGCAGGCACCTAAAGGTCCCATATGTGTTTGGGGTGGGGATGTGCCACAGAGCCTGAAAATAACTCCTGCAATACTTCATGGAGGCTGACTTTGGACTTCTCCTTGGAGAATCACTCGGGGCAAACCCAAACCAAACAAGAGCAACCAAAATGAAGCTGACAAATCTGTCATGCTGTTGTCCCACAGCCTCCCAGGGGAGAGCCTGTCAGCTGCACTCAGATCCATCTGTGAGCAAGGCTCTGATGTCTGTTCCAGGCTGCAGCACATGCACCTGGCTGTGTGAGCTGGGCACCTGGGGCACCTGGGGCACCTGGGCATGGGGGTGAGGTGGAGGGCAGCTGCATGGCCATGCCCAGATACCCTGCAGCTGTGACTAAGTTCTCAGCTGACTTTATGGCTAACTGCAGCACTCTAGAGCCACCCACACTTGTCAGAGCTTTTGTGGTCTGAGCCCAGGCTCCTCCAGAGGTCCAGAGGAGGACAAGGAAGCTGGGGAAGGCTCTAGAGAATAAGTCTGATGAGGATGACTGAGGGAGCTGGGGATGGGTAGGGTGAGGATGAGGAGGCTGAGGGCAGAGCTCATTGCTGTCTGCAGCTACCTGAGGGGACATTGTGGAGAGTCCTCCCAGTCTCTGCTGAGCCACCCTCATGCAGCCATGCCAAGAGAAGTGCAGCAGCCTGTTGCCCTACAGTTGTATTTCCCCTCTTAGGCAACCCTTCCATGTCACAAACCAGCCTGTCCCAATCCCTGACCACTCTTGCAGCAAAGAAATTCCTCCCAGTACCCAGCCTAACCCTCCCCTGGCACAACTGGAGTCCGTTTCCTCTGCTCTCACACAGCTGACTGCATTAGGCACTGTGAGAAAAGCCCTGCGGGCACTGCAGCTATGCCAGGGATTGCTTTCCTCCTGCATTTCCCAGCCGTTTGTTTTCCTTATCCCCAGCCACAAAGGCAAGCATTAAGGAAGTGATGCCTGCCTCGGCCTGCAGCCAGCAACCCTCCAGCACAGTCCTTGCAGCCAGCAGCGGCAATCTTTCATCTAAACATTTGTGATTCCAAAGCAACTCCACCCACAGCCAAGCATTTGGCTCAACCCCACCATTCCTGCAGACCTAGAGAAGGGGTTAGGAGGAGCACATCCAACCCGAGCTCTGCAGCATCTCCTCCCAACCGTCCAACTTCTGCCGTTTAGAGACTCCTGGATCTGGACATTGTCTCTCCAAACCCTTTCAGCCAGGTGCTGCAGCTGGAACAAAACGGTTAACAGCCCTGCTGTGCTGTAGAGAACACTTCTAATTGGCCCCATACATCACTGGCATGAAAGGACATCCACCAAGCTGAGGTGGCTCCTCCTCACTCTTTAGGCTAATGAGGTTGCAGAATTTCCCCATCCATTCTCAAAAATCCAGGTTATTTCTAAGGGCAGCTGAAAAAGCCAAATGGTTTCTAAGTGTGCACTACCTCCTGGTGCTGTGCCCAGCAAAAACGTCCTGGACCTGCTAGAGTGGCCCCAGAGGAGGCCCCAGAGATGGTCAGGGGGCTCCAGCACCTCTTGTCTGAGGATGGGCTGAGACAGTTGGGGTTGCTCAGCCTGGAGAAGAGAAGGCTCTGGGGAGACCTTACAGTGGCTGATCCTTAAAGGGCACCTACAGATGATGGGGAGAGACTGTCAGGGAGTATGGTGATGGGGCAAGGGGGTCCCACTGATTCACAGAATGGCTCAGGCTGGGAGGGACCTCGGGGATCAGGCACTGGAGTGAGCTGCCCAGGGAGCTGGTGCAGTCCCCCAGCCTGGCAGTGTTTCAGGGAGGTTTGGATGTGGTGCTTGGGGAGATGGCTTAAGGTGAATCTTGTAGAGCAGGGTTCTGGGTTGGACTCGGTGCTCCTGAGGGGCTGTGCCAGCCTGCATGTGGCTGTGACTCTGTGATCTACTCCAACTCCCTGCCATGGGCAGGGACACCACCCACTAGCCCAGCCTGGCCTCAAACACCTCCATGGAGGAGGCATCCACAGCCTCCCTGGGCAGCCTGTGCCAGTGGCTCCCCAGCCTTGTACTGAGGAACCTGATGCAGGCTGCATAGCTTCCAGCTGAAACCAACTCCTGAGTGGGACAGAGTGGGGCTGGGGTGAGGCCAAGGGCTCCTTGCTCCTGCAGACCTCCTGCCTCCACCCAGCCAGGCTTTGCTCTGCTCTCCAGCAGCAGGGACCTGGCCAGGTTCTGCCAGATCAGTGGAGCTCCACCGGCTGGCAGGGGCTGAGGGGCTGCCCCTGTGTGTGTGTGCAGCTGCTGGCATCTTCTTTCTGGTGCCTCCCCAGAGGTTCACTGCTTCCTGGCTGTCCCAGAGCCTCCTGTCATTTCACCCTGGTTTGGAGTGGAGCTGCAAATCAGCCTGGGTGAAAAACAGCTGCTCTGAATTGTTAGCTTTGCTCCCTCTCCCCCCTCAGTCAGTGCCAGTCTGAAATGCATTTAAGTTGTGGGCATGCTGGAAACGTGGGAGGGGTGGGAAAGCTGAAATGAATGGCACTTGTAGGAAACCTGAATGGAGCTTTCAAGCAAGAGCTGATTTAGGAGGGGGAAGAGGAGGAGGGAAGGAGGAAAATGGCAACAGTAAAAAGAAAACCTTCTGATTTTGGGACTGGAGCTGAAAGATGGAGAATTCCCAAGAAACCATTAAGAAAGACTGATCTGAATGTGCAGGCTGTGGCAGGGCTGCCAGAGTGTGCTGTGCCCAGAGTGTTCTGCTGCACATCTTCATGACCTAGCCTGTCCTCTGCAAGAGCCAGCCCCAGAACCCTGTGGAGGGGCTTCCCAGACCCCGGGACTCAGCCCCAGGTTCAGTGCTGCTGTTGACAGCTCAGCCTGGGGGCTGCAGGATTGGTGCTGCTGTGCTCACCTCGGCCCTAAGGCAGCAGAGCAGCTCAGAGCAGCACCACCGACCTCTCTCACCTGGGAGCTGCCTGCTGAGATAGCTTTTGAGGGCAAGGTTAAGTTGGATAAACCATTGCTCATTCCAGGCAGGCTTCAGTCTCCTGTTGGGGCAGGGTTTTCCCTCTCCAGAGAGATGCTGGATGAAGCACTGAGGCTGTTGGATGCCAGAAGCAGGTCAGAAGCCTGGGAGCTGTCTCTGCCACCCAGCAAGTTCCTGCCTCTCGGTGGCAAAGCAACTAACCTGAGCCAAAAGTGCCGGCGCAGGCAAAGCCCCGGGGCAGGCTTTACCACCCCGGAGCCAGATGGGCTGAACCCTTCCCTCCTGTGCAACCCAGCTCCAGCTGCAGAGCTGCTGCCCTGCTGGCGTTTTACAGCAGGAGCCCCGGCGAGCCCGAGCAGCCACAGGGCAGCAGAGACCCAGGGAGGCTCCTCTGTCTCTCGGGGGGGTGTCACTGGTGGCAGTGGGTGTAAATTAGCGGGCTGCAGAGCTCCCAACCTTCCTCTGCTTGGGTGAGTCTGTGCTCAGCAGTAATTGTGTTGCTGCTGCTGGAGGCTGGCACGGGAGGGATGTTTGTGTACCTTCTCATTTGCATGTTAATGGGGTTCTCCAGGGCTTTCCCCTGCTCTTTAACAATAGGCAAGCCTGCCTAATTGAAATTTATTTGAAAAGGGTTTATTTGCCTCTTGGGCTGGGGACTGTAGAGCTGAGGAGGGCTGCAGTGCCGGTGGCAGCCAGTCGGATTCTGGTGCCTGAGCACCCTCAGGCTGGCAGGAGAGAGCAGCAAGGGAGGGGAATGGGTTGCACTCATCCTGCTCTTGCTAACCTCCAGCCTGGCCGCGTAGTGACTGCTTCACTGCAGCTGGGGTGGGAGCTCTTGGTCTGTAGTGACCCAAAGGACCTGCATGCAAAGCTCTCCAGGGAGTGCAGTTGAATGGTTCTAAGAGAGGAATCAGGCTGATGTCCACCTCCTGGGGTCCTTTGCAACCCAAGTATTGGGGTTGCTCTCTGTTTAGATAGGCACCAAGCCCACTGCAGGCCTCTGCTGTGCACCTCGCAGGAGCTCTGCCCAGCAGGGCTGCTGTCTGCAGCAGGAGGTCCTGCTGGCTGCCATGCACTGGAGTCTCTCAGAGCAGCAGCTCTGCTGGGGGACCTACAGCTGGGGCTGCTGCCTGCTGCAGCCAGGGAGGTGGTAGAGTCACCACCCATGAGGGGGTTGAAGGAATGAGCAGATGTGGCACTTGGGGACGTGGTGATGGAGGTGGTGATGATCTCAGAGAGCTTTTCCAGCCTTCATGGTTCTACCATGCTGCTGCTTTCTGTGGTTTCTTGGCTTGCATGCAAAGCTTTCACTCTGGGAATGGGACCCTGCTGCATGAGTGGAGGTTTGGGGGTGGCTGAAGGAAGCAAAACTGGTGAAGCTCCTCAGCTTCCCTGCCAAGCCTGGGCACTGGGAGCTAGTGAAGTGGAAGGGCAGTGAGATCCCAGTGAGGCCCAGGGTTTAACTGCAATGTTTAGCTGATCATATGCTTTATGATGTGCATTCCTGCTCTAAAAGAGGGAGGCTAAAACAAGATTAATATTGCAGAGAAAATAACTCCAGAGTTTTAATTAATGGGGGAAATTCATGGGCTGAACTGACACTGCTTGCCTGGAGTAATGGATCTGGGAGCTGAAATGAGTCCATTTTTTCTTGTCTCAGTGTGTTAAGAATAAATGGAGGATTAAAAGCAACGAGAGTCTTTCATACAAGCATTTCAAAAGCCTCTTAAGGGAATTTTCAAAGGCATAGCCTGCTACAAATTTTACCTGAAGTGTTTGTGCACCTCATTCCACAGCTGATGCTTAATGGGTGTTAGAGTTCAGCTCTTGAGCAGTGGTTCTTGTGCACGTTTCTGCATAGCAGGCAGGGGAGCTGCAAGTTTGGCAGCTTCCCTGTGACTGATTAAATTCTTTCCCCACTTCCATTAGAGTTCTCACCTTGGAAAATCTCATCCCACACCTTCGATGTGATCTTTAAATGGAACCAGTGCTGTGCACGTGGAACAGCGACTCCTGGGTGCTCTGTGTTTGGTAATGAGGCTGGGAAGGGACCTGCAGGTGCTTCCCAGGTGAGGAATTTCCCAACAGAAGCATCTAACACTGTCAGAGCTCTGTGCTGCTGCTGCTGGCTCTGGCTGGCTCTTCTGCCTGCACCTGAGAAGCAAACCAGGCTGCTTCAGCAGGAGTGTAAAGCAGAGCCAGGCCCCTTCTGTCAAAGCCATTCCAGATGCCATGTCCATGGGCATGGCTCAGACCCTCTGGTTCCATTTAGCAAGGGCTGGGGGGCTGCAGGGTGGGTTTGGCAACAGCTGCTGCTGGAGGGGCTGCTCCTGCAGGGCTGTCTGGCTCCATCCCCCTGACAGCTGAGCTGCCACTGTCCTTATGCCCTCCCCTGTGGATGGAGCTGCCAGCAAGCCTTGGAGACAGGAGCTTGGGGCTGGGGACTCCACACAGATGCAGACATCTTTCACCTCTCCATTTTGCAGCCAGAGTCCTGCTCTGCTCCTTGTGTGCTGCCTGGGCTTTGGACAGCTGCTTTGCCCTAGCAACCTGCTCAGGCCATGACTCCTCCCCTCCTGAAAGGGCTATTTTGAGAATGTCTCATCCAATATTTGCAAAGTGCTTCTGAGGCTTTATGATGATTCCTGCCACACTGAATGCAAACCCAATCCTTTATCTCACTTTGCCAGAGCAGCAGGACTGTGTCCCCCATGCACTCTGCAGCCCAGACCTCCAGGAACCAGTTCCCTTTGGGCACCATTCAGGTCTTCTACCAATTGCCCATGGCCCCTGCCTGCTTGCCTCCAGCCCTCCCACCCCCCTGGGCCATCGTTGCTTGGTGTCAGTTCTTGCACCACCTATGGTCCAGGAAGTCACCAGGGTCAGGCACTCCTCAGCTCTCCAAGAGCATTTCCCAGCAGCCTCAGGTGCTGGCAGGGAGCTGCAGGTGCAGTGCTGACTCAGGCAGGAGCAGCACTCTGCTGCCGAACGGGAGCCACGCAGCAGAAGGGTGAGATTGGGAAGAGCATCTTGCAGACTAAACAGATTATCCCAACATAAATACCATATCAGTGGAAAATAAAGAGCAGCACAAACTACATTACAAAATCAATGCAAGGCTCAGGCTCTCTATCTTCTTAGCTCTGGAGTGCTGACAACTCTTCCTTCCTCTCCCTCCCCCTTCACTTCAGGCACACATTCACAGATTGCATCAAGCTGGAAGGGACCCTCAAAGCTTATGTTTTCCAAACCCCCTGCAGCCAGCAGAAACACCTCCAACTACAGCAGGCAACTCAGGGCCCCATCAGGTTTGACCTTGAACATCCCCAGGGATGGGGCCCCAAGCACATCCCTGGGCAGCCTGTTCCAGTGTCTCCCCAGCCTCACTGTGCAGAACTTCCTCCTGATGTCCAACCTCATTCTCCCCTGCTCTAGTTTCAAACCACTGCCTCTCATCCTATCACCCCAAACCCTTCTGAAATTAACCACAGGCTCCATGAGGCTGCAATACATCAAGAAAGGCAAACCCTTTGTCTGGCAATGTCAGGTCAAGGGCAATGGGTTTGAAGTGCCAGAGGGGAGTTTGAAAGTGGATGTTAGGAGGAAGTTGTTTGCAGTGAGGGTGGTGAGACACTGGTACAGGTTGCCCAGGGAGGTTGTGGAGCACAGAATCACTCAATGTNGGGAGGTTGTGGAGCACAGAATCACTCAATGTGATCTTTGATCTTTGATCACATTGGGTGCTTCTGTGCTCCACAACCTCCCTGGAGGTTTTCAAAGCCAGGTTGGATGAGACCTTGGGTGACCTGTTCTAGTGGAAGGTGTCCCTGCCTATGGCAGGGAGTTGGAACTGGATGATCTTTGAGGTCCTTTCCAACCTTACCATTCTACGATTTATTAGGGCAAAATTTCCATTTCTGGGTGTTTGCTGAGGGATCCTTTGTAACCCTTCCACTCTTCAGTGGCCATAAAGAAGCCTGCAAAGTGTGGAGGAAGCAATGCTGGTGAGTGGCAACTACCTCTGAGCCTTCCTTTTGACTTTGGGTGCAGAGGGCTGGGCTGTGGTTCCTGGACATGGTGTTGCTGGAGAGCTGTGCTTGTGTGGGGTCTGATGTGGCCATCAGCGGGGAGAACTTCTGTGCCTACAGCATCCCACCTGCATTTCATGAGGTGAGGCAGGCAGACAGCAGGAAGGTGCCTAGGTCATGCTCTGCCCTCTGAATGTGGAAGAGGTTTCCATGCCTTAAAAGAACACAGCAGGTGTGGGGGCTGAGTGGAGACAAGCAACAGCAAGCAGCTCTTTCCTGTGTGGGCATGCATGGATCTTCGTCTGAAACAGACAATGAGCAAGTGGGAGAGTGCTGGGATCAGGCAGGGCTGCTTCCACAGGCAACCACCTCTGAGAAAGTCTGACTGATCTGGAGATCTTTGCTCTTCCTCCCGAGTCAGAGCTCTGCCCTGGATGTGTTTGTCCTAAGGCAGCAGACCATCCCTCCTAGCAAGGTCTTATGCAAACCTTCTCCACTATAACCAGACTTGGTGGGGATTAACTAGAAAGGCTTCAGCCTAGCAGCACAGAGCACAGCAGCTGTGCTGAGTGAGCTCAACAGGGCACCTCTAGAGGAGCCAAGAGCCTCTCTGGGCAGGCTGGTTGCAGGAGGCTTTTTCTGGAGGCATTTTCTTGTTGCCATGTCTGGATTCTGCTTAGCTGCAAACTCACAGTGCCCAGGAAGCCTCAGGGTGAGAGGGGGAAAAAAGAAAAAGGGAAAAAAAAAAAAAAAAGAGGAAAAAAAGAAAAAAAGGGGGGAGGGGAAAGATACAAGACCAGGGGAAAAAATTAGTATGTTAAAGAGACTCCTGATTGTAGTGAATTGTTCTATTTGGGATCTCATAGGATAATCCCTGCTGAAAATCGCTGGGGTGTAGATGTTTTGCAAGAGTTGCTCCAGATAATTCTTTATCAGCAGCAATTGCTGGAGGAAGTAACATTGTAAAGACTTCCTTCATTTGCTGATAACTTCAGACACTGAGGAGAGAGAGGAGTGAGGTTATTTGATAAAATCCTCCCTCTCCCTCCACTTAAAGGAGTGGATTAATTTAAAAACTCTGTCCTGCAAGATGTCATTTATTTGTGTTCCAGGGTAACCCACAAGTGCCCCTCCAATCCATTTAGCTCAGGAAATGCTCATTTTCTGGCGTGCTTGCAGCCAGGAGAAGTTCAGGGACACACACACACACACAGAGTCTCCGAGGGAGGCTGAGATCAATAATTTTTCATGGGGAAATAAAGTGAATATATGGCACCTGCATGTGCACTAAAGTGACTTTTTATATGCCATTAATTATCAATTTCTGAAAGTAGATGAGGAATGGGTTAGATGCTGATTATCTCCAGGATGCTCTGGCCCACGGCCCTGGCTGTGATTTATCT
>VWZE01007483.1:15046-25994 GCA_013396675.1 Eubucco bourcierii | reverse complement strand
GTAAATCCCCAAGTCTCGAGCACAAAGGATATACTTGAGCAAGGGACCAGCTTCCAGATTTGTCACCCATGATCTCAGCTTCTACCCTTCTGCTCAAGGAAATACTCTGATGGGGAAGATAACTCCCATTCTAAAGACCACTACTTTGTTTTTTGTAGAATGTGCATTATTTTGTGCCTTGACAATGTGATCTCCTCTTGGCTGCATCCTAAGTCACCTTTCTTGTTTGTAAGGAAGAAATGTTTTACACTTAGAGCAGTGAAACACTGACACAGGTTGCCCAGAGGTGGTAGGTGCCCCCTATCTGGCAACATTCCAGGGTGGACAGGACAGGGTTCTGAGTAACCTAATCTGTTTGAACATGTCCTTGCTCACTGTAGTGAGGTTGAAATAGATAGCCTCTAAAGGTGCCTTCCAATCAAACCTTTCCATGATTCTGTTTTCACCACTAGAAACAGGCTGCACTTTTTGTCTTTGATTCGACCTTCTGTGAGAGTCTAAATCATCTCTCCCTTGTTCAAATCAACAAAGGTAAAGATTGCCTTTGCTACCTTCCCAGACAGTCCAGATTCCTGGCCAAAAGCTCAGGGATGCAAATCAACAGAGATACAGCACCTTTGCGGACTTCCCAGAGTTCAGCCTGGCTTGAATGTTCAGGATGTGGATGTCTTACATCAGCTACCCTGAAGAGAAAAGTCTTATGTGTATTTATGGTATGCCCAGGTAAGTGGTGCAGAGAGGGGGCAGAGGCCCTCCCTGGTGCTGCCGCTGGACCCCTGGAAATGCATAAGAATACACAGGAAGATGTCCTGGATACCTGCACCTGGACACCCATCTAAAACACTGTATTAAAAAAGACATGAGCAATCCCCGCCAAGACGAGCACCTCCACCAGAGCACCTCCACCAGAAGAATTCAAGGAACAACTCCCGTGGAACAACTCCAGAAGAAGAACTCCTGATGAACTCCATAGAACATCCCTGAGCCGTGCACACATTTCTTTCTCTACCCCCATCTTTAGCTGATGCTAATATAATCCATGCTCTTTTCCTTCCCTGTTCTCATTTTCTCTGTTGCTCCCTCTCCTTCTCTCCCCTATCTCTCTCTCTTCATTTTGTTCAACTTTAGCCTTTAATAAATAGTTGTGTGGTGATATATCGTCTTGCTTGCACCTTCATTTCACAACACGGAAAACTAGAAGAACAAATCTTACTCCTGTGGACAGAGATAGTCTTAATCTCTGTTCTCTGGACCTTGACACCTTCTTACTGCAGATGTTTGCTAGGATTGGTGTTCTGTTTTAGTTTCGGTTTTGGTTTTGGTTTGGTTTTGGTTTAATACAGTAATGCTCCTGCCACCATCTGAAACCTCTTGGTGTGAGATCCACTTCAGGTACCCAAGACTGAGGCTGTGGCTGAGCAAGACATCCTGCTTGCAAGTCCTCTGCCAAGGCTGGGAAGCTCTGGAAGGGACACACAGATTGTCCAGAAGGAACCAGGACCAGGTCAGAGATTGCTTTTCTCCCAGCACCCATGCTAAGAGCCTTGGAATACCAGAAACCTCAGCAGCTGACAAGGCACTGACAGAACTCCCTGCAAGTGTTTGGGTGTTGTCTGAAGCTGTAGTTAGTTCCATGGGTTGGGAAATAATATTTTTGTGAGTAAATACTCAAAAGCCTCTTTAGAAAATCTTTAGCAAGTTGTGTAATTGAATTTGATTGAATCCTAGCCTCCTGTCTTAAACAGAAAGGAGCCTCTTGAGCCCATTTAGTGTGCAAGGAGTATACTGACCGCAAGAACTTCTCTTCTGATTCAACTGAGTTTCATGTTTTATTACTGTAAATTATTTGTTCTAGTTTCAGTTATTCATTTGTATAATGTTTTCATGACCATTGCACAGAACCAATTACTATTAAAAATTACTGGGCATTGATACCCTTTGTTACAATCTGCCTCTTTTCAAAGCTGTGATCTGAAGTGAACTAATTCAACAAGTTTGGCAAAGTGTGAGCTAGCAAACGCCTCTGGAAGGGGCAGAGTGAGATGATGCCAAGATGGACAGATCATGCTTAATGATCTTGAAAGTTTTTAGGGTACCTCTAAATCTCATTTCAGGTGCTGTCTTCATCTGGAAAACCATCACTTCACCAGGCCACCTGCACAAAAGCATGATTGAGTGTTTTTCTGTTAGTAGCTCCATTTAATAATATTTCTTACTCTTGAGATGCTTCGGGTACTGTCTCTGGAGTAATAGAGCTGCATGATGTCATGTAGCTATCCTGTTGATCTTGTGGTTCCTCCTCTGAAATGGTGATCTCTGCAGCTGAAGAAAGAGGAGCTGATCAGTCTCAGCAGGTTAGTAAAGAAAGAAAAGTTTTAGGTTTGTTTTAATCTTAAAATACTTTTTTCTGAATGCTTGGCCCAACTACATTCTGTTATTATTGGAACATCTTGTTTAATTTTTTTTTTCCTTAAAAAAAAAAAAATCACTTTCCCTTACGAATATGTTATGAACTGCTGCACTTTAGCAGTGTGATAGTTCATAACAAAATTGAGAGGAGCATGAATTATATCAGAACTACATTACTAATGTGTAATCTGCAGCATTGGTTAATTTGTTTTGATATTAAAGTTTTAATAGGAAATATAATTTGATTGCATTTTAAAAATAAAAACTGGTTTTCTGTATTATAGAAAAATATTATGAGTAATAAGCAAAAAAGGGGCTAATACAGCTAGGCATTTCTATCAACAAAATGAATATGTTTCATACGCTCTTTGTGTACTAATTCAAACCATCTGATGCCAGTTTGAGATGATTTAACATAAACTACAGCCTTGTTCCTTTGCTCTGCATTTTGCACCATTGCTGGCATTAACTGAAGGATAGGATTGAAATTTTGCAGTACCAGCTCCTTGCATACTCAATTATTCTCAATTATTAGTAGTGTTAACACCTTGTACTTGTACTCAATGTACCATCAGAGTCCAGTCTGTATTTATAGGTGTTCCACATCTGGACTCAGAATAATCTAAGAACCCAACTGTGCCAGGGATGATCCCTTCACCTTTTCAATGAGTGTAGGTGGCTTGTGGTGGTGGTGATGTGCTAAAGGATGTGCTATTAGGATTACAGCAGAAGAATATAATGTCAAAAAATGCATAATAATAAGTATGCTGCAAAGGAATGATGTAAAAATGCAGGCGCAACCACACTAGGTCAGATGAGTGGCTTGTCTAATCTGTTTTCAGCAGCAGTCCCAAAAGGAAGAGAGGGCAAGAACAGGGTAAACATTCTTTTTGCTGGTGCTTTCTGGCCTCCAAACACTGCTCATACTGCATCTTTTATCGTATTTAACAACTCTCAGTGGATTCCTTTGTCATGCTGGAGCTGAGACTCCAGAGGTCAAACTGTTGCTGTGGTCTTTTGGCACCTTGAATGAGCTGCTTTGCCCCTCGTAGTTCTGTTCTTCTGCTGTATGACCTTCTTTACAGTGGTTAAAGACCTCACAGTACTTTTTATTAAAGCACATGAGCTTAAACTAATGAAATGGCAAAAGCTAGCCCACAGGGAACAGGTGAAGGTACAAGATTTATTCAGTTTTCCAGAAAGATATGGAGGAGAATTGCTGAGAGAACTTCTTGAATATCAGTGTGTACCAAAGGACTCCTCACTCTGTTGGGGAAAGATGGAAAATGACTGAGGACTGGTGTCTAAAGATGTACAATTTCAAATTGGAAAAAACCCACACATTTTTCTCAGTGAAGATAATTAATCATGGATAATAATCATCAAGGGAGGAAGTAGGCTTGGTGGTTTGAAAAACAAACGAACAAACAAACAAAACCCTCCTGTCTTCTTTCTTAGAAGAAATATTTTATTCAAGCACAAGACATTGAACTAGACCTATGTGGATGACTGACACGGTAAGGCATGATATTTATTGTACCAGGTATCTAAAAATCCCTTCAGATTTCAGAAATATCAGCACTGTACATGATCTTCATCTAGGTAATTATATTTCACCTACCTCAGTGTTTCCTCTCATTTAATTTACATTTCAGGTGCCATTATGACTGGTTGCAGATGGATTCCATTCAAGAATGTCTCATTATTGATAAGGGCTTTACTTATTCTGGTTGGAAAGAGGAGTTTCACTCTAGGGGTAGCACTGGATATTGCTCGAATGATTTATTATCTTTGGAAAAAACCCAAGATGACAGTTTTTGAAGTAGAAAACTGAGAAGAGTACTAGAGAAGTGGTCAAAGAATGTATGTTTGGTGAAAGTGCTGTACCTTTACCATTTGTTCTTGTTATTGGTATCATTATTAATAACTACTGCAGCAACAGAGTGAGACTTTCCATATCATTAACAACAGGAAAAATAATCCCAGAGAGAGGGAGAAAACTGCAAGTTAGAGGGACACAAACCCCCTCGATGAACAAATTTGGAAGGTTGCCAGGAGATATTTCTTCTCAATTTCAGCTCTTTATTCCTAGTCTGTTTCTTGGCCAAAGCGCTCCTGACTAACATGGATCTGTTCCCATCATTCTGCTAATGTCTTTGAGTACCTGCACGACATTAAACTTAAAATCGCCAAAGCAAGGAATAAAGTTCACTCCTAGTAGAAGATATGATTTAGCTTGACAAGTGTCAACTCACATGGAAGAATTGAGGATAATGAATGCCTTATTCAGGTGCCACTGGTAAGACCATTTGAGTGAAACAAATTTCTGTGCTTGCCTTTACCTACTTAACTCCTATTTTCACCATTTGTCCTTACTGAAAAAGCAAAAATCTCTATCTGGCTTTAAAATAGATGTTGGTTTTCATTTTACCACTTGTGGAGCACTCTTGTTTGACTCTTATTTCCTTCTCTATGACATCTTTTCTACTGTTTTCTGTCCCTGAGCAGATCTTCCAGTTCTTACTACTCTGAATCTCTCAGACTCTGATGCCCTATGGGAAGAAAATGATTTGGCACCTCACCTCATCCTACATAGAGCAGCTCAAAGAGGAAGACCACTAGCAACAGTGGATGGACATCTGGAAGGATGGATATTTTATTAAGCAGCTTAATACCTGAATTGATAGTTCGAATTTCTATACCTAACAGAGACACTTTAAATTTTATGAAGTGTGAGACTAATCCTGTCAAATCAAAAGCAATAAATATGGGCATATCAATTTAACAGAGAAGAAAGAATTATACCTTTGTTTATTCTGGTGGTACAGAAGCAAGTGCATCCCATGCAATAATCCTGCATGAAACATAGAAAGGAAGAAGCCCTGAAGACCTCTCCAGAGGAGTCAGTGAGAATGGAGGGGGATGTGTCCTTGTTAGCAGTGTGATTGCTCTGTCTCTAAACATGACAATCGTTGAAGACAATACTGAGCTGATTAGGGATTGGAATAAGTTTTTCACATCACAGGTATCTAGCACCATCTGAGCTGCCTTATTGTGCCCTTCATCCATTGGGCTGGCAGATATGGCACAGAAATAAAGTGTAAACAGGACTGGAGTCTGCCCGACAAGAGCAACTACCTCTGAACAGACAAATGAAAGGTCCCTCTGTGATTTTTGCAGTCTTGAAAATAGGCAGTTGAAGAAGCATCTGGAAGATATACCTGAAAGGCACATGGGGAAGGAACAGGAAATACTTGTTGACTATTTCCTGTCTCAGAAGAACCTGTGTGCTTAAAGCAAGCAAAAGAGTTTTTTCACATATTTTAATATAAGGTTTTGAAAGCCAAAGGCTATAAATGGGTTAAGAAAGTAATCAAAAGAATGAATTGGAAAAGGGTTCCTCTGAGGCTATTAAATAGCATTTCCATTTCATTATGTATCTAACCTGTTGTCCCAGTCCGGAGGAATTCCGGGTGTGGGGAGCTTGGATTCTCAGGCACAGAATTAAGGCACAAATTGTGTCAAACACATAGGCTAGCTTTATTGCATTCACATGACCTACACAGACAAGGATAAGGATGGGGAGAGGGACAAAGTAAGAGAGGTGGGAGAAAAGAGAAAGAAAAGAAAGAAATACCCCCATGCGGAGAGAAGAGAGGTCACCCTGGAGTCATCTGGCATCCCCAAAGTCCATTTGAAGAGAGTGGGTGGGGAATGTTCTGGTTTGCAGGTCGGAGTTTCTCTTCTTTTCCCTGGTTGCCTCATTGAATATGTATGTTTTTCTGAGAATCACTTAGCATTTTCCAGGAGTGATTTGCTTAGCCAAGCCCACTGTCCAGTGGTGTTGGGCATGCTCAGTGTGGTAGGGGGTTTCCAGGGTTGAGTACCCCTTGTCCATCTGGTCTCTCCAAAATGCCACTGTCGATAAATCAGGAGCTGCTATGCTGCGGTTGG
The DNA here is from genome assembly GCA_013396675.1 of Eubucco bourcierii. NCBI lineage: Eukaryota > Metazoa > Chordata > Aves > Piciformes > Ramphastidae > Eubucco > Eubucco bourcierii. The sequence goes on along the minus strand of VWZE01007483.1, from coordinate 19,631 downwards.
GTCGGAATCAGCATCACCTGCCACAACAGGAAGCCTTCACCTTCTATGTGTGTTAGGTAACAGGAGCCCAGTTCCAGGAGTGGTGGTCCAGAATGGTGGTCTTTCAGTCCATGCATGCACAAGCTCACTCTGCATTCCCCAGTTGATTTCTTGTCCAGATGTTGCATATTGGGGAGCTCTTGGGGGTCTGAGCTCATGCAGGAGGGGATTTTTGGGACAGTGAGTATAAACAGGATGCTTGATTAGCATTTCTCAGAAATTTAGCTCAAAACAATTTTTTCCTGAGATGTTAGGATATATTGTTTATCTTAGTCTCTGACACCCGTGTATGGCAAAAGCACAAAGGTATATCACAGAAAATATCTTCTGAAGTTCTCTGCTCTGATCTTACTTCCCTGAGCATCTAGAAGACGTTCTCTGCTGTCAGACCCTTGTGACAGCAGTGGGAGTGTGTGGAAATGTACCACGATGAGACAAGAAGGTCTGTCTGCTCACATCTTGTAGAAAGCATGAATGTGGTTTCCTTTTGCACTGTGGAGCAGGAAAGTTGTCAGGGATGGCCATAGTTCTTGAGTAAAGTTATTTAAGATTTTTCCATGCAAGCATTTTGAAGATTAAAGACAACAATTAGCTTTAGAGGTGCTCTTGGTACTGCACTCAGAAACTGGGGTTGTGTTCTGCAGAGACAGTGCTTAACCAGCCACTACCAGTGAATATGTAATCTTAGTTGGAAAAGAACAGTGACACTCAAGAGGAGTAGGCAGCTTCTTTGCAATTCTCATGCTGTCCTTTACACAAGACTCTTGTCCTCTTGGAAAATTCACCTCACACCAGGGAGCAAAGGGTAACTTACTGCCCATTTCTCAGCATGATTGAGAGACGCCCGGAGGTGGTAATGATTTATGGTGGTTTCTCACATCTCACTGCAAGCCTTGGGCAAGTGGAGGACAGCCCATGCTAGGCACATAGCTCCCAGACTGTTGTCATCCTTTTGCACTGTTCTCATGGACTTCTTATGGTGATAGGACTTGTTTAACATAAATTAATGCTAACCAGAAGCATCCTACACCCCTCCTTTACTAGGTAGGGCATTTCAAGAAATTAATATTTAAAAAAAAAGAATTAATTATCTTCCTTCACTTTTACCACCTGTGAGTTAAGAATCATCTTTTTTCTGCTTTAGCTGCCAGATTTTTAAGCTCTGCTTTATCTATCTGAAAACTATGTTGTTCTTTTGCTTTTATATACACCATCCATGCAGTAAAGATTGTGGCACCAGAGCTCACAGTACCTTTATCTCCAGCTATATCAACCCTGTAGTTGTTAAATCTCCATTACCTTTACTGAACCAGTGAGATCAGCTCTGGGGAAGAAAAAGCCACCATGGTAACAAGAGGGTATTTTATAGCAGCACCCCCCTGTCAAAAGCCATGCTTTAAAACCTCTTTTCTTTCTGTTGTCTCAGTTTTGCTGAACCACCTGCTTGTCCAAAGGAAAATGAAAAGTGGTTTTTGCTTTCAAGTAGCTTTAGGCTGAAGAGAGAAGGAGGAGTATGGGGAACATCTGGGCTCAGCTCCCTGTGTTGCATTTCATGGCAACGCCACTTTCTCAGGCCCCAAGCCTAAAATAGGGCTGGAAACACTGTTTGCCTCACATTACTTGTTTGTCTTGTTTAATTTGATGTCTTATTTTCACTGGCAGCTGCTAGACAGTGCTAGCCTAGACGATTTATTATAGGGCATCTCATAGAATCGTTTAGTAGGAAAAGACCTTTACACTCATCTAGTCCAACCATTAACCCAGCACCACCAAGTCCATCACTAAATCATGTCTCTTAACTTTGCACCCCTGCATCTTTTAAATACCTCCAGGGATGGTGACCCCACTGTTTCCATTTTCAATGCCTGAAAATTCTTTTGGTGATTTTTTTCCACCCTAGTAGAATAATGGAATCATAGAATGGTAAGGTTGAAAGGGACCTCAAGGATCATCCAGTTCAAACCCCCTGCCATAGGCAGGGACACCTCCCACTAGTACAGGTTACTCAAGGCCTCATCCAGTCTGACCTTGAACACCTCCAGGGAGGGAACATCCATGACCTCCCTGGGCAACCTGTTTCAGTGTCTCACTAATATCTAACTTAAACTTTCCCTTTTTCCTTTACCCAGCATAGAAGAAGTGCTTTTCATTTCATTGCCTATGAATATGGTACTTTAATTTTCAGAGACATTTCCAAGTCCTTTTGTGAGCATATCAGGCCAAAAGAGAAAGTTCAGATGACACAGGACTTTTGGGACACTCTGCTGTGCCCCCAGGTTTTGCAACCCTTTGCTCTTCCAAGTGTTGATCGTGGGCCATTCTTTTGTGCTTTGTGGTGATGGTCAAATAATGGGAGACCACCGCACTAGTATTTTTTTATATAAATGTGACAAAACGAATATGGTGAAATTATTCAGAGAAGAATAAGTCAAAAATAAAAGTAAATTATAATGATCACTGAGTTGGTGAATTGCATTTGGCTGTGAAAAATGGAGAGAGGAGGAAAAGAAGATAAATCTGATAATACTTGGGTTATCCTCAGAAAATGACCTGGCAGCAATAATTTGAAAGGATCTACAGGTAGTCTATGTTTGGTGTTACAGCTTGTTCGTCATGTTTATAAAGGTGCCTAGCTGAGTTTATAATTGTCTGTACATGCATTTTAATCACACCAAGACAATATGTGCAAGCCTGAGTGAATATTCCTGAAGGAGACTGGCTCAAATACTTTGCTGTCACTCTGGGTTTTATAAATGTATCCATCAGCCTGCAATCTGGGCTGAACTTATTTCCCTCCGATGAACCATGTTAAGCCAACTTAAGGGCTCTACATCAATTCCCTGGTGATGCTTAACCAAGTCATTCTGTTTTACTCATGTAGACAGATTGCAAAGATTAATTTGGATCCACAGACTGAGTTTAGACAAAAATTCGCATCTCAACTTCAGAGGGCTCCACTTTTCATGAGTTAAATGAGAGCCTCAGGCCTGATCAGACCAGCACCTTGATGAAGTGTGAGTTAGAAGATGAATGCCTGAATTATTAAGTTTGAGCTCATCTCTGCCGTGGGTAATTCAGCAAGGCCATGCACAGCTTGATGGATTCAATTGCAAATCTGGGCTGTGTTCATGTACATTTGCCTGTGTCAGCTTCAAGCTGAGCTGCAAGTTGAGTGAAAGGAAAATAATTCAGAATGAGACTCCAGCTAGGCTGCTCCAGCTAAACCAAAGAGTTTCTCTATCTAAAGGTGAAAACTTTGTAATACCAATAGGTTTCATGGAGAACCACTTGGAAAATAAATAGGTGCAAGTAGACTGAATCGTAGTGAAAAACAAGTCTGTTCTAACACTCTGCAGCAAAGGCTGGATTGTGTCTTGTGCTGAAATGTATGGCATCTTTCAAGGAGGCTGTACAACATGCAGGATGGAAAAGCTGTTGCATATTCCCTCAGGTGGGACAGTCAGAGTATAAAAAAGATGTTGCAGAAAGAAAACAAATCTCAACTTTCTTCAAAGCAGGCTGCAAATTGAGGTCCCAGATCTCAACCTGTCCCAGGGCTCAATGTACACTGTGTGACTACCAGCATTTTGATTTATATTGTATCATATACCTTGTTGGATTATTTCAGGTTTAGGTCCTTTTGAGGCAAAGACTATGACAATGCTTTTTAAAAAGCTATTTCTTTTGTCTCCCAAACCATAGGTTTTTTTTTGCAAGGACAAACGTTTTATAGCATTCAGCTACCTGAAAAGGTGAGAAAGACCATACAACATTAAGTTCACATAGATGGTCTCAGTACAATTTTAGCTCAGGGCTTTTGTTTCATTCTGTACCTGTCTCACAGGTCCTCCTTCTCTGTGGCATCCCTTAGTAGAAATCATCATCTTTTTACATCTTGCATGAGATGAAATACAGTAGTCAATCACTCTGCTTTGTTCCTGCTGCAGGAATCACTCTATGAAATTCCCTGGCCTGCATTGTAATGGAGGTCAGAGTAGAGCAAAATATCCCCTCCTGGCCTTAAAATCTATGAATAACATTTTCCCTTTGAGACTTCAGCCAAGATACGGTGGGGAAAACGTCTGTGTCACACTTGGGCTATGGACTCAGGCTGGCTATAGGTTGGATAAAACTGTCATACCTGGATGGACAGATCTGGTGCATCTCCCTCCATCTGGTTGCACCTCCATCCCAGTCCCATGGGGCATTAGCATCATGGAATTACAGCGGTAAAGCTACTGTGAGCAGGGATGGCATCTCACATGTCTGCTCTTGCTTGCTGATTTAGTATTCAGAATATAGAATTTATTGAGGATTCTTCCTTTGTCACATCATCTATCAGAGGCAGACACCACCGAGATGGAAGGGGAAAAAAAAATTAAAAACCTGTTTATTGCTCAACTTGCTCTAGGCATGTTTTAGTTTATTGTTCAGCTTGGTTCATTTCAGTGTTTCAATTTGAACGGTTCACTTAGTTGCTGTGGCTAAAAAAAAATAAATTAAGAAAACCATAAGAAAACCTATTTAAAAGGAAAAAAAAAAAAAA
>VWZE01007478.1:28048-46113 GCA_013396675.1 Eubucco bourcierii | reverse complement strand
GACCAACAGATGACCTGCCACAAGACTTCCCAGTAGGACTGTGTGTGACTGACCCTGAAGTTGTCATATGGAGCTGGAGATCACCAAGCACCTTCATGGTGCGCAGAAAGGGCAGTATTCTGTCCTTCTTGATTGCTTCCTCCTCCCCCGCCCTCCACCCAATAACGCTGTTTTTTTTTTTCTTTTTATATATTAGATATGTTTAGTAATAAAACTTTTTAATAACACAATAATACACAAAGGGACTATGCAGGACACTGCAATAAAATCAGGATGTTTTAATACACAACAGTAAGGATTTAGTTTTGAGTAGTTATATAGTGACTCTTTTTACAGAGAGGTTTTCAATAAGACCCCACATTGGTGCAGTTATTGTGTACATTGTATGTATGCAATAAGTATGTTGGTAAACTTGTCATGTCGTCTTTATCTTACTGTGTTAAACACTAGATTAAATGATCTATCTCACCTGTGTGACTGAAAGATGTACAAGTGTTTTGTTTTTTACAGATGACAAGCTTTTGACTTTCTGTATAGTGCAGAGACTGGAATGTTTTTGGCTGGTAAAGCAACAAAAAGACTGGAAATATTCCTGTAGCATTCTGGAATTCTGTAATTTGTAATTATTTTTGAGGATTCTGTCAGGTCTTCTGGTTAGAGATCAAACAAAATGTAATTTCCAAAGTAATTTGTAAATTTTGTAAATGGGATATTTTACTTCTGAATTGCTTCTTAGTGCTTGAGTGGTGGCCATAATTTGCACCAATACTAGATTTTGATTCAGTGCTTTCTTTCAGACATTTTTGTTGCTAACCTCATCATCAGGTAGCCAAAAATACAGATTATGATGATGTGCTGTTAATCTTTTCTGAAAGTGGAAATTTAAGCTAGTACACATTCTATTCTGGTCCTGAGCTGTACTTGCTTGTAACACCACTAACAGTTTAGCAGTCAGTGTGCCTCTCAATGACACTGCTGGATTTTACAGGTGTGTGAGTACAATCCAGTGCTCAGCAGAAAGTGGAGGCCACACTTTTAGCTGAACAGTTTCTGCAAATCACCATTGACTTTGAAAACTTCTTTTCTCAAAATACTCTCCAGATCGTAATTTCAATTTATTCTAGTTTTAATCTGGGGTTTTGTCAGATAATTTTTAAGTTAGTGGGAAGATTAATAGTGAACTCAGTTTGAGATTATGCCACTGCTTTTATTCTTAAAACATTTTGAAAGTTATTTTTTAGATTGTATGGAGTATAAATATTGTCAAAGGAATTTAGGTTTTTCATGTATTTATGTATGAAATTCTTCCTTTATATTCAAGTGATTGTGTAGCCTTTCTACAAGAGCCTGTTTGACCTCCATATTTTTCACAGCTTGAAAAAATGAGGGCTTTGTATGAAAAGATGACAAAAGAACTTGAGGTATCCAAAGAGACAATACGTGCTTTACATCAAGACCTTAAGGTACGGCTGTATGAACTTAACATAAAATTTGAAAGTTCTGCAAGAAAAGTATCTTTCTGGATTGAAGGTACCTTTTTCTGTCAATCAGGGTAAGCCTTTGTATTGTTGTGTTCTGTTGAGCAGGATAGCTTACCTTGCAAACTTGTGCAAACTGATGCTGCTTTATTTAGGAACTTGGACAGACTGAATAGATGGCATTGTCCAATGCTATGAAGTTTAACAAGTCCAAATGCCAGGTTCTCCACTTAGACCACAACAACCCCATGCAGTGCTACAGGCTGGGGTCAGAGTGGCTAGAGAACAGCCAGGCAGAGCGGGACATGGGGGTACTGGTTGACAGGTGACTGAACATGAGCCAGCAGTGTTCCCAGGTGGCCAAGAAGGCAAATGGCATCCTGGCCTGTATCAGGACTAGTGTGGCCAGCAGGACCGGGAAAGTCTTTGTGCCCCTGTCCTCAGGATTGGTTAGGTCACACCTTGAGTACTGTGTTCAGTTCTGGGCCCCTCAATTTAAGAAAGATGTTGAGGTGCTTGAATGTGTCCAGAGAAGTGCAACAAGGCTGGTGGGCTGGCTGAAGCAGAAGCCCTACTAGGAGAGACTGAGGGAGCTGGGATTGTTCAGACTGGAGAAAAGGAGGCTCAGGGGACACCTTATTGCCTGCCTAAAGAGAGATTGTAGAGAGGTGGGTGTTTGTCTCTTTTAGACACAGAGCAAGATGACACAGTCTCAAGCTGTACCAGAGCAGGTTTAGGATGGACATTAGGAAGAAGTTCTTCACAGAAAGAGTGATTATGCATTGGAATGGGCTGCCCAGTGAAGGTGGTGGAGTCACTCTCCCTGGAGGTGTTTAAAAGGAAACTGGGTGAGGCACTTCAGTTAATTAGAAGGTGTTGAGTGGTAGGTTGGGCTTGATGATCTCAAAGGTCTTTTCCAGCCTGGTTAATTCTGTGATTCTGTCATTTTGGGTGCCCCCTTTGACTACATAACTGATCATTTCAATGACTGCACAGAAGAAATGATATAAAATAGATTTAGTGATTTGGAAATTGTTTTATATTGGAATCTGCATCAGTAATTTTTCTTTCTCTTAACTTGGTCTCAAGAAAAGGATAAGATATTTAATTTACATTTTCTCGTATCAAAACACATTCTATACAATATGTCTTTTTCTTCATTAATTTTTATTTTTTTTTTATGTATCAGACAAGTTAATGCATGCATGAAGCATCAGGTCATGCTTAACAGTTGTACAATGTGCACCTGAAGGTTCTTAAAGAACTGATAAAAACAGTTGAGAACTGTTTTCTTCAGTTTCTGAAAATAAATTTTTTTTTTGGTCTCTGTTTTTTTTGGCTGATGTACCACTTTAGTAGTGTTCTGACTGGTTATCAAGGGAGTGAGGATGTTCTGAGGTCATGGTTAAACTGAATCTCCCAACTAGCAGTATATTATATTACTGCCAAAATATAATGTCTTTACTCCCAGTGTTTTTCAGATCGTTTTGCAGGGGATATGCTGCTTCATCCCTTCAGTTTAGTCACAGATACTTCTACATTCATTTAATCTTCATATTAATTGATGCTTGTGCATGATCTCCTGTTGTCTGATCTGAACACCTGAGATTTCTTCTTCTGTTGCAGCACTTCTGTGAGCTACCTAAAAATTTTGCAAACCACTGCAACAGATGCTTGTGTTCTTCATGCAATAAACCTGTTTCTTATAGAGATCATGCTAGTTTTTATGAAGTACACCTTCTGATCTCTTTATATTTTTTGTTGTAAAAAAAACTAGATCCAGTCTGAAAACGTTTCTATTAAAAATGTAACTGTATTTTAATCTTTCAATATTTTCATTAAGAAAAATAAGTGGTAATTGTCTGATGAATATGAGAGAATCTTTCAATTATGTTTCCTAAACAAGTAGCTGTGATTCTATGAGAAACAAACAATGCTTTCGGGTTGACCTTTAGCAAACTTTAGCAATGCTGTAAGTCCAGAGCTTGCAGGAGAGAAAAGCATGTGTATCTGTCCGCTTCATCTCAGTGATCTTTCAGCTGAAAAGGGGTAAGGCATTAAGTTCTTTGTTTACCTTGTGAGATTTGGTACTATTAGCACAACGGTTTTATTTATGACCACATCTGATTGTACGTTTATTACCATGGTCAAGCCTCCGAAGAGTCCCCACTCTTTTTATCACGTGGATAAAGAATGCCGTGGTTAACAGCAGCTGTTAGTGTTGCAAATAGGCTCAGCAATTACGGATCAGAGGTTTACTTAGGAAAACTGTATCTTTTCGCTGGCTCTGAGCTCAGTTGTTGGTGTAGAGTTGATTCTGAAGGTCAGCTCAGCATTGAGCTTTTAACTTTCAGAAATGGATTTTCAATATGGTTTACAAGCTCTGAAGAATGACTGTGGTCAGTTTCAAAATTCTGTTATTGACAAAATGCAGTCAGTTTATCCTGAAGTCTTCTGAACATGTGGCTGTATGAGTTTACTTCCTCAGATGCTGAGCACTAGATTAAGGTAACATTTTGTAGAGTAAAATTCTTACCAGCCTTTCTGTCCCATGTCTCTGTTGTACAGGAAGCTCAAGATAGCCTGGCTGATGGCAATAAAGAGTTAAATCATCTGCACACTAAGTGTGCAGACAGAGAGACTTTAATAGGAACTTTAAAAACGGAACTCCAGAACGTACAGCAGTGCTGGGCAAAGGAGAAAATACGTGCCAGAGAATCTGAAAATGAAATCCGACAGCTTACTGGGGCTTACCAGAAGGATATGGAGGTATTACTAGAGACAGGATGACTGTCAAAAAGAGTCTTTATTTAATCTCAGCTTTATACATTTACATGCATCAGATGGTTACTCTTAGTCTTAACAGATTTATCTCCAAAATACGATTTTAAGATATATATTTTGAAATACGTATTTAATATCTACAAGATCTTGGAACATATTGTTTCTCCTTCCGTCTATATCAGAAAAGTTTAACCCTTCCAGTGTTTTGAATTTTTGAACAATTAAAGAGTTTTTCCAAGAGCTATTGAAAGTTAACAAAAATGTTTTACAGTTTGAATATAGAATAGTATCATCATCACATGTTGTTAATTACTGATTCACATAGCTATTGATAGATAACAAATCTGGAATGGAGGTGATTTTGTCTGCATGCCATAAAACCTATAAATTCTTACTTGTGACTTGTAAGCTCATTGTGGTGTGTTAGATGTGAGATTTCCTTTCAAAGTCTTACTTCAGAACAGTTGTCTTTCGCCTTTTATTTGTTTACAAATGTTAATTTTGTTTCATTTTCCTCCCAATAATGCAGTTCTGTAGTAACAATAGCAATGATATTCTTCATCACAGATGTGCATATTGAGCTCATTACTTCCACAGATTTGGATATGGATGCCATCTGAGTAAAATCAAAACTTTCTTTCCCTTTTACAGTCTGGTATTTAAATAGTGTCCACATGAAGCAACTGAAATTGTTCCACACATCAGTTAATGATTAAAGTGAAGGAAACTGGAAGCTTAACTGTTGTAAAGTCAGCATGTCTACAACACTGTGGTTGTGTTCAACATGTGTGAACTGCGTTTTGAGTGTTGGGATCTCTTTTTTCATGCCAAATGGATAATTATCATCCTTTGTTTATCGCAGCTTGAGCAAAAATGTAAGACAGTGGCACACTAGATTTTCCTTGAGAAATTAGGACATCTGCTAGAAGCAAAGTTAATTAAACAAAATTTTATTATTGTCTAAAATGTCATTAAGTAAGTGTGAGAAAATGCACCTAAAAATGGTGAAGAGGAGTCAGAAAAAACATAGTTACATATCTCATCACAATTTCTTAGTGTAAAATGTCATCCAAGGCTCCTGGAAAACAATAGTAACCTTTACAGTGGTTTTAAAGACTTTGCATATATCTTTTCTTGTGTCTTTTGATGTACAGCTTTCTCTTGTCTTAATCAAAGTTGCTAAGTTGCATATATGAACTAAAAGGAAAAAAGAGTAGGATCTCTGTTTCATGACATTGTTACTAAAGTTTACAACTTGCATCCACTTACACTACTGGCTAAGATCAGTGTAAATGAATGAGGCATGGCATGTGGAATTTAACTATGAAGCTGTAGGCCTGTTTTGTCTAGCTAGTCATACATAATCCACAAAAAAATCCGAATTTAAAAAGACATTATAGTTATATAAACAGTGTGTTGTGCTGCCAGGCTGATCTGAATTTTCTGTGTGCTGTGCAGCTATTGGAAGTGAGTACAGTCTGAATGTACCTGAAGGTGTTAGCAAGAATGACGAAGTTGCATCTACTAATAGCATGGAAATTTTTATTTGTATTAGGTCATGGTTGTGACCACTGCCTGGCTGGACTTTATGTACTGTCTCTAATTAGACAAATCTTGCAATAAATTTTTTCTTACTCTAGGTTTAGTGTGTGACTGCAAATATTAACAAGGATTTGACAAATTTTGAAAAGACTTGAGGACAAGCTTTGTGTAATTGTTTCAGCTGTGTGCTGCAGCTCACATTTCTACACATACGATGTGCATCTCTTTAGATTTGAATGCTGTTCATATACAACAATTAATTTTTCTTTCTGTCTGTCTCAGGAGAAGCTAACCTTTCTCCATAGCTTATACCAGCGATTGGTAGCAGGCTGTGTGCTTATAAAACAACCAGAAGGCATCTTAGATAGATTCACTTGGTGTGAGCTTTGTGCAGTCTTGCAGGAGAATGTTGATGCCCTGATCTTAGACCTCAACAGGGCTAATGAGAAGGTAAGTGTCCTTAGGCACCAGCTACCTCTATTAAATTCAGTGACATTTGTCCACATCACAGTATCATTAAAAAGGACTGACATTCATCTTATTTCAAAAAGAATTTGGATGTTAATAATTCAATACCATTAATTATGGCTTGTCTACAACTCAGTTTGATGCCATTGCTGTGGGCATGTAAATGTGACTGAAGTCTGTATGAAATCTCTAAGCTCCACTTTCTGTGCAGGACATGCTAATAGTACTAGCCAATATTAGCCACAGGGACCTAATTAAAAGAAAATAAATTAATCTTACTGATGAAGCAATTCAAAGAACTTAGTCATTTACACTAATAAAGCAAGTCTTTATTTTAGCATAAAGCAGGAACAAAATGCACTTACTCCAGGAAGATCATCTTTAAATTACATGTTTATGATTCAGAGAATACTACATGACAGAAAATACCAGTGTGGGTTTTTTTGGGTCTAATTGTAACTTTTGTATTATGAAATTTGTATTGAGAAATACAACACTTAATTTTTATAAAAAATGTCAATATTTATTTAAGAGGGAAGTTGATATTAGTGATCTTAATGTGAATTATTTTAATGTGAATATGCTTATGTGGCTGTTCTCCCCAGAAATCTTCGTGTTTATAGGAAAGAAAAGACCTCTTTAAAAAACTTGATGTGTCCGCACAGACTAACATATGTCACTCTTTCTGTTTTCAGTTTATGTTCTGGCTACACTGATCAAGGCAGTCCTACAGTCTAGCATGGTGATTCCAGATCTTAGCTGCCCTGATGTTTTGTTTTTGAGGAATAGGAAGGGAAAAACTCTTCCAGACATTTCTCATCTGTGGAGTTGTGACCATTTTTCTGGTCCGAGTAAGGGACAGTGTTGGTTACAGTGGTGTGTTTTTACCCTGTGACTGAACATTGTTGGCAGTGTTTGGGGGGCTATTGTGTTAGAGTTTCTTGCTTTTGAATTTTTTATTGCTATTGAGATTGATTTTGAAGGCTCTAGGGTTCTTTCCTGTATTTAACAACTTGTCAGGTATTTGGGGCAGTGTTGTTACCTGTGTTACACCTACTTTGAGAACAGTATTTTTTTCCCACAGTCTAGTGTGCTTTGTTTAGAAAGCATCACAAAGTGTATGCACGTGTATTTAGAAACCATCATTAGCTTGATTCATTCCTGTATTTAGTTTGCCTGGGAGATGCAAAGTTAAACTGCAGTGCAAATCCCTTCATGCTTGTTGAAATCACATCATAAACTAATGAGCTACTTGTGATGAAAACATCCTGATTGCTAAAATTTCCTGGAATTATTTTAATATGTAAAAATGTACAGAATGTCTTGGCTGCCCAATAAAACAAACACACAAAAAAAATCAGGGCTGTTTTTTCATCATTACTTGTATTCTTTTCAAGCTGCTCTAGGACGGGTACACTCAGATTACTGATTTAGCAGCACAAGGTTTTGATAAAATGTGAGAAGTGTCCAGTTCTGGTTTCCAGCAAAGAAGGCAGCAGATACCTGCAACGTGGTATATGGGTGTCAAAGTTGAAACCAAGGAAAATTCAGTATTCCAAGATATGTCAGTTTTGTGGCAAGATTCAAGTAACTGATCTGTAGTGAAGGGCATTTACTTTGTTTTAATAAACATGTTGAAGAAATTGATGTTTATATATTATGCAGGAATAGTCTATGCTTAATATATGCCAATATATAAGAAGCTGTTTTGAGAGGTAAAATAACTTCTTTTGAAATACTTGTCACACAGATACGTCACCTCGAATATGTTTATAAAAACACGTCTGATACTGTGAAGGAACTGCAGCGGAGACAGGAAGATGCTTTCAGCAAAATGGCTGAACAGATGAAATCACAGGAAAGCTGTTGGCAGAAACAAAAAAAGTATCTGGAACAGCAGTACTTGGGTCTCCTTGAGGAATTTCATGCAAGGGTACAGGTATGGTGCTGCAAAGTTCTGATTTAGTTTTCCTGTAAATACTTAATGGAGTATTTCAGTAGTTTAAGATCCTAACCGATTTAAGGTTGTCTGGCAATTTTAGTATATCCTTAAAATAAAAACTCTCAACACTGTGTTAGTATTATCTTCACTTAAAAGAATTACTTTCTTTAAACATTCCAGGAATTGATTATTTAATTTGGTCTAGCAATTGATAGAGATTTTTTTTCTTCTTGAGAATGTGAAAACTGTAAAATGCAAGTTGCTTAATGTAGGAATTATATAGGATAGCAGTTACTTTTTCAGTGGTATGCTTTGCAAAGACTCTGTAGAGTAGCAGTTATATGGTGTCATCTGGGCATAACTTCAAGCATCTATATTCTAATCCTAAGAACCGATTAGCAGTTAGTAGTAGACTTTGAACAGTACTAAAGGACTTCATTATACGAACACTACAATGAACAGTGTGATTCAATAGTGTAAAACTGTGATGACCAATTGCAATCTAAAATTGTAATAATTATTCTACAATGACAGTGCACTATTGTTAGATTTTGTTACAGTTGTTCACATTCCTTATTTCAGATAAAAAGTGTTGTGGAATAGATGAAATAAGATAGACTTTGTTATTTGTGACTGCAGTCTGGAACTTAATCAGACAAAATGCTGTGTTTGACTCAGATTTTGGGCTTAGAGATCTTTGCACTCTGAAAAATGTATTTATGAAGTATTCTTTAATTACATTAAGTTCCCTTAACATCTTGTAGTTTAATCATACGAAATCAGTGCTAGTAAAAGGAGAGATAAAATCACTGAATCATAGAATGGCTTAAGTTGGAAGGAATCTTAGAGGTCATCTACTCCAGCCTCCCTGCCATGGACAGGGATGCCTCTCAGCTAGGCTTGGCTACTCAAGGCCTCATCCATCCTGACCTTGAACACCACCAGGGAGAAGGCATCTGCAAACCTTCCTGAGCAGCCTGTTCCAGAGTCCCACCACCCTCATACTGAAGGACCTCTTCCTAAGATCCAGTCTAAGCCTGCTATCCCTCAGCTTAAAACCATTCTCCTCTCTTGTGTTGCTAGACACCTTTGTGGAAAGTTCCTCTCTGACCTTTCTGTAGGACTCCTTCAGGTACTGGAAGGCAACTCTAAGGTCCCCCTGGAGACTTCTCTAGGTTGAACAACCCCAGCTCCCTCAGTCTGCTACACGCTGTGCAAAGCAACACAAGCAGGTAGCAGAGAAAACAGAGGCAACAGCAGCAAACAAACAAGTTGGCTGGGTTTTTAAGTGTTTTGACTGAGTGTCTTTGACCAATAGCAACAGGTAAAAACACCCCTGGAACCAATCCTAAGTTATTTTACCAAAAACGGGAGATGCACATATCCATCATTGTGACCTCTGTCTACCAGAAACAAAGCACAGTGCAGGGTAACACCAAATACGGTGTCTCTATGGTAGACTGAGAGGTGGCAAGACTTTTGTCTGCTTTCCCACTTCTTCCACCTGGGAAGAAGGGGAGAAGGGGTGGGGCAAGGTGGGTATTCAAGTGGATGCTTAGGGTATGTCTTGGATATGTATTCTAGGTGTAATTTGAGCCTTCCACCACACATTGGCAAACTTGCTGACAGTGCACTTGATGCCACTGTCCATGTTGCCAACAAAGATGTTAAACACCACTGCACCCAGTACAGATCCCTGAGGAATTCCACTTGTCAGTGGTGTCCACCTAGACTTTGAGCTGTTGATCACAAATCTTTGAATCTGTACATCTAGCCAGGTCCATGGGCTGGTCCATCCATCAAGTTATCATAGAATCATAGAGTGGTCTAGCTTGGAAGGGAACTCAAAGATCATCTAGTTCCAACCCCCTGTCATGAGCAGGGAACACCTCCCACTAGTACAGGTCACTTAAGACCTCGTCCAACCTGGCCTTGAACACTTTCAGGGAGGGAGCATCCACAAACTTCTCTGGGCAACCTGTTCCAGTGTTTCACCACCCTCACTGTAAAGAGCTTCCTCCTAACATCCAGTTTAAATCTCCCCTCTACCAGTTTAAACCCATTACTCCTCTTCTTGTCATTGCAAGACCTTGTAAATAGTCCCTCCCCAAGCCTTCCTGTAGGCAACCTTCAGATACTGAAAGGCCACTATAAGGTCTCCTTGAAGCTGTCTCTTCTCCAGGCTGAAGAGCCCCAACTCTCATAGCCTGTCCCTGCTTCCGCAGCCCTCTGCTCATCTTTGAGGCCCTCCTCTGAACTTGCTGCAACACTTCCATGTCCTCGTATTGGGGCCTCCAGAACTGTACACAGTACTCCAGGTGGGGTCTGACGAGAGCAGAGTAAAGGGGCAGAATCACCTCCCTTGCTCTGCTGGCCACGCTTCTCTTGATGCAGCCCAGGGTGTGGTTGCTGTCTGGGCTGTGTGTGCACACAGCCAGCTTATGTTGAGCTTTTCATTAGCCAACACCCCCAGGTCCATTTCCTCAGGGCTGCTCTCCAGCCATTCACCACCCAGCCTGGATTTGTGCTTGGACTTGTGCCTACCCAGGTGCAGGACCTTACACTTGGCCTTGTTGAATTTCATGAGGTTGGCCTGGGCTCACCTCTCCAGCCTGTCCAGGTCCCTCTGGATGGCATCCCTGCCCTCTAGCAAGTCAACTGTGCCACACAGCTTGGTGTCATCTGCAAACTTGCTGAGGGTGCACTCCATTCCTCTGTCCATGTCACCGACAAAGATGTTAAACAGCACTGGTCCCAGCACTGACCCCTGAGAGATACCGCTTGTCACTGGTCACCAGGTGGACATTGTGCCCTTGATCACCACTCTCTGGGTGCGACCATCCAGCCAATTCCTTATCCAGCGAGTGGTCCACCCATCAAGTCCATGCCTCTCCATCTTATAGACAAGGATGTCATGCGGCACAGTGTCAAATGCCTTGCTTATATCCAGGTAGATGACATCAGTTCCTCTTGCTGTATCTACCAAAGCTGTAACTCTGTTGTGGAAGGTCACCAGTTCTGTCAGGCACAGTTGACACTTTGTGAAGCCATGTTGGCTGTCATCAGTAACTATTATTTTCCATGCAACTTAGCACGGTTGCTAGGAGGATGTGCTCCATGATCTTACCTGGAAGCTTAGTTTTAAAAATTACTTTTCCTTCCTAAAATGGAGTTACACAATTTAAATTTATTTGTCATGTGCTTTTATCACAAGAGAAAGGTCCAAGTCACCTTTTACAGAACTTTAGTGTGTTGTGGAGAATTGGTGCTGTGCAGTAATGCACCACTTTTCAGGATGGTGCTGAACATGCTTGCCTTCTCAGCTGAAATGTGTAGACACCAAGCAGAGCGTGTACTCTAAACATGATTCTCTTTTCTGGAACTCGTATTAGGCATGTCTTCTGGAAAAGACTTTATATGTCAAAATTCTGTACAGGACTACTGGGTTTCTGAAACACTTTTCCTTAGAAACATCTAGGCATATTTTCTAGTGCAGGTTAGGTAGTGTTGGAGTACTAGCCGGTAGTGTTGTAATCTAAACAGCACAGTATCTGTGTACACTTAGATGGTTCAACAAAATGCTAACTATTTTTTTTTCTTTCCCGTGTTCCAGTTTTCCTTTCTTACTGTTCAGTGTCAGTCTGGGAAGAAGGCAGTCTAATTTCTTCTGGATTTCTAATTTATGACTGACTTTGAACCTGTAAGCCTTCTTTTTTTTGGAGTCCTTAGGGTCCATGGATGTCTGCTCCCTGATTGCTTATTTTTCATGCGACTTGACTGTCTTTTACCTACCACATTTTGAGCTAGATGGGGATTTACCTGCAAGATCACTGCTCTGTTGGATGGGAGACGTGCCCATAGATGAATGTTGTAGCCCTATTTCCATAGGAAACAAGGGAAAATGTACCACAAGTTACAGAAAGTCTTTGATGAGTCTTTTAAGTATTACTGAGTGCCGTTGTTTATGTAAAGATATAGTATGCAATATTTAAATATAATTATTTTAACAGTCTTTATTAATTAAATTTTATAGGAAACATATAATCAGTGTAAGTGGAATTTAATTTGACAACATTTTGTATTTTGTTATAGAGCTTGTTTCATTGTGGGTCTCATCATTCTAGGACATCTATTTTAGCACAAGGAAACTGTAGAAATTGGCTATATTTTTTCATCCAAAGTTCACAGTGTCAATTATTACAAGCAGTTTAAGGAACTAACCTCATATAGGTGTTAGTTCCCTTCTGGAATGAGGTGAGGGATTTTGCACCAAGTTAATGGTACCTCACAGCCTGCATACTTTTCTTTATGACTTTGTCCTTCAACCAGTGTTCCATGCTTTCTTCCAGTTGTTTTCTCCATAGAGATCCTTGGTTGAGATTTCTTTAATTTTTCCAACTGTTGGTACATGTGCAACTGCAAATTAAAGACTCCCAAGGGTTAACTGAAAGCTCTTAAATGCACTGCTGTATGAGTAATTGTGCTGGTTTGAGGCTAATTAGAATATTTTAATGAAAAAAAAAATATAGGCTGTGAAAAGAAAACAATGGTGATGTCTTCACTCATAGGCTTGCTGAGATGTATAAGAACAAGGACACAAATGTAGATAAGATAGAGAGAGTCTTGCTTTCTGGGAGCTGTTCTGGTCTTCTTCTCTCTGCTGTGTAACCTACCTAATCACTTTGCTTCTAACTCCCTGGCTGATCCTCCAAACTCACCTTGCATGTAAGCCAAACCCTGGGGTAAGGTAGAGGGGTGGAAAAAGGTAGAAAGGTGGAAAGAAGGTAGAAGGGTGGTTGGAAGCCCCTCCTGGGGACTGATTTCTGGGAGGGGTATGGTGTTTTTGTATTACCTTTAACTTGTATATTTCTGTAAATATTCATATATATATCTGGTTGTATATTGTGCTAAGCTGTAACTAGAGCTTCATTCCTTAGCTTCCAGTCATCTGAGTCTAGTCTGGGTGATTTTACAAAGTGTGTGTGTGGGGTAGGGAACTCCCAAACCATCACAGTAATATATATGGGAAATTAACTGGTTTGGTTTCTTAGAACTGCATGCAGTAGAGAAGTTAGGGCTTTACAGAATGTTAGAGTGCAAAACCTATAAGTTTTAGTAGCAGTGACACCTGCTGTTGCTTCTGCCCCTAGCCAGAACTCTTTAATGTCCATGACTGCAAGACAGGATCTATGTATGTTACTAGGAACTGCTTTACAACTGTTACTGTAGGTCAAATGAATGATGTCATCAGAAAGCAATTTAACTCTTTTCTTATAGAGGAGAAATTTCCAGAGAGGCTTTATCACAGCAATAAACAAGGCACTTTGTAGATAGTAGATAACACTCTTCTTTGTCCATAGTCTCCATGTTTGGAGAGTCAGTGGAGCTTAAAATACATGTGTTTTTTCCTTGCCTTTTGTAGCAGGAGTACAATCCTCTTGATCTGATAGTGTACCATTTTGAAAATTTTACTGCTTCTGTTCCTTAGCCTCATGCAAATTATTTGTTCAGACTGTGCTCAGCCTCATAGGAAATGCCCTCTGAATTTTAACTATAGGTTGTTGTTTTTTAATTCTTTTTTTTATTATGTAGGCATTTATATGTTATGGCAAGGCTTAGAACTAAGCGAAGGGTTTTGTTCTGATATTGTACCTACAGGATGGCCAAGGGATTAGACCCAGCCACCATGGATTTGGTGTGGGTACGTCCTACTTGACCAACCTGATCTCCTTTTATGACCAGGTGACCTGCCTGGTGAATGTGGAGAAGGCTCTGAATGTGGTGTACTCGGACTTCAGTAAAGCCTTTGATACTGTCTCCCATAGCAAACTCCTGGCAAAGCTGGCAGCCTGTGGCTTGGACAGGTGCATTCTGTGCTGTGTCAAAAACTGGCTGGATGGACGGGCACAGAGAGTGGTGGCGAATGGTGCCGCATCCAGCTGGTGGCCACTCACTAGTTGTGTCCCGCAGGGATCGGTGCTGGGCCCAGTTCTGTTTAATATCTTTATTGGTGATCTGGATGGGAGGATTGAGTGCACCATCAGTAAGTTTGCAGATGACACCAAGTTGGAAGCATGTGTCGATCTGTTAGAAGGTAGGAGGGCTCTGCAGAGGGACCTAGACAGACTGGATAATCTATCCACACTCCAATGCCATGAAGTTTAACAAGTCCAAGTGCCAGGTTCTGCACTTTGACCACAACAACCCCATGCAGGCTGAGGACAGATTGGCTAGAGAGCAGCCAGGCAGAGAAAGACCTGGGGGTACTGGTTGATAGGTGACTGAACATGAGCCAGCAGTGTGCCCAGGTGGCCAAGAAGGCCAATGGCACCCTGGCCTGTATCAGGAATAGTGTGGCCAGCAGGACTGGGGAAGTCCTTCTGCCCCTGTACTTAGCACTGGTTAGGCCACGCCTTGAGTACTGTGTTCAGTTCTGGGCCCCTCAATTTAAGAAAGATGTTGAGGTGCTTGAATGTGTCCAGAGAAGTGCAACAAGGCTGATGAGGAGGCTGAAGGAGAAGCCCTACTAGGAGAGACTGAGGAAGCTTGGATTGTTTAGCGTGGGGAAGAGGAGGATCAGGGGAGACCTTATTGCTCTCTATAATTACCTGAAAGGAGGTTGTAGACAGGTGGGGGTTGGTCTCTTCTCTCAGGTCACAAGTGATAGAATGAGGGGACACAGCCTCAAGCTGCACCAGGGAAGGTATAGGCTGGATGTTAGGAAGAAGTTCTTCACAGAAAGAGTGATTGGCAATTGGAATGGGCTGCCCAAGGAGGTGGTGAAGTCACCATCTCTGGAGGTGTTTTAAAAGAGACTGGATGTGGCACTTGGTGCCATGATTTAGTTGATTATATAATGTTAGGTGGTAGGTAGGACTTGATGATCTCGAAGATCTTTTCCAACTAGATTGATTCTATGATTCTATGACCAGGGTTGAGGAAAAGACTGAGGTACTTAGTGCCTTTCTCGCCTCAGTCTTTAATAGTCAGACCAGTTAACCTCAGGGTGTTCACAGAATCATAGGACATTAGAGGTTGGAAGGGACTTCCAGAGATTGAGTGCAACGCCCCTGTGGAAGCAGGGTCACCTAGGGTAGTTCACACAGGAATGCATCCAGGCAGATTTTGAAAGTCTCCAGAAAAGGAGACTCCACAACCTCTCTGGGCAGCCTGTTCTAGTGCTCCATCATGCTCACTGTAAAGAAGTTTCTCCTCATGTTGAGGTCAAACCTTATCTTATTACTATGCACCAGCAAGAGATTGGCCCCATCCACTTGACACCCGTCCCTCAGATAGTTATAGACATTTATTGGATCTCTGTATCTCTCAGTCTCTCTCCATAGGGGAAATGCTCATGTCCCATAATCATTGTTGTGACTCTCTGTTGGACTGTCTTCCGCAGATCCCTGTCTCTCTTGAACTGGGGGGCCCAAAACTGGACACAGTAGTCTAGGTGTGGTCTCAGAAGAACAGAGTAGAGGGAGAGAATAACCTCCCTAGACCTGCTGGACACACTTTTCTTGCTGCACCCCAGGATGCCATTGGCTCTCTTGGCCACAGGGGCACATTGCTGTCCCAGAGAGAGTTTGCTGTCTGCCAGGGCTCCAAGGTCTTTCTACATGAAACTGCTTTCTAGTAGAGCAGCCCCCAACCTACCCTGGTGCCTGTTGTTATTCCTCAGCAGGTGGAGGACCCTGTACTTGTCCATATTGAACTTCATAAAGTTTGCCTTCACCCAGCTCTCCAGCCTGACCAGATCTCATTGGGTGGCAGCACAGCCTGACAGGCTGTCAGCCACCCCTCCCAGTTTTGAATCATCAGTGAACCCGCTGAGGGTACATTAAATGCCCTCATCCAAGTCATTAATAAAGATACTGAACAAAACTGGACCCAATACTGATCCCTGGGGAACACCGCTGGCCACAGGCCTCCAAGTTGATTCTGTACCACTGATCACAACTCTGTGAGCTCTGTTGTCAAGCCTGTTTTCAATCCACCTCACAGCCCAATTGTCTATGCCACATTACCTGATCTTTTCTATGAAGATGTTATGGGAGACAATATCAAAAGCCTTGCGGAAGTCAAGGTATATTCAGGCCTCTGAGCTGGAAGATAGGGAGAGAGAGCAAAATAAACTCCCCATAATCCAGGAGGAAGCAGTTAGTGACCTGCTATGCCATCTGGACACTCATAAGGCTATGGGGCCAGATGGAATCCACCTGTGTGTGCTGAGTGAGCTGGCAAAAGATCTTGCCAAGCCACTCTCCATCATCTATCAGCAGTCCTGGTTAACACAGGAGGTCCCAGATGACTGGAGGCTTGCCAATATGATACCCGTCTACAAGAAAGGGCTGGAAGGAGCATCTTGATAACTGCAGACCTGTCAGCCTGACCTCAGTAATGGGAAGGATTGTGGAATGATTAATCCTGAGTGTACTCACATGTCACTTGCAGGACAACCAGGAGATCAGGCCTTGTCAGCATGAGTTCATGAAAGGTAGGTCATGCTTAATAAAACCTATTTCTGTCTGTGACCATGTGACCTGCCTAGTGGATGAGGGATGGCTGTGGACATTGTCTGCCTGAACCTTTAGTAAAACCTTTGACACCACGTCCCACAGCATTCTGCTGGAGAAGCTGGAGAAACTGGCAGATCAAGGCTTAGACAGATGTGCTATTCTCTGGGTTAAAAACTGGCAGGGTTGCTGAGCCCAGAGAATAATCATGAATGGAATCAAATCCAGTTGGCAGTCAGACACATACGGTGTTCCGTTCCTGTGGGTATTCAAAATCTTTGGGGCAAGGTTTGAAGGGCATGGTAGTGTTGGGTTGTTGGTTGGACATGATGATTTTAGAGGTCTTTTCCAACCTTGATGATTCTCTGATTCTGTGAAAACTGGTTATTAGCTAGTAAAAAACAGGGTGTATTTTCTTACAAAACTTTTACAGTTCTGTGGTCAGAGAGTCTTGCACACTTTCACATATTACCATAAAGCATAAAAACACTTATGATTTTTTAAAAATAAGGTTTAATGCCAGAGTACTAACTGTTAGTTCTGCTGCCCAGCAGCCCTCTAGGGATCATGCTTTGTTCTGGTGTTGAACTTCCAACTGTGATGTACAGAAACCAGGAATTGTTTTCTAAATTCAGCTTACTTTTCAGTTCCACACAGTTATGCTATCAGGGATTTTTTTTTCTCCTGTAATACTAGAGCACTGTAAATAAAACAGTGTCACTGAAAGTATTGTACATGTTCATACTTAATTTTAGAGTGGTAAAGTGAAATTTGAGGCGTGCAAATAATGTTTTGTAATTAAATCTTGTAGTTACTGTATTTTTATATCACTGAAACTATTTTAGTAATACTACAAATTCTTCCTCCCACCAAAGTATTTACATGGTCAAAGACATTCCAAACTAAGTAGGGTGCATCGCTATAAGCATGAATCTTTTTATTTTAGGGATACCTATGTGTTTCTTTTTCTGCTGTTGTGCTTTCAGGATGCAGCATGACATGCACCAAATAGAGCCAGTAGTAGTGTGGCTGGGTGACACCATTTCATTTACCTTTTGGCTACTGTGAACAGGAACAGGTCTATGCCATTTTTAACAAAATTCCTTATAGCTCTAAGAGACGTCAGTGATGCTTAGGATAACCCTCTCTTCTTTATCGTATGGCCTAGTCATTTAATTTGCCTTTTTCTATGCAATTTACCTGGACAGGTTGGAGAGGTGGGCCCAGGCCAACCTCATGAAATTCAACAAGGCCAAGTGTAAGGTTGTAAGGTCCTGCACCTGGGTAGGCACAAGCCCAAGTACAAATCCAGGCTGGGTGGTGAATGGCTGGAGA
>VWZE01007478.1:323-24224 GCA_013396675.1 Eubucco bourcierii | reverse complement strand
GTGATTTTCAAGACCTAACTGCTCCTGTATTACTTGAATTCTGTTGCTCTTGAGATCAAATCTTTTCCAAGAACTTTTTTGGCTCAAAAATTAGTAATTTCCAGAAATTTCCAGAACCACTGGATAAGAGTACAAAGGAAAATATTTGAAACATAATAGGCAATGAAACTGTCTATAATTGCTTACTTATTTTTAATAAACTGAAGGTTCTGGATATAGGGAAAGGGGCTACCCTAATTTTAAAGGACATTTTAGTAGTACAGGATGAAGTAGATAAGATTTTTAGCTTTAAAGATGGATAGAAAGAGTGCTATATTACACATAAAGGAATGATAGATTTATTACTAAATGGATTATGAAGGGCACGTACTCAAAAATATGGTACTCCAGTTAAGCCCTGAAATGATTGGAATAGTGGTATTTTGAAACCAAGCAGAGAATGACTGGGGGGAAAAAAAAAAAAAAGAGTGTTTGACTGACTTATGTGCTTTTTCATGTTTCTTTACTTACAGATAAATTTAATCTCTAATATGTAAATCATAGGATCATAAATCATGTCAGAGTTGAAAGTGACCTAAACGATCATTTAGCTCCAACTCCCCTGCCAGGGACACTTCCCACTAGATCAGGTTGCCCAGAGCCACATCTAGTGTGACCATAAAAATTTCCAGAGATAAGGCTTCCACCACCTCTTTGGGAGACCTGTTCCAGTGTCTCACCACTCCTATGGTGAAGAACTTCTTTCTAAGATCAGATCTACCCTCCTCTAGCTTGGATCCATTCCCCCTAGTCCTATCACTACCCAGCACCCTGAAAAGTCCCTCACCACCTTACTTGTAGACACTCTTCTGATTTTGGAAGGCAAATAAATTCTTTGTGATGAGCATAATAACTTAAGAGTATCAATAATCATGTTTTGACTGCTTTGAATCTTTGAGTTTATCCTTGTATAAAAAGAAATTCCTTAACTTAAAAAAGGACATGGTTATTTCTTACTGTTTCTAGTCTTAAGTAAATATTTTAATTCATTGTAGCAGCAGCAGATCTGCTGCACTACTGAATGTAAATAAGCTCTTCCATGCTTGTCATCTTACACTGATAGTATCATAAGACAAGTAATGACAGATTAAGACCTGCCTAGCAGAGGGAAAACTAAATTACAAGACTTTTATTAAGGCATAAATAAACCTATTAACTGTTATCTGGAATACCAATTAGTGGAAGGAGCACTGACAATTTTATTTATCAACATTAAACACAATTATTAATTACAGACCTGACGAATCTAGCAGTAAGCAGGACATGTTGGGTGTGCTGGGGCCTTAAGTCCATTATATGAGAAGGATGATTACCAAAATCCTGTGGGGAAATAAGTAATTGTAGCTGTAAAATTTTAATTGCCTTGGAATAAGGTAAATTATATTCTCTTGTCTCTGAATATAAATAGTATGGCATTAAGGTACCAAGCATCACTAATTTTGAACAGCAAATGATTTAGACATCTATAGAGAGGAGGGAAGAAGAGTCAGGAAACCCTCAGAAATATGCATTATAGGTATTGCAATAAAGTGATTTACAGTGTGATCTCACATCCGACATACTTGACCTAGCTTGCATTTGCTTACATCCCTCTTAGTTGCTTTCTGAATTACAAAATTAAAGCACCCAAGAAAGAGTTAAGAAAGTATAGTACTAGAGAGTAGCATAAAAACAACTGGAAAATTATTCTGTGACAAATCTTGTTCTTTAGAATCCCAGTCTGGCCTTCCAGCAGAGCGTGGTATATAGAGAATTTGTCCCAAAGTCTTTCTGAAATGCTCTTGTGAGCTCAGTCTTCCACTCTCTAATGGAAATTTCCTTCTGAGTATTTTGAAGATGTTATTTGTGGTCATTGCTTTTTTTCCACCGAAAAACCTGAAACTCATAACCTGCTTGATGTTTCTTTTTTTGTTCTTGCTTCTTAAAGATCCGAAGCCCTTGCTGTCTGGACACTTACTTGTAAGTGCAGCCAGAAATTCTTTTTCAAAACTTATGGGCAATCTGAATGTAATAATGGAGACTGTTCCATCAGACAGCAGCAGGAGTACTACTTATCTGGAGAGAGACTCCTTGGTACAGAGTCTGGCTCATGGACTTCATAAAATAAATACCCAGGCCCTGGAAGCTGGGTTGTGTGGCAGACTACCCATTATGGTATGTGTATTTATTGTGCTACTTCATGTAAACAATAGGTTCTCAATGTAAGAGTTATGGTGAAGCTCTGTTAATAGTGCTATTAATTTTGTTCCAGATCATTTATGAATCTGTTGCATTGAAATCAACTATACGAAGAATCAAAAGTTGACTTGCAATACCCAATACTTTAAGAATTTAATGCATCCAAGAACAGTCCAAGAAAGTTCTATCAAATTTGAATTTTGCTTTATAAGAGTAAACTTCCACTAAATGTTAAGGGTTTTTTTTTTTAGTTACTTCCTTGAGAACAAAATTTTCAATAACCCTGTAGAGTCGGTGAGACAGGTTCACTTTTTTTGCATATGTGTGTGTGTTTTAGAGACAGAGGATGAAACAACAGCTTTGCTAATTTGCTTGGGTATTAAATGTGATTGATTTTATTGCTAAAATAGCACATTTTACAGGACATGAATGTATTTCTGTTTACTAACAGAAAAACATAGCATCCTTGCAGAAGCAAATATTTGAATTTACACAAAGACTTCACACAGCAGAAGTGGAACGCCGTTCGCTGCGTCTAAAACTTGCAGAATCCAAAAGGAATTTCAGTGAGATGAAAAAAGAAGCTGACAAAGCCCAGAGCCTACAAGAGGAATTAAATATGTTTAAGCAATCTGTAAGTATATTTGGTTTAGAGGAGACTGCTTATAAGAGATCCTAGTTTTTACACTTTTTTCGAGGTGTTCTTTCAAAAAAATCAATCTGGTACAAAATCAATCTGGTATTAACAGAATTTTCCAGAAAACATACCTTATAAATGTCACTAAACTGTAGAGGTGTATAGGAGTGTTTCTGTTCCACAGGAGTTTATCCATGGTTTGTAGAATGAGGTATCCTGTGTAAATTATATGTTTAGTCTTCAGCGACATAGGTTTTGTTCTGTTGAAAATGTTGGTGTGATTTATATAACATGAAAAGATTTCGCTTCAACAAAGTCAGCTGGAACAAAGTTATCCAGTAAGTAGGTTCTTGAGAAGTTAGTAAATCGTAAATGTAGTATATTAAACTCTATGTGGATATTGCTGAATATTGTAACAGGCATTTTACTGCATCTTTGAGTGTGAGTTATATCATGAGCTAGTCAGTGCAAATTTTAGTGTTTTCTTGAAGGAGTATATTTCTGGCAAGGGAAAAAAAAGGCTTCTATTAAAAGTAGTATGTACACACCAAATTCCTCTGACCTGTTGCTGTTGATGGTTGATTTACGCTATGGACTCAACTAACCTGTATATAACACTTGGCAAGAATGAGAAGGGACAACAAAAAGGTTCCTTAACCACTTGAAACCGCAATTTAACAAGTGATAGAAACAGTATTTAAGGGACTGATGTAATTTTGTGGGTTGTGAGTTAATTCGCAGTCATACTCATGAAACACTGCCTTCACTCCCTTTTGGAGGGGAAGAAACTTGTCTTACTTTAGTTTGCTGGAGGTTCCCTGAGCACCTTTTTTCTGTGCATATTTTCTATAGGGTGCATTCAGAATTGAACTCGTATTTGAACTGTCCAAGAAAGTGAATGATTACGGTTACTTATACGTGCTTTTTAGGTGCACAGTATAACTGAAACAGCTGTGTCCCAGAATGAGCAGCGCTTTCTGTAGCTGTGCCCAGTGTTGACCCTGAGTCCTAACCAAGAGACCAGTTGGTGTGTCCCAATCAAAACATTTCCAATAAGAAAATATTGAATAGATTATTTCACATGCATTCTTCTTCCTGTTCCTAGCTGGTAAACCAGTTCGTTTTGCTCAAGTGGACAAGGTTGTATCTATCATCTTCAGATTTGTTGTTAAGGGGTTTTATTCTTTTACAGTCCTGGGACAGTTAGGTGAATTTTTTTTTTTTAGATTGTCATTTAGATTGTGCTACTTTTCCCTGAAGAATTACCTTGTCTTTCTGGAACATTTTGGGGAGTGGAGATAGAGTCCAGAAAGACATTTACAAGGGGTAATAAGATATGCACTGAAATGTGGGATGTTGATCTGCATATTTCCTCCTAAATGTTGATTCTTTACAACCTAGGCAGATAGTTTGGATAGTATACTGGCTGCATACTGTTTACAATATCCTGGCTGCATACTGTTTACAATATCCTGAGTGATTAAAAAAAAAAAATACAGTGAATAAAATTGTCTGTCCATGTATAGTTTGGTGAACTGTCTCTGTGTCAAGAAAGTGGAATACTCCTTTTTAGGACACTTTCAGTATAGTATTTGATATGTTTGCAAGTGTAACTCTGAAAAACATGTGAACAAGTGAATACCATTACACAATAAAAACACAATTTATTTCTCTTATCAGAAACTGATCACACACGTGAGTTTTGGAAGTGTATGTGAAGAATTAAAGAATGCATTACATCGGGAGCATCAGGCACAAGTGCTTTTGAGTGAACAGCTGCAGGAGTTAAATAATAGACTAGAACTGCACTCCAGTGAAGAAACAGATGAAAAGCAAGTCTTAAGTGAAACTGTAAAGGTAAGGTGATTGCTCTTCTGAAACAGGAACTTTTTGGTGAATAAGTCAAATTTTGCAATTCTTAATAAGATTATAGGAGTAAATGCACAACATACTGCTCAGTCAACTGGAATTTTAGGGTACCCACAAAACACATTCAGGATGAAACCTAAACTTGTAAATTCTCATTTCTGCTTTTGGAACTGGGCTGCATCTGCCAATATCTGTAATCTGTGAAGTGTCTGGATTTTGCATAATATATGAGACAGCAGCTCTACCTATCACGAAGTGTTTGCAAACTAGGAATAAAACAAAGGACAAAATAGAGGAATATTTTGATATTTTATAGAGATCATAAGAGTCTTTTAAAACTTGTATTCAGTTACCTGAATATAATCTTAGGGTAGAGAATGCATTTGTCATTTTGGAATGTGCAAGGTGAGTGTAAAGATCCTTTCCATCAGGATTTAGAGTTTTCCCTAGATGTAATAAGTAATAAGGGATAATTTGTTATTAGAATCTCTGCAGCAAATCATGGAGCAGCAGGAGAATAAGAGATTTGGAAACAGGTGGATATCTGATGGGAAGAGAAAACATCTTGTGATGGTAGACCAATAATATGTGGGAACCTGAGTGTTGCAGCTTTTGTTTACTTTAAATAAAAAGTGAGCTTTGTTGTTTGTATCTGCTCTTCAGCCCTGCTGCTGTCTTCCCATATCCAACTAGTCTTCTGTGAATTGATAGTTTAGTAAAAGAGACTGTTTAAGTGGTATTTTGAGAAATAGAAGCACTTGTGAGTCAAAGGAATATTTAGGAAGGAAGTGATAAGAAATGTGAAGTGGAAGCTATAAAACTAGTGGAAATGTCAGAAACAATTTTTTAAAACCTCACAGTGAAAATTTATGTTAAGGAGGATGTCTTACAGCAGGGGTGAAGTTTGATGTACAGTGGAAGAAGCTTGAGGGAGTTACAAAATATGTTACGGAGGTTTTTCATTAGTTGTGTTCTGTACTAAAAATGCCTTGCTTTACCAAGAGTAGAAGACAATGAATTTGAAAAGAAATAAATTTCCAATTTACCTGTTGTTTTCTGTGTTTTTTTCCCCTCCCATTTCCCTAACTTTCAATGTTTCATTTCAATATAAAAATAAACGTGCCTGCATTTGAAATACAGGATGTGATTTTGAATGAATCTGCTACATGAGTTATTTGGTACTGTATTAGATTTCACGGCTTCTGTTTTTTATTAATTAAAGGCTAGACAGAAATTTTTAAAGACAGCAGTAATCCTAAAATTCATCCTTATTCTGCAGTGCACTACCAGTTGCGTGCTGCTGGAACAACGTGATTTAATGTAAAATGTTTGATTATAACTGAAAGCTGTAAATATACAGTGCAGTGTAATAGTATAGCTGCTGTGACAGAATGGAAGCTAGAAACATTGACAAAGTAAATTTTAGATCTGAAACTTACTGCTTAGAGTTACACAAATTCAGTTTTCTAAATAAATGTATCACAATATCACAGTATCACCACGGTTGGAAGAGACCTCAAAGATCATCAAGTCCAACCTGATACCACAGACCTCAAGACTAGACCGTGGCGCCAAGTGCCACATCCAAACCTGCCTTGAACACCTCCAGGGACGGTGACTCCACCACCTCCCTGGGCAGCCCATTCCAGTAGCCAATGACTCTCTCAGTGAAGAACTTTCTCCTCACCTCCAGCCTAAACTTCCCCTGGCATAGCTTGAGACTGTGTCCTCTTGTTCTGTCACTGGTTGCCTGAGAGAAGAAAGCAACCTCCTCCTGGTTACAACCACCCTTCAGGTAGTTGTAGACAGCAAGAAGGTCTCCCCTGAGCCTCCTCTTCTCCAGGCTAAACAATCCCAGCTCCCTCAGCCTCTCTTCATAGGATTTAAAAAAAAACCCACTTGCTTTGCATTGTTTACTCATAGTTTTTAAACAGGTAAGGGGAAAATAAAATACGCTCTTTATGACTTATTTTTAAACTTATTTTTGCTTCAGCAATCAGTACAGAGATATTTTGGTATTCACATACTTTCATAAAGTAGGCTTATTAAAGGAGTGTTACTTAATTTCTTGGCTTTATCGGTTCAGATTTTAATCCTTTATATTTTTATCTTCTTAATGGCATATACTATAGAGACATCCAAGATAGCCAAGTACATTCAAGGTCAGCTGGAACAAGGCAACTCTTTTACATTAATTTTTTTTTTTTCTTACTAGGTGAGTTAAATCAGTAGCTCTGGTTCCCCTGCCTTTGAAGAGAATTTTTGTCCACAAACACTAAACAGGCATTTATAGCAGACATGGGTTTTACTTCTTATACAAGCATATCTTAATTCCAATGTGATGGTTTGGGAGTTACCCACCCCCACACATAATGAAATCACATACACTAGACTCAGCTGGCTGAAAGTTAAGGAATGTAGCTGTATTTACAGCTTAGCACAATTTACAAACATATATATATATGTACACACAATATACACAAATATTTACAGTTATATACAAGTTAAAGGTAGTACAAAATCACAAAAATCCCTCCAAAATAATCAGATTGCCAGGAGGCTCCTGACCTAAACCTCTTCCCCACCTTTCCCTCCCTTCAGAAATAACCAGATCAATCCCTGTATATCTCATGTGATAAATCTGGAGAGATCTGAGGTAAGATGTCAAAAAAAGATGACAAGGAGGTTAGAGGAAATAAAGGGTTAGGTCAGTTAGAGTTAAGGCAGAAGCAATCACAGACTGACAGAATGAAGGACAATAACAACTAACAGAGAAGTGTGTGAGCAGTGAGTGTTTTATCTATATTGTGACTAGCTGTGTTTCTCAGTGGAAGAATGAGTGGTACAAGGTACTGTTGTTTTTTTCCTTCTCAGAGCTAAGGATTTAATTTCTCTCAGTAAAATGTTCCAATTAGCCTCAAACCAGCACATCCAGAAAAATACTTTTTCTGCCTATTGACAGACACTGTGTATTTACTTACCTCTATGTGTATTAGTACCTGTAATAGGAACAACATTGTTTTAAAATTTAATACATGGAGTGGGTTCTATAATGTGTTAATAGCTGTGTGCATTTCATGTTCAGTGTGTTAAATCATGTAGCTTGCTACTGATCTGCCTCAAAATAGTCTTGAGTATGTTTTAGAACAAGATGCCCTGAATTCCAAGTTTAAGCACTCTTTAAGTTTAGTGAAGCTATTTTGATTTATGACAGTGTAAGTGAGAAAGTTATTTCATAACACCTATAGATAAATGGTTTCTGATAGGAAGATTTGTAGTATTTACTTCCACTAGCAAGCTAAATTTTGTTTAAGCCACTCTATGCATGTTCTGTGTTCAGAAAGTGTAGTACCCTTCTCTAAACAGACACATCCAAATTAATTAGATTCAGATAGTGATTGTGCTTTCCATGTTTGTTAGAAGTGGCTGTTTTCCCTGAGCATGCTTTATGTTCTTGGTGTGGATTTCAGGAGAAGGTTCGTTGCTTTTCCTCTTCATCCATTTATAACCACATCTTTTCCCTGAAAAATATTTTCAGCTATTAATACCACTGCACACATTTTGCAAATTAGTTTTAGAGATAGCTGTTTCTGCAAATGTTGCACTGTTCTAACTTACAGGAAGGTTAAAAGGCCTGACTTACAATGAGGAAGACTGAATGGTTTTCATGATTTTCAGGTAGAACAGGCATAATTACTGTAGGAACAGAAATAGAGTTTCGATTTATTTCTTCTAAACTCTGACACTGTAGGCTGGACTTTAAGGATTTGTGTGCACTGAAGGATTACTGTTGGTTTCCAAATACATGTTTATCATTTTGTCAAGAAATGCTATTACTGTACATTGCTTTATTAAAGTAAAGGCTGTTCTTTAAAGAAAGAAGTATAGCTGATTACGATTAACATCTAACTTAATGGAGAATTTGTATTAATCAAGTTTAGCATGCTAAAGAGAAGCAAACTCTTGTCTGAACAGGTCAAAAGCTAAAGTTCCTAATTCATTAATTAATTAATGAAAACAGTTCCCATACTCTCTATCAGCAAAATTATTTATAAAGTAGGTAAGAATGGATTAGCATTGCCTTCTCCAGTGTTCTCAGTCAGAAGTCCTGTGTTTTTCATTCCAGTAAATTACAGGTTAATTTTGTCATGTGCTTCTGTTTGTGTTAACACTATTTGTAAAAAAAGATAGCCTGCTCTGTTATCCGTTTTTTTGTATAGCTTCTACTGCTGCTAACTTCTTAGATATTTAATCTATATATTATAAATTATTCATTTAATATTTATATTAAATAATATAGCAACAAATATAGAAATAATACCAAACTATATATTGTTTCATATTAATATTTGCATTAAAGAAGACAATGTTTCTATTAAATAATAAGACAATATAAATGTTTATATTTATTTATATATTCTGAATTATATACTTTCTTAGATACTTTTCAAAGAGTTAAGTCAGCTAAAGAACTGCCCTGGAGCTAGTCCTTTGCGTTTTCTTGTTTAAATTTTGAAGTTCACTATGCATGGAATTTAGGGGAGAGATGGTCTTCCCAGGCTTCCTTGAAGCAGCTACTATCATTTCATAATAGGAGAGACACATCCTGTTATGGACTATACCTGACAGCTTCTCTTCACAGAAGGAAAGAAGACTGTGATGAAATCTGCATTCTGCTACTCAGTGTTTCATGTATCTAAACTTGAACTTCAGCTTAAATTTTTGTCTTCTGTGGTTTGGCCATAAAGTTCGTTTGTTTTACTGTCCTGTCTACTTTATTATCTTATTTTATAAAAGTCATAAACTTGTGCATTAAGTCATCTTGTGGAGAGAAATACATATACTTCGAAAGCAGCTCTGTATGTTGTAGTACACAGCTGTTCCTGCTTTGCTTCTCTGGCTAGCCTCTCAGATTAAGGGTTCAAGAGTTGCCCTGTTCTTCCAGTTTTGAGAGCATCTCATTAAGAGTATTGATCATTGCATTTCCTTGCTGAACTAACTTATTTCCAGATAGATTGTTAGGTCTGTGTATTTCCTTTTGTTCTGGGTGTATTAGAACATCGATCAGTATCAGCATGAGTAGTCTAGAGGGACTGAGGCCACTACATGGCTGTTAGAAAAAACCTATTTTCTCCATAGTTGTCAATGAAGCAGCCAAGCAGCTAGCACCTGAGCTGTTGGAGGTCTGCCTTAACTTTTCTGAGTTGGGCTTTCTGGAAAATGAGCAGAATAGGAGAAAGAAAAAAGGTTTAAAATCAGTGAACTTGTTTTGTGTTTGCATTAACACAAAGTTCAATACAACAATTTAAAATTTTGCAGTATAAGTCACACAAACTTTAATTAGAAGCTCTTTATTTTCAAAGGATATTGGCAGTACCACTGTGTTACCTTTTAATTTCTCTGCAGTTCTTTTTTCTGGTTTCTCGAACGTGTACTTATACCAGGTTAATGGTTTTTGTTATTTTTTTAAAAATGATCCTACTAAAAATATTTTATTGGTTATTAATAACAGTGATTTTGTAAGCCCCATTCTTTTATTATCTCTCTATGGTAAGAAAATAATAAAATAACCTTCAGAATTGCTTCTAGTTTACATCGAGTGAAATATGAGAGGAATTGTCCATTTATGGAATTTCTATTCAGTTTAGTAAGGCGTGAACATTATTTATCTTACAAGAAAAGACATCCCTACATTAGAAGAAAGTCTTACTTTATTTTTAAAATGTGCAAGTGCTTAAGGTAACTGGAGTAGCTGCTGTCACCATTGTAACAGTTTAAGGGTGTAATTTAAGCACCGAGAAAAAGCACTAGGATAAGTCATGACTGCATAACATCACTTTAGTCTTTGATGAAAGCTAATTATGATGAGGAGTTAATTTCCAAGTAAGAATTGGTATTCCATTCCATAGAAAATTAAGGAGTGAGTTTGACCACACTAGTCTGATCAGTAGTCTGATTTCAGCAGTCATTTTATGAATTCTACACTTAAGTGCCCTTCTAGAAAATTGAAGAAAGGCAAATAGCCAAGAAAGGTAGCATTGTGGCCGGGAATAGCAAAACTGATGTGGCAATGAGACTCAGTAATTTAGAACATAAGTTACTTATCATCGGATGTCTAGGTTCTTGGATTCTTAGATGTAATATATTAGTGATTGTCAGTGAAATTTAGAATGCTTTAGTTATGTGTTTACAGTACAATAATGTGGCCTGTTTCAGAAAATACTTTTGAATTTGTTATACTGAGCTATTAAGAAAAGCGAAACCATTCTGATATTCTGTCAAAGATTAAATGAGAAAAAGGAAAACCAACAAAGCAGTTGCATGAACCAGAGAATTTTTGTAGTTTCTTAAAGTTCACTTTGAGTAGTACCTGGATATACCATGTGTTGGAGTCATCTGCCTCCCTTGAGAGAAGGGGAGAATGGATAGTACTGTGATCTAAAAGCTTAGTGGGTTTATTGCTGCATTGTAATTATACTAATAAACACTTCTATCCATGACCTTGGAATTTGATGTGCAGTGAGGAAAATTTATTGACATGTAATTTGGAAGAAAAATGGAGTTATTGTGTAGCTACGGTGTGTTATTAACCATATGTACTAAATAAACCATTTATCCTTGTTATTTCCAGACCTTCAACAATACTTCAGTTTTCACTCAGGAAAACAGAAAGGTTTCTTTGGTAAATCCAGTGCCTGGGAGATCTCTGTATATTAATGGGTCAACTACAAAGTAACTTTGTTACCATGAGATGTAAAAAAAGAATCAAGAGATCTTTAAACAGCATGTGATGTTTTAAAATAAATGTTCTCAACCCTATTTTTCCTGGTACTTTAGATATTCATGTGTAGGACTTTCTGCTGTACAGGTTCTTGAGATACTACTCCTTTATATATAGATTTGCTTCTTGCTGGTGTTTATCTAG
Organism: Eubucco bourcierii; assembly: GCA_013396675.1. Classification (NCBI taxonomy): domain Eukaryota; kingdom Metazoa; phylum Chordata; class Aves; order Piciformes; family Ramphastidae; genus Eubucco; species Eubucco bourcierii. The sequence goes on along the minus strand of VWZE01007478.1, from coordinate 12,576 downwards.
GATATCTCTAGGGCCTCATAATTTTTTCATCTTAGGTTTTCTCAAGGTTTTGCTTTCTATTTATGTGAATCTAACTCTATGAAAATCATGATTTTATATACATTATCTAGAAATTTTATATTGGTTAAATTTTGTTTTAGTGTATCTGTTCTTTCTGCAAAGAAGACTGCTCTCCACATTTTAGTGAAGGCAGTGCTAGGTGTGACCTGTATAAAAGTATTTTTTAGTACGAAATTATGTATTTATAGAATCATAGAATGGTAAGGTTGGAAGGGACCTCAAGGATCATCTAGTTCCAACCCCCTGCCATAGGCAGGGGCATCTCCCACTAGTACAGGTCACTCGAGGCCTTGAACACCTTTTTTTTTTTTTAATTTATAAATTAATTCTTAATTGACTGATATTAAAGAGTAAGAAGGATAAAGAGAATCATGTATGCATATTCCCCCCCTTCAGATACTTCATGCAGCAGGATGTGGCTGGCATAATACTAACATAAAATATGTATGCATTAAAATGCAGTTTGGGCCACACACACATGAATGCAAACATTTAGTCTGGACTCTTCTGAAGGAAATCTGTATACTCTGTAAATTGATAAATCTGCTGAAGTCCGTGTTAATTTTAGTGCCCTCTTTAAAAATATATATCCAATTTACTAACTAAAGAAAATGAAAAACAATTGCTGAAGCAAGATCAAAACTCTAGGTGGCATTATTTGACATACTTGTCATTGTCCATAACTGCTTAGCATGGTGGCTTACACTGCTGTGCTAGTGTCTGCTAGAACTATTTCATGAAAGTGCTGCAGAACCAGCAGCACTAAAACAACTTAACTAGGACCACCAGTATATTGAGGGCATAGAGAGTATTTTTACTTTCTCAGACCTGAACCTTCTCTACTTTGAAATTTTAAAAAAACTATTCTAAAGACTTTAGGATTCCTGTTGTATGAACCAGTGTCTGAAGACATACAGCCAGTATACCATTGTATTTCTTTCTTAAATTTAGGTCTGAAGCAGAGTGGGGTGTGAGTTAACCTGTGCCTGATGACCTTGTAGCCTGTATCCTCATTGCCACTGGCTTCAGATTGTATGTCATTTTAGACAAACAATGAGAATAAAATGTTGGGTTTTTTAATTTGAAGGTAACATTTCATTATCATCATCAATGACTATCGCTGTTGTTTCTCCATCTGTTACAATTCAGAAATATTTCAAACAAATTGAGTGATGCAGATCCAATAACAAAGTATTTTTAAAGAAATTAAAATAGTCTGTTCCTGGGTTTAGAACTGTCACAATAATTCAAGATAATTAAGATCATTTAGGCCTGTAGGGCATGATCTCATACTGGTGGTTTGAGCCCAGTTCAACTACAATCAAGTGTAAGGAACTGGTGTAATATGTTGTGTCATAACAGATAGCCAGGTAAATATTTCTGAGTATGTACATGTGATGTTATGACACTTACAAACCACAGTGAGGGTGATGTCTAAGAACTGTTTCTGTCTTTATCTTGTACACTGTGTGCTAATGTGCACAATCATTTAATATGTTACAAAATTAAGCAACAGTCCTGCAGATCTTTGTCTATAGCAGACAGCAGTGTTACAGAACAGAAATGAAGAGTTTCCTGTGATGTTAGGTGCATGCCTTATGTACAGGTACATGAGGAACTTACGTAAAATCCTCTTTTGCAGTAACAGGTACAAATCATCTTTTTGATATCTTGGAAATCTTGTAATCTTGTGTAACAGTGAAAACAGTAGGACTGTTTTGCTTCTGTGGCACTTAAGTAACTGAATTCTGTGCTTTGGCAGTATCATGCCTTTAAAAGCTGCTGCTCCTGCGGGCTGGATCTTGTCTAGTCTGCAGTTGCACAAGGCTAGGAAGAGTAGCTTACTTTTCTAGGAAGAAAAAAACAAACAGCACTCCTGAGGTAGAATGTCACTGGTGAGTGTGATGCCAAAAATACATTCTCACTTAACATAAAGGTTTTTTTTCCAATACACTTAAATCTCACAATGGTAAATCCTGAGTTTTTCTCAAATTTTCTCTTTGTTCTATTAGGGTGGTATAATGCTTCTCTGCCTCTTTCCAGTAACTCTAATGTAATTCGCTTAGCTCAAAACATGAGAAAAAATTCTGATTATCATGTGCATAAAGGTTATTATGCACTTCAACATTTTCCAAAATGTTGTTTGAAAGTAGGGATTAATTATTATATCTGATTGGATTAATGTATGTTTGGAAAGCCTAGTGCATCTTGGTATTCAAGAGGGTATGGCTCAACTTTTTCAAAGAACTTCTCTGTTTCTGTTCACATGCAACAATGTAGCTAGTTAACACATTTTAAGACCCATGCTTTTGTTCGCTGATGCTTACAGTCAATGAGGATCTGGCCTGTGTATGAGCAGTTTATGTTTTGTGGTTACTTCATATAAAAAATTCCATAGTTTTGTTTAGTTTTACTTGCTTTGAAGGTGAGTAACATAAGCATAGGACAGGTCTCTTCTGGAAGATATCTTATTCTGTGAAATTATTCAGGAATAACTACTGTGTTTAAATTAATAAGATATTTTGTTCCACAAGAACTTTAAGGCATATGCAACTCAGTGACTTCTTAAGGCATTTTCAGACATCCTTCGTGAAACATTTTGAACTAATGCAGTTGAAAAATGCATTTGTTTCTTGTTGATCTGAATAGGTTTGGCCTTGAGAAATAAGTCTGTGTTGTAGCACAGAAATATTAAGCATAGCTATAAGTCCACTGAAGATAAAATGTTTATGGTACCTAAACTTGCTTGGGTATCTGAGAGCTTTGCTTCAGTCAATAAATGGACTCTTGTCTAGACATAGGTAATACCATTTGCTTTCACAATATGAGGGCCTACGATTTCAAATCACTTTTGCAATAAAAAATCTCTTACAAGATGAAAACTTAGTCATTACCCCCATTCAGTCAATTGAGCGACTCTTGAATAAATTATTTTTGAAGTGTTTCTTAATACTTAGATTCTAGGTCCTGTAGGTTAACTGTATCACAGCTGCATTTTAAGCTGCCTGCATCAGCATTTAACTTACAACTGTCTTTAGATGGTTGCTTGACTCTTTTTTGTGGTACTGATTTGGCTATAGCTTTCTGCTACTGGCATAGTTTGTAGTGTGATATTATGAGAGGTTCTTATATAAAACAATCAAAAATTACGGTATTCAACATTGTGTCAGAAATGTGAAAACATATCTGGAACTATGCCTTCATTCGTCTGTATTTTGTTGGTATCTATTAAAATATTTGTGCTAGATGGTGTTACTGTCTTCCTTAGGAGACCCACTCCTGCTCTATGACCTCATTACATGGTGCACTTTCAAGGATATGAAGAAGTATATTTCACCTAGTTAGATTACATATCACAGTATATTTATGTTTAACTGCTTCCCTGCTACACCACATAGTTCAGAGAAGAGTCATCAAGTCTGTCCTTTCTCAGAATGGCAGCATATGAAATTACCACTGCTTGCAGGGTGAAGATCCAGTAGCAAAGGTTAAAAAATTCACTGCTTTTTCTGCAAAACAGATGCAGCTCATTCACATGTCCTTTTGAGTACTCATATATTTTTTTCCTAGGAAAGTTTAAAGGGCATGTGAAGGCATCTCTTGTTGAAGGAATGTCATAGGTGATCAACCTCAGGTTAGCTATGCTTTGCAGGAGGAGAACAGCCACATGGAGTTTGTTTCAAATACTGTTTTAAGATGTTGTTACAGCCACTACGAAACAGTGAATCCAGATAGCGTATGTTGATACTGCAGTTTGGTTTTCTATTGAGAAGTGTAAATCCGTTTTATTTGTTGACAGAGGTCTAAATGTATTACTTATTTTTCTTTTATTTTTTAATGTATCTTTGAGAAGTCTCAATTATGATTATTTCTTTCCACAGAACGTTTATCTCCTGATATTTTTAATGCTCTATTCTGACAGAATTTTTATTTTTAATTATTGTTAAGTAAGATTTCAGAAAATATGCTGTGGAATTCAATGTTACAGTTGGAGCTAATGTAATTTGATTTGCTTTGCAGTCATGCACACTGAAAATACAGTTGATGTGAAATATTAATGTGACTTCTTTTACTTTTTTGGATTTGGACCTTTGGAAGATGGAAGACTTCTCTAGGTTATCTCTACATTGTCTTTTGAGGGGCACTCAGACACCATTATATTTGGGATAGCAGGTGTAATAGGAAGTGTGGTTTAGCTGCCTGAGGAATGCATCCTGGCTAAATCTAATATTCTTATTTTCATTGTGGAGTATTATTAGTTATGTGGACAGTTTTCAGCATGTATGCTGAGTACAGATCTTTAAAAAAGTAATATTTTGAATCTAAATGGAAAATCTACATACAGAACACCATCCTGAAGACAAGATCTTTAATTTCACAAATTAGTTCATAATACACATGCTGCAGTGTATTTGCATATCTTGTAGTGCTGTGTTGTGTCTGTGGAATTTGAATCTAATTTAGTAAGCAGTTTTATCTAGCTTTAGTTGATCTTGGGAAACATGTTCTCAGTACCAATATGTCACATATGCTTTTCATGAATTTAAACTGCATGAGTGTCATTGTTCATCTAGAATGATTGCCTATCTGGATTTATCATTTGAACAGAGTGCTTTTTTTCTGTATGAGGAATGAGACAATGTTAAAATTTGTTTTATTTTTGTAACAGATTTGAAGAAAGAGATTCCTCTCTGCAAAGCCTGAGCTTGTTAAATGGTTTGTGGAAAGTACTAGCCAACAGACATCCAATGAGGTTTTTCTTCTAGTGCTATCAGTGACTTGGTCTCTCCAACAAATGTGGTTTACTCATTTTATGGGAGAATAAAAAGCCTATGTCTAACACAGCTCTAAAGGGAACTCCTTCTGAGGATTCCTATGAAAACTCAACTGCTCTGAGCTTTTGGTGAACTGTAGAGGAAGTAGTGCAGTGATAACCTGAGTTAGCACTTGAATAGCTAAACATCTGAACTTAATGGATACATAGCATTTTATGGGATCTCAACAAATTGGAGTTTGGCTTACAAGTTGGTTCAGAATCACTTGTGGTTGAAAGTGAAAACTCAGCATCTTCACAGAACTATGTGCAAACATAGTAGGTTTTTAAAACCTTCATTCTTATCATATTTAGCCTTAACTTCCTAACAATTGTAATTGTTCACAGAAAGCATTTCAAGATAAATGCTTTATCAGGTTTTGAAATTTTCTTATTTTTGTAAATACTAAGACCTGGGGGGCAAAATGAGGGCTATATTATGGATTAAATGAAATATCTCAAGGCTGTGCTTTTCTGATAACTGAACCTTAAGTGACCTTTCTCAGACACAATTACAGAGCTGTATGTTTTTCCTTTAATTTCATCAGGGGTTTAATTAGTATACAAATAAAACTTCCCTTATCTTCCTTTCTACCTAATTGGCTTGTCTTCACTTATATATGAAGAATGTGAAAATGGGCTGTAATTAGGGTGACCGTGTTAACCTTTTTTCCTCAAATGTACTCTTGCCTAAAGGCCTCAAGGCCTAAAAACAGTGCTTTGGATTATTGCTTTGCAATCACTATGGCTCTCCCATAGGTTTTCTCATGAGCAGAAGGGCTTTGGGTGCTGCAGGTTCCCACTACTTAACAGGATCTTCATTCTTCTCCCCACTAAATGTTTATTGATTATCTCACTGCTCCACACTCAGCCTCCAACAACTTAATATCAGGTGACAGTCAAGAGAGTTCTCCAAGTAATTAGAGTGGAGCATTGAGGGAACAATTAGGAGCAGAGTTATTAAACTTGATTTATCCTATTCTCTCCTGAACACTTTCTTGGATATCAGAACATCACACTTCCACAATCTACCCTGGCTGAGAAATTAGTGGCTAACCTGCTGCTTATCATTGTTGCCTTGCTGCCTTCAGGCACACCCTCTTGGTTTCACTCACTCAGCTGGAAATATTAGAGTCCATAAAGTTTATCAAGGGTTTTAATTAGATCAACTTGAAGAAGGGAGAAAAAGGGAAGCTTAGCAGCCATTACTTTAGAATACTCCACACTATATTTGGGCAATTTCTGAGGCTTGATTTTAACCCACAGTAGCAAGGAACTTAAAGTGAATGTTGTTAATTGCTTTTAGAGAGCTGAAGTCAATTCACATTTTTCTTAAATCTTGCAGTATTTGTGATAGCTGAAGTCTGAACTTTCGGTGATTTCTGTAAATAATGGTGAAAGTTTTGAATATAATGAAGCGGATGTTAAATGAGGTGTTTGATTTAATAATTTCTGTATTGCTTCATCACCAGCTACTGTGAATTGCAGGCCATGCCTCTCAAAGAGTTAGGCATCATCCTTTTATCCCTGTTACTGCCTCATTAACAGGCCTATTCTTGCAATTGGCAAGCAAGATCAGTGAGCAGCTCCCTGAAGGTTTTGACATCTATTGTTTCTCTTTACCATTTGTGGTCAAGTGATGAAAACTTTTTGCAGGATTAGACAGCTCCTCAGCCCCTGTAGAAAGATATCTATCTAATAAAAATAAAATAATATGCAAAATGTTACAATTATCCTGTCTGTCTACATTCATGTCGACCACTACAGTGTTGGAGGCAGACTACGTCCCAGCAGCCTGTACATCAAAAGTTGCTTGCATCAAAATGTTAGCAGAATTATCTGCATTGGTTGGAGTTCAGTCCTGTGGCTGGAGCTCAGTCCTAAAAAAAGACTTTTCAATCAGATGGGAAGTGGAATGGACAAAGCACTGACACCAGACATTGTTCTCTGTTCAGTAAATTTTGTCAGAAATGGGAATATGAGTGGGGGTAGAAACACAATTCAGTTTTCCTCAGTGCTGCCTTAGCCTAAATCGAACAAACAGTAAACATAATAAATGGAAGAATATATTGTTATTTTTTCTTAAATTAAAGATGCTTCCTTCTATCCTTGCTAATCCACATATTCTTTCTTGAAAATAACTTCTGTGAAAATCTTGTCAAATCACAAATCCAGCTGTTCAACCAGGGTTTTGATAGCTGCTGCTATCATTAGGACAGAATTTCCAAAAGCAACACTTCTGTCCTTGCACATCTTTAAGGCTAGTAGTAATGCCATACAAGAATGGGGTATGTATGTTTATTGTTTTCATAGGTGAAAAGTAGCATTAATTCAAAATAATGACACAAGCAGCAGAGCAGAGTTATTCAAGCTTTCTTTTTTGTTTTAGGAGATGTTTTAAGAAAGCATTATGCCAACCCACAGATTTCAGTTTGTTTTGTAGGATTATGCAGTTTCACGTTGTACTTCATTATTTTGTAGAAGAAGTGCAAAGAAGTGAGTCCACTCATAAATTAGGTGGGAGACGTGGTGGCAGACAATGTAGAGACAAAGTAATTACTGAATGCCTTTTTTCGCCTAAGTCTTTACTGCTAAGACCAGCCCTCAGGACCCTCAGACATGGGAGGCAAGGCAGCAAGTCTGGAGGGAGGAAGACTCTCCACTGGTCAGTTAGGATTGGGTTAAAAATTACTTGAATGGAATAAACCCGCACAAATCTAATGGCATGCATCCACAGATGCTGAGGGAGCTAGCTGGTGTTGTCACTACCACTCCATTTTTGAAAGACCATGGAGAACACTGGAGGTGCCTGAGGACAGGAAGAGCTCCAATGCCACTCTAGTCTTTAAAAAGGCAACTACAGGCCAGTCAGCCTGTGATGGTTTGGGAGTTCCCTGCCCCCTACACTTTGTAAAATGACCCAGACTAGAACTCAGCTGGCTGGAAGTTAAAGACTGAAGCTCTATTTACAGCCCAGCACAATATACCAGCAGTTATATACACTATATACAGGAATATTTACAGAAATATACAAGTTAAAGGTAATACAGAAACACAACACCCCTCCCAGAAATCAGAGACCACAGGAGGGGCTTCTAATCACCCTTCCACCTTCTTCCCACCCCTATACCTTACCCCAAGGTTTGCCTTACATGCAAGGTGAATTTGGAGGATTGGCCAGGGGAGTTAGAAGAAAAGTGGTTAGTGAGGTTACTGAGCAAAGAGGAGAAGGCAAGAAGCTGCTAGACTGCCCAAGACGCTGTACCTGAGAGACTGACTGGGTTATCTATGTTTTGAGTTCTTAAACATCTCAGCAAGCCTATGAGTGAAGTAGACATCACCACTGTTTCCTTTTCACAGCCTATAGTATAATTTTCTATATTAAAATATTCCAGTTAGCCTCAAACCAGCACACAGCCTCACTTCCATCCCTGGAAAGGTGATGGAACAGCACATTCTAGAGGCCATCTCTAACAATGTGGGGAAAAAAAAAGGAGGTTAATCAAGAGTAACCAGCATAGATTCACCAAGGGGAAATCTTGCTTGACTAATTCAGTAGCCTTCTGTGAGTGCATGACTAAATGGATAGATGAAAGTAGAGCAATGGATATCATCTACCTTGACTTCAGCAAGACTTTTGATACTGTCTCCCATAACATCCTTGTAGGGAAACTGAAGAAAAGTGATTAGACTGTGAAGTGGATTGGTAACTGTTTTGACAAGAGTTCAGAGTTATTATCAACATAGCAGAGTCCAATTGGAAGCCTGTTTGACCAGTGGTGTTCTCCAGGAGTCAGTATGGGGTCCATTTTTTAAAAGTATCTTCATCAGTGACGCAGATGGGGGGATTAACTGTACCATAATCAAGATTGCTTAAGGAACTGGGGGTGGCTTACACACTTGAGGGGCTGCGCCGCCATCCAATGACATCTGGGGAGGCTGGAGAGCTGGGTGAAGTTCAATAAGGACAAGTGCAGGGTTCTGCACCTGGGGAAGAATAACAACAGGCACCAGTACAGGTTAGGGGCTGCCCTGCTGTAGAGCAGCTCTACAGAGAAAGACTTTGGAGTCCCGGTGGACAGCAAGTTATCCATGGGACAGTAATGTGCCTTTGTTGGCCAGATGGCAAATGGTATCCTGCATAAAGCATGCATCAAGAGAAGTGTGCATAAAGCAGGTCTAGAGAGGTTCTTCTCACCTTCTATTCTGTCCTTGTGAGACCAGACCTGGAGTATTGTGTCCAGTTTTGGGCTCCCCAGTTCAAGAGAAACAGGGATCTGCTGGAGAGATTCCAACAGAGAGCTTTGAGGATGATTGTGGGACTTGAACATCTCTCCTGTGAAGAAAGGCTGAGAGATCTGGGGCTATTTAGTCTTGAGAAAAGATCATCTTATTAATGTCTATAAATAGGGATGTCTGTCAAGATGAAGGTGATGGTCTCTTTTTTATGGTGCCCAGTGATAGGGCAAGGAGCAGCAGGTACAAGCTAGAACACAGGAGGTTCCACCTCAACATGAGGAAACACTACTGTGTGGGTGATGGAGAGCACTGGAACAAGGTGCCCAGGGATGTTGTGGAATCTCCTTTTCTGGAGAGTTTCAAAACCCACCTAGATGTGTTCCTGTGCAGCCTGCCCTAGGTGATCCTGCTCTAGCAGTGGGATTGAACTCAATGATCTCTAGAAGTCCCTTCCAAACTCTAACATTCTCTGAGTCTCTGGTTTCTCTCCCTCATCAATGCTTGACTAGGCTTGAAGCCTTTTCAGTAGAGTTGTTTCTTCAGTGCCTTCCAAATTTTTATCAGTAATTTTTATATACGGTTCTTAATGGATAAGCACAACATAGTGCATATTCTCTATGTTCCGTAGCCCAGGTTGAGTACTCTGAGTACAAATTTTGCAGAGCATTCTTAGAATTTAAGTGTAAATATATCTATGCATTTTGAAAGAAAGGTTTAAAAGCTCAGTCTTGCAACTGTGCAGCCTTTGCTATCCTTTAACATTGGTTTAGAATCTAGGGAATTTGCATTTTGTAAAAGAATGTTTATAGCCATCTATTGTAATTTAGTTCTAAAAACAAAGTTGCCAGCTGTGGTAAAATGTAACATTTAGCAAACTATGCAATCACACTATTAATACTCCAGTCTATAAAAGTATTGATTTATCCCAGTAGCAAGTGGCCAGGTTCTCTATCAATTAGTTCTGTGTGCTGTCATCTATTGGATTAATCTGAATTGATTTAAAGCATGTTGTCTTAGTTCTAAGACAGAGAGAGACATTTAAAAATTGCACATGCGATTTTGCGTATTGAAAAACCGATGTTAAACTACAAAACCACAAAAAAATAGCAAGTTATAGTTAGCAAGAATTGCAACAAAATTGTACTTAATGCAGTAAAGAGATTATTAGTTTCTTAATTGTTAATCCTGAAATTTCTGAGTAGTGCAGAATATTTAAATACACACTGCTTTATTTATTCCCTGCGAATTACATTATTTGATGTTCATTTAAAATTAAGTTTTGAAAATATTCTGTTCTCTTTAATGCTATACACTCGATTATTTCCACTGTGTTTTAGCTATGGAATCTGTGCACAATATATGAACCTGTACCTATTTGATCAACAAATAATTTTACTTCATAAAACATGGAAGGTTCTGAGTTAGTAATGTTTCTCCTAGAGAATTTATACCTTATTATGTAATGGTCCAAATGTATTTCAATATCAGTCTGTTTTCCACTTTTTTTTTTTTTTTGGTAGCTTATGGTTTAAGTTGAAGTTAATTATTTGTGCTGACAGATAACTCTGCTTTCCGTGTGATTGCAGAGACTCTCTGAGGCAAAGGCAGAGCTGAGAAGAAAAGATCAATCTCTGCGTCAGCTCAATGGACTTCTTACCCAGCTGGAGCAGGACAAGCGTCAGCTGATAGAGAGCATCCGTGATGCAGAGAATGCCCTCTGCATGGCAGCAAAGTGAGCACTGGGACCTTGGGGAGATCACTTAAAACAGACGAAAGATCAATTCTTACTTTCATGCACAGGGTTTTAGCCTTGGCTAACGTAATACTAGAAAACAAAAGTACATCTGCCATCTTTGAAATTCAGTGTTCTAAAAAGAAAGATGTCATTTCATGGTACTCCATGGTATGTTTTCTGTAGTTAGCTCTTAACAGTACTCCAAATTCTGGATCCTGATATAGCATGGGCAATTTTTTTTTTTTTTTGGCCAATTATTTTACTGATTTGTCAACATCTCCTTGGCAGGTCTCTAACACTGTTTATTTAAGAAATCATTGCGTGTTTTCTCCATTTCCACCTCATTTTTTAATGGAGAGATACAATTTACTGATGATAAATACCAGAATGTTACCTAAGTGACAGGTCTTAGCTACCAAAATAGCTGAAACCAAGTCTGAGACCTAATCTTGTCTATGGGACAGAACAGATCTTACAGCTAGTTTCAGAGACTTCTGGATTTAGACATAAAACCCATGACTTTTTATGCCATAACGTGGAGAGTGGAAGGAAATGTTCAGGGACCAATCTTGAAAAGATTGGTAGTCAGAAGGTGTTCCATTGACTTGGATGAGATTATTACTAACTTCTTACAGTCATGTAGTCAGATAAAAAGACAAATCTTTGCAGGCTGTATTATGTATTATTCTAATATATGTACTTTGAATATTGTTAGTCCATGGCTAAGACGTAAAAAAAAAAGTTTAATTTAAAATTAAAATTTCTCATTATACCTGGCATACATTTGACCTCTGAAGAACCTTAGCTTAAGAGCTTTAAGGGTTTTTATGCACAAGTGAAATAATATAATTAGATCTGTGAAATGTTTAACAAGCTAATTAAAATGACAAATGGTATTTATTATCAAAGAATCACACAATGTTAAAGGTTGTTAAGGACCTCCAGAGATCATTCATTGAGTCCAGTCCTCCTGCCACAGCAGGATCACCTGGAGTAGTCCACACAGGAATGCACCCAGGCAGATTTTGAAAGTCTCCAGAGAAGGAGAATCCACAACCCCCTTGGGCAGCCTGTTCCAGTGCTCCATCACTCACTGTAAAGAAATTTCTCCTTATGTTGAAGCCAAATCTTCTGTGTTCAAGTTTGTATCCATTGTTTCTTATTACTGCGCACCACTGAAAAGAGATTGGCCCCATCCACTTGACACCCGTCCCTCAGTTATAGACATTGATTTGATCTCTGTCTTCTTTCAAGGCTAAACAACCACAGATCCCCCAGTCTCTCTCCACAGGGGAAATGCTCAAGTCCTGTAATCATTTTTGTGGCTCTCTGTTGGACTGTCTCCCGCAGATCCCTGTATCTCTTGAACTGGGGAGCCCAAAACTGGATACAATAGTCCAGGTGTG
>VWZE01007476.1:99962-110304 GCA_013396675.1 Eubucco bourcierii | reverse complement strand
CTCTCTCAGCCTATCCTCACAGCAGAGCTGCTGCAGCCCTCTCAGCATCTTTGTGGTCCTCCTCTGGACCCACTAATCCCATTTCTCAACAAGGTGGGGGGGAAAAAAACAAACAAACAAACAAACAAACCAACCCAAAAACCAAACCACAAACACAGCAATCAGTTGAAGGTAATATGGAAAAGCCACTATTAAAGTGCTCAAACTGGTTTCACATTCATCTGTATCCACAGCTCCGACAGATGAAACATCCTGGGCTGGAATATTCATGGTCCACTAAGCCATGTTAAAATCTTAGCTATTTCAATCCAGGAATATACTGTATGATTAGTAGAAAATTCTTTAGCAGACACAGGAGAACAAAAAAAAAAAAACAAAAAAAAAAAACCAAAAAACCAAAACCAAAAAGAAAGATGAAACTGCAGCAAGAGAGCATGGCAAACCTGAGAGGTCTATTAGTGCATAAAAACCGCTTCCAAACTGAAAAGATAGAAAGAGAGAGCTAACAAACTACAATAAAAGTTATGTCTTTAAAGCAGTAAAAGTTATAACAGGGTGGGAAATGTTTAATATGCACACAGAATGCCTGCAAAAGGAGCCACTAGCTTTCTGACAAGGAAGAGTTGGTATTTTTCACAGCACCAGATTTATGGTAAAGAAGGTAAATTGAATGGGTTGGGTTTGGGGTTTTTTTTTTGTTTAATATTATGCTTTTCCCACCCTGGCAGAGAATAAACATGAATTTAGAAGCACAGTAGAAGTGAAAAAACAAAGAAGAGAAGAGATAGGAAGCAGCAGAGAAAGACAGAAAAGGTGAATACAGAGCTACAGAAGTGTTTTATTGAGCATGCTACAGAGGTAAGCAGAGTACACACAAACAGAAATTAAACAACCATCAAACCTCCCAACTTTGTTAGAAAATTAATTTTTAATTGTGCCACTTTCAAACTATACTGAACTTTACAATTCTAAAGATGTAAAAACTCAACTAATAGAAAATATACATGACCTTTTCTTTTTTTTGTTGTTGTTTTTCTTTTTCTTTTTTTTTTTTTTTTTCTACATAGTAACAGAACCTATGAATCTTGAAACTAAGTACATCAATTTCCAAAAAAGTATTGGTCATTTAAACAGAATCGAGGTAGCAGTTCAGGCTGACAGAACTGCCTTCAAAATTAACTGGATCTGTAGATTCTGAGTCATGTTTTTTTGTTGGTTTTTTTTTTGTTTTTTTTTTAATAGTAAAGTCAGATCAATTCCTAAATACAAAATATTCTGAAGAGATTTTATTAAAACTGAATTATTACAATGCAAGGTAAATTAAGACTAAAGGCACATAAACTTTGGTCCCACCTGGTTGTCAGCTTTAGAAATAAAAAAGAAAAAAAAAAAAAACAAAAATAAAACTTAAAACCTGCCACAAAATTCCCTGCAAGCACTTGCAGCCAACTCCCTTCAGCACTGAAAAAAATACATGCACCAATTTCCTCGACTAGCTTGACCTGTCTGTACATGCTCAGAAATCCACAACCATATTCCAGATCTTAAATTACAAACTAAAGATGCCAATAGATATTGAAATGCACGTTAAGTCATGTCAACTTCAAAAAACATCTATGAAAAATATTCAGCCACAAACAAGGACATTACTTAGTGCTGACATTTATATGATACATCCCACAAGAGTGTGTACAAAAAGGTTAAGATTCCACAATGCTTTTTCCACCTCACAGAAAACGTTTTCCGTCCTTTTAAGAAATTAATGTTCTGTACCTTGGTTAAATTTTAACTAATGCCTACATTCATAACTGAATCTAGACCAGAACCATGAAATACAAAAGGTTTTCTTTGTGTTTTTTTTTTAATTATTATTATTATTATCTTTTTGTTTTGTTTAAAGAAAGAGCACAAAGCCAAACAAAAGTAGCAGAAATCAAATAACCTCTTTCGGCGGATCTTCCTCCAAGAAAAAATAAGTGACAAGCCAGCGGAGAAAAGAAATCTATCAAGCAGGAGAAACAAAAGCTTAACCTTTTTACACACTCCTGCCTAAACATATTTAAATTATCATGTAACAATGTGCCCCAGACAACCAAATTTGCTTGTAACTAGTGATGCAGTTCCAGCAGTACTAGTTGGGTTTTATTTTTCCTCTCCTTTTTTAAGGCACATGCGTCAACTAAGTTGAAAAAAAAAACAAAACGAAGAAACAAACAAACTGTGGTCTTAACTTGAAATCTCTGAAACGAAATGATGGTGGAGCTAAACAACAGTTGAATAACAGCAGTTAGCATCACTGCCTTTTTTTTAAACTTTTTAATTCTAATTTTTTAAAACCAAGGAATGGTAACAGAATGAAAAATGAAATAAAAAAACAAACAAACGAACAAACACCACCAAACCACCAAATCAAAACCCCCCCCCCAAACAAAACAGAATGTCGACAAACTCTGGTCCCCCACTTTCCTGAACAGTCAATAGGTGACAACACCAAAACAATGCAATACACCCTCCTCCTTTTCCATCTGCCTTTTTAAATAGTTGACTTAGAGAAAGAAACTCTCAGGTGGTGATTTTCTCCCAGATTGTAATTGTGAAGATCGATCAAAGCCTGAATAGCTTCTTCCACTGTTGACATCTGAAGAAGTGCCATCTTGTGATCTCTTCTGAAACAAAACAATGCATTAGGAACATCAAGGGTAGAGGGGTGGTGCTTCAAGTCTGCTATCCTCTCTGCACCTTTCCTTCAGATGTGCTGCAAACCCATTTTCTTAAAAGTTATGTGCAGAAGCATTACTTACTGAAAAAATTTAAATGCTTTCACAGTGCCTCCAGTGTTAGCAAACAGTGTGCGTAGATCCTCTTCTGCTACTGATGGTCTACAGACAGAAAGAAAAAGAAAGTGTAAGCAACAAACTGCTCAGGTTTCAGAATCACAGAATGTCAGGGGCTCAGGATCTCAAATCCTCATCCAGTCCAACCCCCCTGCCAGAGCAGGATCACCTAGACCACACCACACAGGAACACATCCAGGCAGCTCTTGAATGCCTCCAGAGAGGGAGACTCCACAACTTTCCTGAGAAGTCTGTTCCAGGGCTCCATCACCCTCACAGGGAAAAATATGGAATATTTTAAATGGAGTAAATTATACTATAGGTTGTGAAAGGGAAACAATGGTGATGTCTACTTCACTCAGAGGTTTGCTGAGATGGGTAAGAACTCAAAACATAGATAACACAGACACTTGGGCTTGCAGACACCCTCAGGCTGTCTAGTGCTTGCCTTCTCCTCTCTGCCAAGTAACCTCACTAACCGCTTTCCTCCTAACCTCCCTGCCTGATCCTCCAAGCCCACCTTGCACGTAAGGCAAACCTTGGGGTAAGGTATAGGGGTGGGGAGAAGGTGGAATCATAGAATGGTAAGGGTGGAAGGGACCTCAAGGATCATCCATTTCCAACCCCCTGCCATAGGCAGGGACACCTCCCACTAGCACAGGTCACTCAAGGCCTCCTCCAACCTGGCCTTGAACACCTCCAGGGAGGGAGCAGCCATAACCTCCCTGGGCAACCTGTGCCAGTGTCTCACCACCCTCACTGTAAACAACTTCCTCCTAACATCCACTTTCAATCTCCCCTCTGCCACTTCAAACCCATTGCCCCTTGGTCTTGTCATTGCAAGACCTTGTCAATAGTCCCTCCACAGCCTTCCTGTAGGCCCCCTTCAGATTCTGGAAGGCCACTCCAAGGTCTCCTGGAAGCCTTCTCTTCTCCAGGCTGCAGAGTCCCAACTCTCTCAGCCTATCCTCACAGCAGAGCTGCTGCAGCCCTCTCAACATCTTTGTGGCCCTCCTCTGGACCCGCTCCAACACTTCCATGTCCTTCCTGTGCTGAGGGCTCCCGAACTGCACACAGTGGAAGGGTGGTTGGAAGCCCCTCCTGGGGTCTCTGATTTCTGGGAGGGGTGTTGCGTTTCTGTACACCTTTAACTTGTATATGTCTGTGTACCTGTAACTTCTGTGTACCTTTAACTTGTCTATGTCTGTAATTATTGTGTGTATCTCTGCTTGCACATTGTGCTGAGCTGTAAATAGAGTTTCAGTCCTTAACTTCCAGCTGGTTGAGTCTAGTCTGGGGGATTTTACAAAGTGGAGGTGGGGAACTACAAAACCATCACACATCATTATAACCAGAAATGAGGTCTCCCCCTCAGGCTCCTGCTCTCCAAGCAGCACAGCCCCAGCTCCCTCAGGCTCTCCTCATAAGAGAGACGTTCCATTTCCTTAATCATCTTTGACTCTGCGCTGGATTCTCTCCAGCAGCTCCCTGAGGTCCTTCTTGAACTGAGAGGCCCAGAACTGGACACAATATCCAGTTGCAACCTCAGCAGGACAGAGCAGAGGTGGAGGAGAACCTCTCTTAACCTACTAACCACAGCCCTTCTAACACTCCCATTGGGTGCGCTGTGATTTTCGTTCACAGCAGCGGCTTAGGAAGAGGCAACACTTACGGAATATTGGAGAGGTGAAGCGTTGCAGAAGGAGGGAATATGTTCTGAAAGTTTTTTGAGCCTGGCTTTTTGAAGCGATGCAGAGGTGAATTACCAAAATCTTTTGTCAGTCCTTGGTCATCAAGGCCCTCCCGAGGTAGTTGTACTGTCTGATGTTTAGAAAGGGTAACCCGAATGATCTTCCCGTACATTTTTTGTCCATTCAGATGGCTCATGGCTGAAAAAGACAAGAAGTTGACTCCACTGAGCATCACTTTTCCACTGTTTGTGGGACAGCAGAGAAGCAACCCCAAGCAAATCAAAGGGGTAAGGTACAAAAAGGCTGGAATGGAGAACCAGATGGGTGCTGGCCTGCGCTCACAGTGCCATGGTGGTGGTGGTGTGGACCTGGACTCACCATGTTTTAGCAGTGCCCTGGGGTTTAACACGATGTGCTTTGGATGTTGTCACTTTTAACTGGGTGCATGTGGTTAGTCAAATGTGTGGTTTCCATCCATTTTGTGGGACAGCAGAGAAGCAACCCCAAGCAAATCAAAAGGGCAAGGTACAAAAAGGCTGGAATGGAGAACTAGATGGGTGCTGGCCTGCGCTCACGGTGCCATGGTGGTGGTGGTGTGGACCTGGACTCACCATGTTTTAGCAGTGCCCTGGGGTTTAACACGATGTGCTTTGGATGTTGTCACTTTTAACTGGGTGCATGTGGTTACTCAAATGTGTGGTTTCCATCCAGCAGCTGGGGATGGCAGCCACCAACTTCACTGTGCTGTGGCTGATGTGACACTGTATTTACACAGCCTTGGTAGCAGGGAAAAAGGCAGTATAAATGTACTCTGCCCTTTCCCTGGAGGTGTTGAAGGCCAGGCTGGGTGAGGTCTTAAGTAATCTGATCAAGAGTCATAGAACCATACAATGTCAGGGGCTGGAAGGGAAAAGATCATCTGGTCCAGCCCCCCTGCCACAGCAGCATCACCTAGAGCAGATCACACAGGAACATATCCAAATATTTCTTGAATATCTCCAGAGAGGGAGACCCCATAACTCCCCTGGGCAGCCTGTGCCACACTCACAGGGAAAAAATTGTTCCTCAGATTCACATGGAACCTCCTATGCCTCAACTTCCACCCACTGCCCCTTGTCCTGTCATTTGGCATCACCAAGAAAAGGCTGGCTCCATCCTCCTGGCACTCACCCCTCACATATTTATAAACATGATTGAGGTCAGCCCTTAGTCTCCTCCTCTCCAAGCTAACAAGCCCCAGCTCCCTCAGGCTCTCCTCATACGGAAGATGTTCAACTTCCTTCATCATTTTTGTGGCTATGCTCTGCACTGTCTCAAGCAGCTCCCTGTCATTCTTGAGCTGGGGGGCCCAGAACTGGACACCATACTCCAGATGAGGCCTCACCAGGGCAGAGTTGAGGAGAAGGAGAATCTCCCTCAACCTACTAACCACAGCCCTTCTAATCCATCCCAGAATGGCACTGGTCTTCCTGGCCACGAGAGCACATTGCTGGCTCATGGCCATCCTTCCATTCACCAGGACTCCCAAGTCCTTCTCCCCTTCACTGCTAGTGGGAGGTATCCATGCCTGTGGCAGAGGGGGTTGGAATTGGTCTTGAAGGCCCCTTCCAACCCAATCCATTCTATGAATCTAGGTCTGCAGAAACAATGTTTTCAGATTTATTTAAAAACCATCACATATGATTCAGTTGCTTAGTTCATTTAGCACATTGTGCAGATCTTCTGGAGTACAGAAGATTTTGGATTCTATGAGTAACAAGGGTACAGGACAAAATGACAAATGCAGAATCCTAGAACGGTTTAGGTTGGAAAGGACCTCAAAGCTTATCCAGTGCAAATCCACTGTCATAGGTAGGAACACCTCCCACTAGTACAGGTTGCTCAAGGTCTCCTCCAATCTGGCCTTGAACACCTCCAGGGAGGGAGTAGCCACAACCTCCCCGGGCAACCTGTGCCAGTGTTTCACCACCCTCACTGTGAACAACTTCTTCCTAAATCTCCCCTCTGCCAGTTCCAACCCACTGCCCCTTGTCCTGTCATTCCCAGACCTTGTCAACAGTCCCTCCCCTTCCTGGAGGGGGAGCCCCCTTCAGATCCTGGAAGGTCACTCCAAGGTCTCCTGGAAGCCTTCTCTTCTCCAGGCTGCAAAGCCCTAACACTCAGTTCACTGATTGTACACAGGGTAATTTGGAGCACTTAGACCAACAGGAATATAAAAAGCAAAATGAGTCTTACCCAGCTGTGACTGGTTTCCATCAGCCATCTGTATAAGAGCACTGTCTTTCTTATTGTACAAAATCTTCACACGTTGCACATCCCCATAAACACCTTTTCAAAGTCAAAAAGGTAACCCAAAAGAAAAAGTTGATTTTAAAGCTGGTCACCTGGGTAACATCATCTTGACATAGCAATGAAACATTCAGACAGCAACGAGATCACTCGCTCAAACTCACCACTCTCACAAATGAATAAAAAAAAAAAAGGAAGATTAAAAAAAAAAAGATTTTGAATAGTGAATTTTGAAAAAAAGAATAAATTCTGATAATCCCTCAAAGCTATGTGAATG
Source organism: Eubucco bourcierii (assembly GCA_013396675.1). NCBI lineage: Eukaryota > Metazoa > Chordata > Aves > Piciformes > Ramphastidae > Eubucco > Eubucco bourcierii. Next base: position 103,213 of record VWZE01007476.1, on the reverse strand, counting down.
ATATTAAATTAACGACCATGCAAAATATATTAGCATGCATTAAAAGAAAAAAAAACAAACAAAAAAACTGAACAAAAACAAACCCAAAAAACCAAAACAACAAAACCAACACAAAACAAATAAAAATAAACAAACAAATAAAGCAAAAAACCAAAACTATGCCTATGGAGTTTTTTTTTAAACAGCAAAAGAAAAAAAACAGCAACAGATTTACTATTCAACTTTAAGCCAAAGTGCTAGCTACGAGTTAAGAATTAAGATGAAACCAAAATTAAAAACCAAGAAATAAAAAAAAAAACCACAACCAAAAAGAAAAAAAAAGAACAAATTAAAAAAAAAAGCCAAAAAAAAAAAAGCCAAAAAAAAAAAAATTAAAAGTAAATATCAAAGTAAAAGCAAAACCAAATCAATAATTAAAGTATAGTGCTAACAATAACATACCGAAGAGGGTAAACAGACTTTGGGGCGTAACCATCTTTAGAAGGAGAGAAGAGCAAGCAGCGTAAGACAAGAAGAGAGAAGAGTCGAGGAAGAGCGGAGATGAACAGATCATCCATAACGAAGGGTGGTTCCCGCAGAATGGTGAGGTGGTCATGGATCATGGTTTCAAGGCGGTTAATTGGGGCAAGTTGGTCCGAGGAACATTTTGTTCAAGCACAGAAGCATGAACGGAGGGAATGAAAAGACAGGGAACGTAGACGAGGACGAGGAGAAGGGTAAGACAGGGAAGGGCGTGGGAATTGGGGGGTGGAGACAAGGAAAGGGAAGTTGAACACAAAGGGAAAAGGATGAAATGGGGAAGGGGGTACAGCAATGCAGAAGAGAAAAAAAATAAAAAATAAGGAAGTGGGGAACAAAAAAAAAATAAAATATAGGTCAGTACATAGGAAATGCAGGAATTTGGTCAGAAAATGGTTGGTTTATGTACTGTACAAGAAAAACTGAGTAAAATGTAGTCACCCAGGACAAATATGGGTAAAGTACATTCATATAAAGAGTAAAAAACTACAGCATTTCATCTCGAGATGAACATAAATTGTAAAAAAAATAAAATCAAAAAGAGGGGGAAATAAATAAATAAATACAGGCATGCAATAGAAATTTTAAAACTTGGAACTTTAAACTGCGTTAAGCACAGCTGGTTATGAAATGCAGGCAAAAAAACAAACAACCCAACAACACACCTTGCCAAATGGCACTCTGACCTACAACATTTTTTACATGCGAGACTGTGGATGACAAAAGAGTACCAGATAATAATAATAATAGCAATGGCAATGGTGGTAATGGTGGTACTAATGCTAATAATAATGGCAGTGGCACTACTAATAATGGCAGTGGCACTGGTACTACTAATAATGGTACTAATAATAATAATGGTAGTGGTACTACTACTAACAATAATGGTACTAATAATAATGGTAGTGGTACTAATGGTGGTACTACTACTACTAATAATGGCAGTGCTACTGGCACTACTAATAATGGCACTAATAATAATAATAATGTCAGTGCTACTGGCACTACTAATAATGGCACTACTAATAATAATGGCAGTGCTACTGGCACTACTAATAATAGTGGTACCACTACTACTAATAATGGCAGTGCTACTGGCACTACTAATAATGGCAGTGCTAATAATAGTGGTACTACTACTAATGGCAATAATGGCAATAATAATATTAACGATAATTATAATAACATAATAATAATGATATGATAATAATAATGATATGATAATAATAATGATAATGATATGATAATAATAATGATAATGATATGATAATAATAATGATAATGATATGATAATAATAATGATAATGATATGATAATAATAATGATAATGATATGATAATAATAATGATAATGATATGATAATAATAATGATAATGATATGATAATAATAATGATAATGATATGATAATAATAATGATAATGATATGATAATAATAATGATAATGATATGATAATAATAATGATAATGATATGATAATAATAATGATAATGATATGATAATAATAATGATAATGATATGATAATAATAATGATAATGATATGATAATAATAATGATAATGATATGATAATAATAATGATAATGATATGATAATAATAATGATAATGATATGATAATAATAATGATAATGATATGATAATAATAATGATAATGATATGATAATAATAATGATAATGATATGATAATAATAATGATAATGATATGATAATAATAATGATAATGATATGATAATAATAATGATAATGATATGATAATAATAATGATAATGATATGATAATAATAATGATAATGATATGATAATAATAATGATAATGATATGATAATGATAATGATAATGATATGATAATGATAATGATAATGATAATAATGATGATAATAATGATGATAATAATGATGATAATAATGATGATAATAATAGTAGTAATAATAATCATAATAATGAATTTTCAGTGACAGAGGCCAGTTAAAAATGGAACAGTTAGACTGATACAAATTTCCCACATTTCATACCAGCTTTCACAGCCATTGAAATAAAATGCAAAGAACAGTGAAAATGCAGAATTAAATAACCCCCTTTAGTTTGCACTAAAGTTACAGTCAACTCGAAAATGCTTTGTCACTAGTTGGGTGTTTTGGTTTTTTTTTTTCCTAGTTGTATTTTTTTTTTTTTTCCAAAGACAAATGAGTAACTGCAAAATTTACTAAAGGAGACTGGAAAAGTGCCTTGTTAAGGTCACTGGGAGAAGTTTCAAAGAAAAAATGTGTTAGAGTAGTTCACTTAAATTAAGGTCTTAAAATGGGAGGTACCAGCACAAAATGAATAGCAAACCACAGGGAAGAAACAAATCAGAAAACCTACTTAAAATGTGATTGCAATGACAACAGAAAGCAGAGTGGCTGTTTTGAAAAATAAAATAACAATGAAAAAAAAAGCTTTCAATTCAAATGTCAAACATGCAGCAGTTACCACATTTTTCTGAGAAAAAAAAACCCAACAAATAAAATCAGGTAGCTGACTGTCAAAGGACATTTATTAGCTACCTGGGAAAATAAAAGCATTTAACAACAATGGTTTGAAAATTAATTTGGGGGGATTACTTAAAAAAAAAAACAACAAACAGGAAAATAATTAAAAAAGGAGAAGAGCAAAACTATTCTGATCTTAAAATCCAAATTAACGAGGCCAAAAGCAAAAAAAAATATAAAATACTGACAAATGAGGTGTGACTAAGG